>SMDT01003282.1:0-245789 GCA_005392925.1 Aquilaria sinensis
ATTTTTAATCCAAATGATTTGGGTCTTGTTCCTAACTCATTCCCACACACAAAACTACCAAACCATGCATTATTTAGGCTTAATTACTTGAACCCTTACCTCAATTCAGCCACAAAAGCAAGCATTGAAACATAGCCTCCTTAGCTTAATTAAGCTTCCTTGAGTTCCACACCTAAAACCAATGCAATTTGGCATCCAACCCAATCAAACTAAGACCATTTCTAGCTCTAGAAACAACCTAGAATCAATCCAAATGAGTCCAAGAAGCTTACCCACGAAATTTAGTTCCAAACTAGCTTCCAAGAGTCAAATGAAGCAAGAACACTAGCAAAGAAGCTTGGTGATTCTTTCTAACACCTTGGGCACCCTTAATTTGATGAAAACTTGCAAGGAAATGAAGCTTTGAGCTGCTAATTTGGGAGAGGAGAGGGAGCCACGAATTTTGGAACTTGGAAACAAATGGCTAAGGATGAAGGAACTTAGCTTATAAGCATATAAGGCAACTTTTCCCTCCCTTGCACTTAAGTCCTCATACTCTCAAAAGCTTCAATAGGTCACTAAACTCTCACCCAAAACTACATTTCTTTGCTCTAAAGGATGCTTAAAGCTTCTCAAACTTAATTTTCTTGGACACTTTAGCCACTTAAGATTTAAATGGCCCAAAAACACACTTAGTGCCACAAGTTCTCAAAACTCACAAGGATGGTTCTAAAAGCTAGAATAACTAATGGTCTTGATTTAACTATGCCAAATCACACTTAGGAACTCACTTACTTAATTAAGCTTACCTTACTTGCTTATCAAAGTGCTAACTTGAGGTACTTAATTTAATAAACACTTAATCAAAGTAAAATAAACACTTACTTGATTAATCAACTAGGAGAGCCGTCACATCCTCCCCTCCTTCAGAAATTTGGTCCTCCAAATTCTGACTTAATTGAGCAAACAAACTTGGATATTGCCTTAGCATATCCTGCTCGGTCTCCCAAGTGGCCTCTTCCTCCCCATGGTTAGACCATAGTACCTTGACCATTGGGATCCGTTTGGTTCTTAGTTTCCGGACTTGACGGTCAAGAAACTTGATGGGGTGTTCTTCATAACTTAGGTCCTCTCTCAAAGGGATAATGGGCGGGGTTAACACTTGCCCAGGGTTCACAATGCACTTCCTTAAGGAACTTACATGAAACACATTATGAACACGGGCTAAACTTGGCAGTAAAGCCAAGTGACTGAAAAAGTGACTAAAAGTCAGTCGCTTTAAGTTTAGTTACAAATCAGTCAATTTTTTTTGGACTCATAAGAATTGCGACCAATTTGCAATTGAAGCGCTTCAGTCACTATTTGTCAATCGTTATTTAGTCGCAAAGTGGAACCAAAACTCGTCTCCTTCCTTTTCTCCTCCATTCTGGTGCCCATTTTTTACTTTTTGCTTCATCTCTGCCTCGAGCTTTTGCCTAAAACTTTTTCTGTTACTCAATTACAATTTACCGAGGGATTGTTTGCTGTGGGGATATAGGTAAATTCTGTTTGAGTTGATTTATTTGATATATAATAATAAAATATGTTCTATTTTGCATATATGTTATAGATAAACCATAGAATGTTTGTCAATAATTTTTTGAGCTTTGAGAAATACTATTTGTATTGAGTAATTGTAAGGATATGTAGTTATTTTATATATATATATAGTAGATCTTTGTTTGGAAATCATTGATTGTCCATGTTGGATGGTTAAAAAATGAACATACATCTAGATTGTACATTACCATTTGTGATTTATTTTAATGATGAATAAATTTGAGTTGTATTGAACCATGTTCCTCATATACCAAATATGCGATTTTAATCTCACATAAATTATGCATTCTAGGAAACTAAGGTGAGATGCTGCTAAAATTTATTCAACATATTAAGATAAATTATAGCGTGGAAGTATAATCTTGATGTTTCATTTCTAAATAGGCTAGAGCCATTTCCCTGCAGAATTTGTTTAGGCTTTAGGTTCACAGTCATATATATTTGTAAAATTTGTATTGTAGGAAATAAAAGCATGACAGAAGGACATGAATAGATGTATCAAAGATTAATGATGAATGGATACATGAACCAAGATTTCATATTAGGTGTAGAAAGTTCTATAAGAATTGTTTGTAGTGGAGTTATTGAACTGATTAAATGTCCAAATTGATGATGTGAAAATAGATGTTATCTAAAAAAAATGAAAATGGAATGCATTTATGTCATTTTGGATTTGTCAATAACTACTATGCTTGAAACTGTTATGGCGAGTGTTATGATATGTAACATCATAATTTTCATATGGGGTTAAACATCAATTAATTTGTCATCTTCAAAAACTATTTCAGATAAAGGTGAGAACTATAATAGTAGATTTGTTAATGAACAAATGGTTATTGCTTCATTTGGCCTAAGTGTAAACTGTAATGAAAACATTAAAATTGATTAGAATAATGATAATAATAATTAGGAGGTGAATATTGAAGTTGATAATAATGCATATGATGAAGAAAATGATCATAATATTAATGTCGAAGGAGTGGATGATGAACTTCTAAATTCAGATGCGAAGAAATTTTCCAGAATATTAGCCAATGCATAAACACCTTTTTGTGTGATGAACGTATGAAAGAACCAAAGCTTTTAGCAATCTCTCAGCAATTAAAGTGAGAAAAGTAAGCATAATATGTTAGACAATTACTTTAATGGCACTCTGTCCCTTATTAAGGAATTTATTCTAGAAGATAATCAATTGTCAAATACGTTACATAAGGCTGAGTAAATGATAAGGGGTTTTGGTCTCCTATATGTGAAAATAGATGTGTGCCCAAAGAATTATATGTTGTTTAGTGGCGAGAACTCAGTGTTGATCATTATAAAGTTTGTGGAGAGTGCAGATATAAAGAAGAGACAATGAACAATGGAAATAAAAAACCAATTCCAAAAAAGGTTGTGTTGCATCATCTAATCACTGACCGACTGAGGCATTTATTCATGTCTACCTGAATGGTTGAACATATGACTTGGCATGCGGGTAATCAGGTAACTTAGAATGGTACAATGGCTCATCCATGTCAAAGTGAGGCTTGGAAGCATACTGATTCAACTTTTCCTAACTTCACGGCTATAATTCATAATGTACAACTTAAGCTTTGTACAAATAGGTTTATATATAACTTAAGCTTTGTACAGATGGGTTTATGCCAAATTCTACAATGGGAAGGATGTATTCTCCTTGGCCGGTTTTCATTGTTATTTATAATGTGCCACCAGAAATGTGTATGAAATAAACATACATATTTCTGTTATTGTTGATATCATGTCCAATACCCTTAGGATGAAATATTGATGTATTCTTACTGTTCCTCATTGATGAGCTAAAATATGTTATGGGTAGCCAGAGTTGTAACATGGGATGCATTTTGATCTCAAAATTTCACGATGTGAGCTTGTTTATTATGGACAATTAATGATTTCCTAGTATATGATATGCTTTCAGGGTGGATTACACATAGGAGATTGGCATGTCCATATTGCATGAAGAAGACCAAGTCTTTTTAATTAAAGTATGGGAGGAAACCTTGTTGGTGGGGTTGTCATAGAAATTTTTTAACAAAAAATCATTCTTTTCATGGTAATATTGTTGGATTTGTTGCAAGATTAAGGGTAAGGGTGATAGTTGTTCCTCCAATGTCTAATGAGGATATCAGTATAACTTTGGATCAAATGCAATTCCCACCTCTGGGTGCATTGTCTAATAATCTTCATGTGTCTGATTTTGGCTCAACCCACAATTGGGTTTAAAAGTCAATTTTTTTAGAGCTGCCGTATTGGAAACATTTGCTTGTAAGATATAACTTGATATAATCTATATAGAGATGAATTTTTTTTCAAAATTTGTTTTTTACATTAATGGATATTAAGGATAAGATAAAGGATAATCCTAATGCCCAATTGGATCTAAAGGACTTAGAAATACTTCCTGAGCTACACTTGGTAGAAGATGGTGATACTATAATCAAGTCAAATGCGACGTATGTTCTAGAGAAAGAAGAGGTAAGATAGATATATGTTTGGCTTAGAGGCTTGATGTTCCCAAATGATACACATATAATTTAGCACGCAACATGAACATTTTGAACTGCAGATCTACACATTAAAAAACCATGATTGTCATATATTTCTTTAATGGGTTTTACCAATTGCATTGTATGGCTACAAATCACAAGTCATGTCGATCACTATATCGGAATGTTGTTCATATTTCCGACAACTGTGGTCACAGAAAGTTAGGATAGATGATATGGATAAACTTAAGAAACTAATCGTTATCACCATCTTTAAACTAGAGATGATATTCCCTCCATTAATTTTTGACTCCATGGCACACCTCCTAGTCCATTTACCTTGTGAGGCCAAACAATGTGGTCCAATCTAATTTTGGTGGATGTATCCTTTCGAGTGGTATAAATTTTGGTATTGCATTCTTTCAATACTTTCCTCATTGTAGTAATTCGTGTGTATTATTACATACTTCTTCCTTCATTTTTAGGTTTATGCGGTCTTTTAATAGAAATGCATGAAACAAAGTGAAAATTGAGGGCTTGATTGTGGAGGCTTATTTGGTTCAAGAGATAACACTTTTTTATGAACATTATTTTGGCCTTAGCCCTTCATTATGACTTCAACTAATTTTCCAGTGCCCACTATCCATGGTTCCCCTATGGGCATCCATATCTTTGGTTCATCATTAGGTGTCCTTATATATAGTTCACCATTAGGGCACCTAAAAGTTTGATTTAGAAAACTAGCAATCGACCCACCATCCCAACATCTCCCAGCAGCAATCATCTATGAGCCAACCAGCCTCAGATGAGCTAGTGCCTAACTAGCAAAGGTTCATTAGTCCTTCATCGTAATTAATTTTACATATGTAATTTTTGACATATTCTTTTCTATAGAATAGTAGTTGTTTCATAATTTTCACAAAATATCAATTTTTTCACAGTTTTATCAACTACAAAGAGTTGTAGAGATTAGTCAGCAGCATAAACAAGGCCCCTTTTAAAGGCAAGTCCGCAGAGTAGACTGACATTTGAGTAGCGAGAAGCTAGGAGTATATAGCGCAGTTGTTGGAAAACACTACTATATTTTTAGGATTATTAATTTTATCTATTTTGTTTAATATTTATACTTTCTAGTTGGTTTGTCAGCAATGATATCAAGGACATCCATATGATGAGGACAACATTAGGTGGGAATACTTCTCTCTATTAGGAAACAAATACAAGAACAAGCTTAATAATGTGAGGGACAACATTATTGACTAGCACTTTGGTGGCAAGTTGCTAAACATAAACTTCAATCTTTTTTGTCTTATTCGACTAGAGACCAGTTTGCCTGACCACTGGGCAACTTTGTATGACCACTGGATGATAGAGAAATGGTAGCACAAGAGTGCTATTATAAGCAAGAACACGGTAAATTTTAAATCTTTAAATTTATTATAATACTTTATTGACATGTTTTGTTTTATACAAATGTAGCTAGGCAAGAATGCACCAGAGGACGTAGAACTTCTAACACATTCTCTTGGCAGCCAGGCAAAGCAGATCGTCTAGTATAGTATGGTAAAATTTAGGACTTTATAATAATATTCCATTAACTGACTTTGTTTCTACTTTGATTTTATTTACTTATTTTTAATTTACATAATAGACAAAAGACGACAATCCCTCATTCCTCAACTTCATTCATCGTATCTCAGCGAGACATGGATCTATTGAGGTTTTTTCTTAGCAACAGATTGAGGCTACGATAAGTAAACATATTTAAATTAATATCATAGTAAAAAAAAATTTTTACATTACTCATTTCAAACATTTTATCTAACCCTAAATTTGTTATACACTTTTTTAGGCCAAGTACGATGAGGAGCTCGCACGAAAGTATGGCCTAGCTCTATCAAAGTACCTTACATTTTGTAAGGGGTGCTGGGAGAGGGTTATAGGTGGCCCTCATAAGGAATAGTGGATGGGGATGCCACAACTTTTGGCATTCCCCGATCGGCTCCGATGTGCACAATTAAAGGTATTTAATTTAAATATTTAACATGTATTTACATTAATTTAAAGTTAATGGATACTAATGACATTTGAAAATTAGAGGTATAAGGATGCCAGATAGAGCAGTTGCATCGGAAGAATGCAGAACTCCGAGAATAGCTCGCCATTGTTGAGGAGGAGGTTGTATCACAGCAGGCAGTGCAGGCTCAAATGGACATGAGGGTACAGGGTTTAGAAACTTTCATCTTGCAGATGCAGTAAGGGTGGCAGGCTTGAGCTGGCCAAGATTTGATGTCGGTTTACATTGTCAATCGGCCAGATGAATGCTTAGGGCAACCTGCCTTATGGTGTAATAACCATAGAAATTAATAATAATAATAATAATAATAATAATAATAATAATAATAATAATAAGTAAATAACTAAAATAATAATAGTAATAAAATAACTCCTGTAGTGGCACCCCTCCTAGAATTTTGTTTTTCTCTTCAAAATCAAATTCAATTAAATTTATTTACTTATCTTTATTTTGTTAACAAATAATAAAGTTATTATACACCAAATAAAACTCTTTCTCATTCTTTTCTTATTTTCCTGTAGCTTCCTCTAGGTAAAAAAGCTTGGTGCGCCTCCAGCAATTAAAGCCTAGGAAAACTAGTATCTTGGACTCTTCTCACCCAACAAGCCGTCAAGCAACATTTTCAAAAGAAAAGAAAATTTTCGGCCGCCACCTTTAATTCACCATCAATTTTTCTTTTCTTTCTAGCCTAGACAATATTCCTCTATTCCGTTCATGAGTGCAAGCAACTGCTAGCAAGTATTTCATTGCTTAAACCACAACGAAGCCGCGGACAACCATTCGATCATCTTCTCACATGTTCGTGTCTCCCCTTATCCCTCCAACAAACCTATGTAAGTCAGCCCTCCATGCTTTGATTCGTAGTTATTCTAGGGTATTGGAACATTATTTAATTTTATATTTTTTTTAGATTCATCAGATTGAAGAGAAACCCTATCGGGGACATAAAAACAATCATATACATATCGGTGAACCCAAATTCATTGGTGTAAGTTTAAATCTTTCTATATCTATCTTTTAATTTTTTTTCTAGCACCTAAAAACCTTATATTTTTGCTGTAAATTGTTGGTAGATCGTTGTTAATCCAAGTTTTGGGTTTTGCACTCGTTTCCGGTGGAATCGGGTCCATACTCGCTTCTAAGCCTCGGTAAGTCACCGTAGCCTTTTTAAAATTATCTTGGCTGCCAATTTCAAATCTTACAGCCCTACTAATTCTCTTTTGCTTACTGTCCATGTTGTTACAAAGGGTTAGAAAATCCTTACTTGAAGGTTTGGTGTTTCTTTGGACTCCCAGAACGCTAGAGATCCCCAAAACACATCGGTAACCAAAATAAAAACTTTTTCCTTCCAAGATCAGTTTTTACAGCTACTAAATGAGCATATAACTTAGTGTGTGGCCACTGTAATTTTTAGGATCAATATCAAAAAGGCTTCCGGCACGATCCCGAATAGGCACGAGGCTACCGGGGACACCCCGAGACCCTTTTTGCTCGCTAGGTTAAATTTCGGCCTAGATGCCAAGAACATGAACCTTCCAAGTACCATTTAGGAAAATTTCTAAATTTTAGAATATTTTCTAATTTCCTACCTTACTAACATTTTGTAGGACCATCCTAGGAAATTGCCTCGTTTCGCCGTATTATTCCGTACTAGGTAAGGGGGAAGAGCGGGTTAGTTCTCGTGGGCCTTCTTAGGCCCAAAATAAGCATAAACGTGAATAATAAATTCTAAATAAACAATTGGGCTAAATAAAATCTTTAAATGCGTGGGCAACATGGGTAGGGTAATTAATTAGTTTTTCTAGAATTTTATTTTATTTTATTTTAGTTCTCTTCCATTGAGATGTAATTTTGGTTGGTTGGTTGCATGGTTGTAATGATGTGATATATGATGTATGTTTGGCGCTAGTATCATACTAGGACCGCTTGTAACAAGAATTAAATTAGAAGTATGTTAGGACCGCTTGAATAAACCTGTTAGTACCATGTTTAGGGCCGGTAAGACAAACACCGCTAGTACCATGTTTAGGGCCGACAAGCTCGCTAGCAACGTGATGAGATTAAAAGCAACCGTTAGTGGCATGTTAGGGCCGTAATAAATTACTATAAGCCGGTAGATAAATGATTAGGAGCGTAAATGCTAAATGACAAACTTAGAAAGAATTCATGAGAGAGGAGATGAACATATATCATAAATACACTTAAAAAGATATCATTGATTGTCATGTCATCATGGAACACTAAGCTAAGATAACAAGATAAAAGAAATAGGATGCATTAGAATCATGGCACTCTACTAAAAAGGGCTAAAATAAAATGAGCTACGGTCATGCATCAATTGGCTGTTGCATATGATTGATGATTGTCATACACAAGATTGCATTAAATAAAGGATTTGAGGAGTAAGATAAAACACGAGGCATGCATGGTTGGTGACGGACCATATCTACATGACCTAACAAGCCGTAAATTTAGACGAGAGGTTCGGAACGGACGATTCGAACCCGAGAGGCATGTTAGGGTGGCAGCGGACCGTCCCTAGTCATGACCCGATATTGACATGGAGTATGGAGATATGATTTGTGCGCTACCAGACCATAGCTGGTGAGGGACCATGCTTATGGCTGGTATCACGAGAGGCTCTACCTCAGCGTAGGTATCCCGAGAGGCTTTGGCTTGGTGGCATCCCTAGTAGCATTGCCTAAGAGTTATTCGAGAGTGGGTGATGTACACACTCACCACCCTAGGTTCGTTTGATTGCATTTAAGTATTGGATTAAATGATTGATCAATAATATATGATTTAATTGGTAAAAGGAATAATGCACATGCATGGTAGTTCAAGTATGCTAGTAGGACTTTGATATTGTTGTTATGATGTTGTATGAAATTATTCTTTAATTAAATTTCTATAACTTAAAGTTTATTATTCGTTGTTGTTTGTTGCGGGAATATTAGGACCCACATGATGGGCCTGATACTTTCCCCTTACTGAGCAAGTTGTACTCGCCCCTCATTCTAACATGTTTTCTTAGGTGATTACTATAAGGAGACAGAGTACACTGAACCATATAATGAGGTTCAAGATATGGAGCAGACTAAGTGAAGGTACGTTGTAGCCCCTCGAAAGTAAAACTAGCTAGAACTGGGTTTCAACTTTGTGTTATTTGATTTCTAAAGAGATATATGGTTTGTTTAAATTGGTACATTATCCATATATTGGTTTAAATTGGAACTGGGATTGTCACTTAATTACTCTGATTTCATTTAATGCTTTTATTATTTGGAAAATAGATTAAAAGAAAATGTTTTACCTTATATTTCTTAAATCATTTTTAATTAATAGCTCTGGGCAATTTTGATATTTTCCTAAATTAAGATTTATAAAATTGGGGGCGTTACATATAGAGTACATCTCAGCTACATACCATCGGTGTCGGGCTCAAGCGATTCCTTTCCCTAAGATCCTCACCCATTTGCAGTGGCACATCTAGGGATGAGGAGATCCTATATCCTGAGCCAACCTGGATCTAGAGGGTGGATGACAGGGTTGACATAGCAACATCTATAGCATCCGCAAATGTCACATTTATCGCAGGCATCGCCGACAAAGAAGATTGGATTGGAGAAGCAGCCTCCACATCTATTGGATTAGATGACAAGTTTCAACTAGCAGTCAGACGCTTATTTTCTTTAGATGCCTTGGTCAACTCAGCAGAATTAGGGGAACCAACAGATTGAGTTAGGGAGTCAAGTACCCGAAACATAGGGGAACTCAAGGTGCTTAGGATGATAACCAATACTTTGATCTTTGTAATATAAACTTGTAGGGTTTAGATATCAGTTGACTAAACTAGCGACTTAATGTTAGTAACATTCTTCATCTGGGAAATAAAGACCGAGCTTTTCAATCAAAAAGTTTCTTTTTTTCCTAAAATACCCTATAAAAAGTGACTAATTTTTTTAGTCACAACATTCAGCCGCAAATTAGTCGTTTCTTATTAGCGACAAGGATATTTGTGACTAAATGTTACAATCACACTTTAGTTGCTTTTTGCAACTGCTGGTGACTGGAACTTTAGTCATTTTATCATTTTTCTGTTGTAGTTTAATTTTCATTATATAATAGGGATACATTGTATGAGGTTTTTAATTAATCTTCTTTTCTTTTTATGGTCAAGTTATTTATCTTCGTATTCTAAAAATTAATGCTAACCAACTGCTCTGAGATAATAGATTACGTTTAATGAGTGCTTAATAAATAACAATTTGAGGTTCATAGCTAATATGAAATGTTTTAGAAAGATTTAGTACCAAAAAATATAGTAATTAATATGAAGGATGAGGGTGAAAAGTGACAATTATCTGCGACTAATATTTTGGGTTAAGACAAAATCTGCCAGAAAAAAGTTTTTTTTATCCCAAATTCCCACTAGTGTTCCAAAATTGGCTCAAATTGGCAATTTACCCTTAAAAGTTGTAAGTTTTGAAATTTTAGTGTGATAATGCAACTTTTAACAAATTTTAAGTACTTCAAGTAATTTACCCCTTTTTCCTTAATAGATTGTGCTCCACCTTCACCAGTACCTCCACTGCGTCTGTCGCCTTCAACATCTCTGCCACCAATGCTAAGTATTCTCACTGTCAAGCCTTATGTTTGTTCGCCACCTCTCCTTATAAAACCCATAGCCACAAGCTTGTCCTGACCCGCTCCACACCTAAGCCCATGCTTACTAGCCTATTGCTCTCCCTGATGCTGAAGTGACAAGCCTAGCCTAAGCCCTACCAGTAACTTCAATTGCATCAATCCTTTGACCCTGCACAATCGGCTCGAGCTATTGGTGACATTCTTGCTACCAACTAGATATCTTTACATTTGTTTGGTTAAACCAAAAATTGGCATTGGCTTCCTAGTGCAATTCTAGCCATAGAGGATAAAGATGTTGCACAAATGGCTAGATCGTGGAAAATGGATTGGTTTATGCCGCTACATTTGAGGGTGAGTTTCATGGCCAAGGAGGAAAGCGTTGGGAGGGAGTGTATCATGGTAGGGACTTAGGCCAGAGACATGACAATAAGGATGGCCGACATTGGTGGTGAAGGTGTTAGAGTTGGTGGGCATGATGGAGGTACTGGTGACGATGGAGCGGAGTTTGTTAAATGAAAAAAGATAGATATTACATAAAGTCATTAAAATTCATTAAAAGTTATATTATTACCTTGAAATTTCAAAACCTGCAACTTTCATTGTCAGTAACCAATTTGAGTCAATTTTGAAACATTAATCAAATTTGGGACAAAAAAAACTTTAGTGGTAAATTTAGTTTCAACTCAAAGCATTAGTAATAAATTTGACATTTTGTTGAAAATAGGTTCCAAACCTTTATAACTTATTGCATATGGTTCCTAGCCCTAACTAGACACAGAAACTTAATTTATAGATAAGAAAAGCTAATAGTTTAAATTTTCCATTAATTGTTAAAAAATTGTGACATAGTTTGAATTTATGAAAAATAGTTATCGAATAGTTTAAATTAGAATATCAAAAGTTAATGCAGATAATTCATGAGAGTTAACGAATTCAAATTATTTTGTAGTTGCCTTCCAGTAAATTCAAACTTTGCAATAAATTTCTTATAGTTAATTGATATTTAAAATATCAGTTTTTATTTTTTGTAAATTGAGTTTTTATGCTTACCTAGGGCCATAGGTGGATGCCAAAATGAACAAGCGAACCTTCTACCAATAGCAAATGAAACAGTCCTGGAAATTTTTTTGGACTTGAGAATAGGCAACAAATCTTATGGGGACACAATGTAAAGGGCTAATGCACCACCTTATGCATTGTGAAGTTGATCGATGTAACATGGATGATGTATACACTTCTTGTTATTATTGTTTTGCAAGTTTAAACTAGGAAGATCCATCAAATGAGATATCATATATGACAATAATTTCACACATGTTTCCAAAAGCTTAAGTCAATGAGATAAGATACCATTATCATATATATGTATCCTACTTTAGAAAATTATTAATCATGTGGGACAAGCCACTTGTGCATCAGGAGCATACCCAACTATGAGAGTGCACTCTTCAGTTAACACTTTTTTCATCATAATTTATAATTTTATTATGCAAAACCTGAAAAAGATATTCTCTTTTTTAATCTTCATCTAAACTCCTACTATTCAAAGAAAAAAAATTAATAATCATTTAATTCACAAAATTCAAAAAGGACTTTTTTTAAAAAAAAATTATTTTTAATGCTAAAATTGAGAAAGAGGTCATAGACCATATATATCCTAATCCACATGTTCATAGATCATAGACCATGCATATCTTAATCCTCATGTTTAGAGAAACGTAATGTCTTTTACAAGACAGATGAAGTAGCTAAGAGAGAAAATTGTCATTAGCAACTTGGATTACAATGATTTTATTTTTGGCGCATTTATCTATGTGGAAGCAAATCATAGAATTAATTATCTGAAGAAATTATTTTCTAGGAGGGATGAAAAGAGAAAAAATTTATTCATGTGACATTTTTTCTGTCAAACAGGAGAAATATTAGTTATGAGCACAATGCCATTAGTAACTTATATTACAATGAGTTTATTTTTTCGCCCTTGATCTATATGAAGAAAAAGGCATTTTTGCTTAATTGATTTAACATTTTTGGGAGGCTTCCAAGGCAGTCTAAACATTCAAGGAAGACAGTTTGTTGCTCTTGGAAGAGAACTTTTCTTTGTGCTGCATCTCACATATGTTTTACACCTTTGGATTAGGGGTATTATTTTATCTACATGGGGGAGATGTTATTATGTGAGATAATCGCTTGTACGTAGTAATTATCTTAAAAATAACTAAGGGGATAATCATAACCTCATTTTTTGATTATTTATGAATTATAGAACTAATTAATTAATAGTATTCTAGGATTTCCTACTCCAATGCAAGACAAATATGACTATTTTGATTTAGCTTGTCTGAGATATGCCCTACCATTGGCGCACTATATGAATATAATTACATTTATGCCCTTATTGAATGTTTTAATTCCATGCATGTCCTTTTTAATTGTGTCTTAATCTTGTCTTCTGCATACAGGTTTTTGTATGTGTAGGTTATTCTATATGCCTTAAAACTATGGGATCTCAGTTTATTTTCATTGTTCTGTATGTTTGTAGGTTTGAAATATAGAGTAGAAGATTTGATTTCTTAGCTTTGATTTATTCCTAAGAATTTTATGGTAACTTGTTATTTTATATTTGAGTTATGAGTTATAGTATGTATTTGATTTTTTTTCTAACTTGAGTGTTGCTGCAATCATATTAGATGGACACTAATTTGAATGACAATCCAGTTATTAGTTTTGATGATGATGGTGAAAACGATCGCTTGTTTGATGAGTTAGTTAATGAATGTGTTGTAGAATTGGCTTTAATAGGTAAGTTATTTTGGGTTTTGTGCTGTTTGGTTAGTTTATCTGTATAATTGCTAGGTATGATGTGTAATAACATTTTTCTGGTTCTTTTATATTGTGGTGTTTATGGAATGTAAGTTTTATATTTGTTTGTGCATATGCATGATTTGCTAGGGTTTTAAGAGGGAGGAGAGGTCTGGAGGCCGTAGAGAGTGAGGACGAGAAATCTTTTGCAATTCTCATATCTTGTAATTGTGTGAGGGCAATATATTGGGGTTATTAGTGGTATGTAGAGGATTCATAAGCCAGTATGAGTACTAAGACATACCTCTACTGTAATATCTATATTTTGCTTGAGTATATTTCTCTCATCCGTGGATGTAGTGTAATGCCTGGACAATCCAAAGTGATTAGGTCCTGGGTTAAATGGATTTGGAGCATAAGAATTTTTCCTTAATCGGGAATTTAGCCCAATTAAATTGAGGAGACAATATGGCATGTGCATAATTGAGTGTTGAACATCTTAAAAATAAGCTTGGCTTAGGCCAAGGGAATTAGTGATGAAAACAGTGATTTTTAAAGGTGAGGAACTCAATTAAACGAAAGGATTTTTAGTGGTTGGGCTCAATTGCCCAAAATCAGAAAGTTGGAGGACTAAAGGGGTAATTAGGCCATTTTAAATGGCCTAGGATGCCTTGGCCAGACATGCCCCTCCAATTCCCAATATTTTATGTCACCTCCCTCCAAATCCCATTATTTTAATCCACCTCCCACCCTTAGTCATTACCTTGGATTCTTTCTTCACCTACTTTTGACTTTTTCTACCAAACTTACCCAAAAGTCTTCCAATTAGTCTTCATTTCTTTTAATCTTGTCTCCCACTCATTTCAAACACATTATTCATTTCCTACTATTTTAATCCACCTCCCATCCTTAGTCAAGACTTTGGATTCTTTCTTCACCTACATGTCTCCTACTTTTGACTTTTTCTACCAACTTACACAAAAGTCTTCCAATTAGTCTTCCTTCCATTAAATCTTGTCTCCCACTCTTCCAAGCACATTATACACTCATTTTCCTTCCCATATGGCTGTCCATCACCTTCCCACACATTAAAACATAATCACTCCACTCATTCAAAGCCATTTGCTCTCAAACTCTCTCATTCTCTCTCCATTTTCTTCCATACCAAGTCTCACCATTCCAAACACATTTCCAACTCTTTTCCTCATCTAAATATTCGGCCATAGCTAGAAATAATCCTTCCTCAAATTAAAACCAAGTATTCTTGGTTGAATTCAAGCTCTAAGACCATAAAGAGCAAGAATCAGGTGAAGAATTCAAAGAAAACCAAGGAGGAAAATTCGGCCATTTCCATTTCTTGGAGGTTTTAAACTCTACTCAAGGAGCTCTTTGTGTGATTGAGTTCCTAAGTTCATTAGAGGCAAGAAATCAAGAAGAAGCTTGAAGAACATCAAGCACAAGAAATTGGCCTTACCTCTTCTGTGAGGTTCTGTAAGTGTACACCAAGTGTTCTTGGTATTTTGTGTTATTTGAGTTAATCACCAAGTGTTCTTGGTACCTTATGGTTACTAATAAAATTTGGCCCATCTTGGTTCTTATGCTAGAAAACAATTTCTAGAGTCAACAAGCAAGGAAAACGAAGGAAAATAAGCTTCTAAAGCTTTCGGTGTTGTGGGTAAGGATTCCTATACTCACTTTATTGCATGGCATAGTTCCATGGATTTTTTGTGTGAGTATTCGGGCCCCTAGGTGATGGTCAAAGAACCATGTGATCCTAGGAGTGCTAAGAGGGCTTAAGTTATGTTATTGCTTCGGCAATTCTGTTTTGCTCATGAGCTAAGTTAAGTAAGCAAGCATTATGGGCTAGGTATTAAGGCGGCCACCTTAATTCCTATGCTAAGTGAGCTCTCCGAAAACATTAAGTATATGAAATTAATGAATTAAAACTTGAGGGATGCTTGCTGCCCTTCTGTGAACAAAGTGTTAAGTGGTGTGTGTTTGTGTGCTTCTTTGATTTGTTGTGCATGCTAACCCCCGATTATGATATTATTGTTATATGCATGTATCTTTGTGTTTTCTTTGTCTTTATGTTTTCTTTGCAGGAGTAAGGATTATTTTGCCATTACATTCTTGGCATATGTTAGGCCTTGGAGGCCATAAGTTAGGCATTGGATGCCACGGAATCCTTATTGAGTTTTATAACTCACCCGCCCTACTCTACTTTTGTAGGTAAAGGTTTGCTTGAAAGATCAAGCTAAGAGTCTTGAGTACTCTTTCTGTGTGCTAAGGTTGGATTTGTGTATGGTATTGCTCAAAATATTCTAAGTGTTCTAAGTATATAAGCTGCTTGTAAACAAGCTAAGAAAAATGTGGACTTTTTGTGCAGGACTTGAAGTCTTAGAATTGTGGGAACGAGGTCTATTAAGGTGGAAATTTGTGTTCCATGGCTTTGTGGATTTATGGCTTGCTTTTAAGCATGTTTTTGTTGGTCTAACTTTAGTGACCAAATTATGGACTTAGCTAAAATTTGGCCAAACTTGGCTTTGGGCTTGTATTATGGACTTGGACATTTTTTTTGGTATTTTTATTGCTTGGTAGACTTACCAAGGCCCATGCATAAATTTATGGGTTATGTTTTCATGAAACTTGAAGCATGTTGAAATTGGGCTTAAATGTACGTTTTGGGCTTAAATAAGAACTTGGAAAATTTGAATTTATTTTTGGTTAATATTGGGCCATATGCATGTTAAGTACTAAAAGGCCCATAAGCCCATGTCTATGTTGAAAGCATGCAATGTTTGTCTATGTATGCGCACTTAGTAAAGAACATGCAAGTAAACTTAGAAAAAGCATGAAATCGGATGCTTGTGTAAAGTTTGGCTAATAAGAAATTTAAGTGCACATATGTGAATTTATGCATGCTTAAGCATTAGTTGCATCTAAAGGCATTAAGCGATTATGTGCACTAGTGAACACCAAAGCACATAAGCATGCAAAGCATATGCATGAAAATAAGTTTTTAAACTTAAGTTGGTGTTTTGGTTTCCATGCATATCCTTGGCTAAGCTTGGTAAAGACCATGAAAATGAACACGTGTAATCCACATAGGTGCTAGCTTGTTTCTGAGAGCACTTCAACTTAACCTTAATTAAAGAACTTAACGAGCTAGTACCTAACGAGCTAGTACCGATAAGTATCCTGGGGTTAGTGCCCATAAGTCTTAGTGAGTTTTAAAAGCCCCTTCTGTGTAATGAAAGCTTCCGCTGCATGTTTTAAGTAATCAGGCCCAAATGGGCTAGGGGCAGTTTAGGGCACGACATGTAGACTAGTTAAAAGCCGAACCATGTTAAATTTGTGTGTTCTTGATTAATTATTTTTGTTGTTCTGCTGCACATGATGGGTGATTGGAAAATTTTTCCCAACAAAGGCAAAATGAGGGATTTTGAAGAGGCTTACCTTTAACTAGGTCCTATTTTAAATGCATAGTAATGTAACTTCTTTGAAATCTACTCTCCTTACCATCCCAATTAATCATAACATATCGACTTGCTGGTCTTTTCAAAAACTTTAAAGGTCTTGTTCCTAATCTGCCAAGTTAGTGCCTTGTAGATCCTATCGCAATCAATTTACTTTTCATTCGCTATGTTTAAAAGCTCTGTGTGAGCCAGTTGCATGCAAGCATGTATACGGTTAATTAAAAATCATAATGACAACACAAAACAGGTTCACAAAATGTTACCAACCTTTTGCCTACCATTGCTCCAGGTGAACACAAAGAAGCAAGTTATTTTAGTTTCTAGACATAGGCCCTTGTACGCCACACCACCGGCCAAAATCTGACCATCCTCATAAGTTTAATTGATGCTATTACCATCATCCATATTGTACATGAAATAGGCCACTTGATCAATTCCAATCACCTTGGGAAACAACAGGCCCTTATACACATAACCTAACTAATCTCAATGTCTGGCATACTCTATAGGGAAACTAAGCTCATTTTTTAGCAGGGCATATGTAACTACTCCCTTGTGGTGGAACAGGGCCCTAGTGCCCTGAATTGCTAACACTGGTAGGCTCTAAGGAACTATGATCCCACTTAAGTTACAGTTGGCTAGTTATTACTTGTAAAATACCTTAAATCATTACGTGCAACTAGTTACTTAGCCTACCCTGCATAAGAAATATGCATGCGTTGTCCTGGCTATGCAATAGTAATTAACTTAAAACATCATTGAAAACAATGCTGCGGCAATTAATGAAAACATAAATCAAATAAGCCAAGACATAAATCTTTAGTTGCTTTAACCTCAAGTAACAACTATGTGCATACATTTCCAACTTATATGCACCCAAATGTAACTCTAGTGTTATTCACACCAATGGACACTAGTAGAGGCAATCTATGTATGAAATTACCATACATATAAAAGAAGCATCTCATAACTAATAAGATACTAAGATCCATCCTTAACTCTTCACCCAAGCAAGCTAGCTTCAAGTGATGAGCCACACTTTCCTTGTACTCACTTAGCCTCGAACTGTAAGGCAAACACTTTGGTTAGAACTAGCTTATGCCATAAGTAACTCAGAAAACATGAAGTTTCCTACTTAGAGAATACCTTTGAACCAATAAAACTTAGTTTTAACAGCTGCCCCTTACCAACTGTTAAGCCCAAACAAAATTGCTTAAACCTGCACAACGCTTAAGGGGTGAGTACTCCAAAGTACTCAGTAAGGGATTAGTACCTGCAGGGAAAAGCAATGCATGCATACAAAGCACAACAAGCATATAAATAGACAGCATACAAAACAAAACAAGCAATCAACAAGATAACCAGAAGCAAGAAAATAACAACAAACAATGCAAGTGATGGATGGATGGATGAATGAGTTATGCACATGCAAATGCACTTAGGACTTCCTTACACCCGTAGGTGCTGGACTTGTTGTGGGCTTTTACGAATGGGGTACTTGGATACTGGCCCTCGTATCGTATGCTAGCACTCAATTACGAACCCCTTGAAGTCCTCTTACGGGTACCTTAGAGTAAGACCTTGCTTACTCAAACCTTACCCGCCTTGACGAGCTACTTAGAGTAAGTCACCACTTACTCATTCCTTACCTGTCTCTTCCCTTAACTTATTGTGCAGGGTAGCTGCCTTATGTGGTTCAACTTACCAAGCTCTTCGAGCTTAGCTTAGGGCCCCTTAGTGGCTTACTTACCAAACCATAAAGTTTGGTTGGGATTCTCTTAGGTTTCCTTTTTATTGACCAAAGGTTTATAGCATTCCACTCGGCCAACAAAGAGTCTAAAAACCCACTTAATCCTCTTAGTGCTCATTTAGAAGCCTAAGCACTTTGATTTTCTTAGCCACCACTTCATACTCTTTCTTAACCACACAACTTAACTACCACTTAAATAATGCATAATTCCCGACTTAGGAACGAGTTCTAGACCCAACCGAGGCTATGGAACATCTTAAGTTAGCCTAGGGATGAAAACTGAGAGTTTGAGACACTCTTAGGATGCCTGGAGCTTGGGGGCAAAATGCCTTGGTGGCGCCGTTGGCGACGCGTCGCCAAAGGCATCAGTGTTCGGAGAATTTTTGCATTTCTTGGCGATGCGTCGCCAACTCACGTCGCCAACGGCGACGTGTTGCCAATATGGCATCACCACTGGTGACGCGTCGCCAACGCCTTCCAGCATTGCGCGACAGCATGCGACCTTGCACGAAAACTGCTCAAACTTTCTCATCCCAAACTCAAATCACTTGGGTCTTTTTTCTAACTCATTCCCACACAAAAGACTACATTTCTATGCATTATTTGAGCTTAATTATCTTGAACCCTTACCTCAATTTAGCTACAAAGCCAGAATTGGGACACAAGCCACCTTAGCTCAATCAAGCTCCCTTTGAGTTCCACACCTAAAACCAATGTAATATGGCACCAAATACTTCAAACCAAGACCATTTCTAGCTATGGAAACTACTTAGATCCAACTCTAAGTTACTATTGGCTAACTATTACTCGTCAATATAAATTAAAACAATTTATATGCAACTAGTTTCTTAGCCTACTCAGTTTAAGATATGCATGCTTTTGTCCTGGCAATGCAAAAGAATAAATAGATCATTGGTTAAAAACGTTGCTCGAGCATTTCAATAAAACATACTTAAAATGTGCCAAAACCTTGAAATACTAGTTACTTTGACTAGAAGTAATAGTTTGTGCATACATTACACCACTAGTATGCACCCAAAAGTAACAAGATGATTTACATCACAATGTTTCCTATTAGAGGCAACTTTCTCAGTACACAAGGTACTATATACAAGAGACAAAAATCTAACTAACTAAGATCATCTACTTGAGCCCCACCTTGAGCTATGCCAAGCTCCAAGTGTAAGCCCTTCCTTAATTCTTGTTCTTGTGTACTCTTAGCCTCTACGCTGTAAAGGCACAACTTGGTTAGCACATTACTTAAACCACAAGTAACCTAGAATCACAAGGATTCTCAAAGAAAAGTACCTGCAAAAGAGAAAACTTAGGCCTCTACTAGCCACTAGTGACTAGGCCCGGAGTTAGAACCTGCACAATAAACTTAAGGGAATGAGTACTTGAAAGTACTCAGTAAGGGTCCCTTGAATACCTGCAAGGAGATGGCAACAATCCAATATGCAACTATGGCAACCAATCAAGCAATCAACCAATAAGTAACTCAAACAATCAATAACAATTAAGATATGCAATGCATGAATGTATGATATGAAATGCACATAATGCATGCACTTGGGACTTTCTGCACTCTAGGTTCCATAAAACTTGCCGTGAGCTCAAACGGCGGAGGTACTTGAGATACTGGCCCTCGTATCCCGGGTACTTTACCCCCCTTAAGTCCCACCTACGGGTTCTAGAGTAGGTCGTCACCCCTTTGAAACTTACCCGCCTTTACCCTTAACTTATTGCGCAAGGTAGTCATCCTATGTGGTTTAACTAGCCAAACCCTTAAGGTTTAACTTAAAGCACTCATAGTGGCTTACTTACCAAACCAAATGGTTTGGTTGGGATCGACTTAGGTTTTTCTCTTTATTGACCAAAGGTAAATGACATTCTACTCAGCCAACAAAGAGTCTAAAAACCCACTTAATCCCCTTAGTGCTCATTTAGAAGCTTAGGCACTTTGATTCTCTTAACCACCAATTCATACTCTTTCTTAACCACACAACTTAACTACCACTTAAATAATGCATAATTCCTAGCTTAGAAATGAGTTCTAGACCCAACTGAGGCTACAGAATGTCTTAACTTAGCCTAGGGATGAAAATCGAGAGTTCGAGACACTCTTAAGATGTCCGAAGCTTGAGGGCAAAATGCCTTGGTGGCGCCGTTGGCGACGCGTCACCATAGGCATCAGTGTTCGGAGAACTTTTTCGTTTCTCGGCGACGCGTCGCCAACTCGTGTCGCCACCGGCGATGCGTCGCCAATATGGCATCGACACTGGCAACGTGTCGCCAACGCTTCCCAGCATTGCGCGACCGCGTGCGACCTTCCACGAAAACTGCTCTAACTTTCTCATCCCAAACTCAAATCACTTGGGTCTTGTTTCTAACTCATTCCCACACAAAACACTACATTTCTATGCATTATTTGAGCTTAATTAACTTGAACCCTTACCTCAATTTAGCTACAAAGTAAGAATTGGAACACAAGCCACCTTAGCTCAATCAAGCTCCCTTTGAGTTCCACACCTAAATACTTCAAACCAAGACCATTTCTAGCTATGGAAACAACTTAGAACCAACCTAAAAGAACCCAAGAAGCTTACCCACGAATTTTGAGTCCAAACAAGCCTCCAAGAGCTAATTAAAGCTAGAGCACCAACCAAGAACCTTGAGGCTTCCTACCAACACCTTGGGCCTCCTTAATTTGATGGAGAAATGTAGAAAAAGGAAGTTTTAGGCAGCTAATTTGGTGAAGAAATTGGAGCTACGAAAATGGTGAAGGATGCAAATGGCTTGGGGAAGATAAGAAGTCAACTTAACCCAACTTATACTAACTCCCCCCACAAGGCAAACTTCTTCCTTTCTTGCTCCACAAGTTCTCAATTGTTTTAAATGGGTCACCAACTCTCACTCAAAACCAACTTTCGCTTGCTCTAAAAAAATACTAAAAGCTTCTCACACTTGATTTCTTGGACACTTAAGCCATTTAAATTCTAAATGGCCTAAATGAACAATTAGTGCCACAATTACTCAAAACCTTCAAAGATGGTTCTAATAGCTAGGATAACTAATGGTCTTGATTTAACTATGCCAAATCACACTTGGGAACTCACTTACTTAATTAAGCTTACCTTTCTTGCTTAACAAAGTGCTAACTTGAGGTACTTAATTTAATAAAAAAACTTAAACCAAGTAAAATAAATACTTACTTGATTAGAACTCTTCATCAACTAGGAGAGCCGTCACATCCCTGCTTATGAGCATTTAACACCCACCTTTCTTCCACCATTGTGTATGTTTGTGTTATCCCTATATATGTAATTGCTCCCTGCAAATGTTAGACTTGCATGTGCCTTATTGATATATGTGAGAGGACACAATTTAATAACTATGTTTTTTTTGTCCATTTTAGAAAAAGGTACGAGGGAGGTAGGTTAGTACAATGGCTAAGACTTGTGGCTATTAATTCTTAGTACCTTATGTTATTTCAGCCTCATTCATAGTACTAAATGTAATCATAATCACCAAAAAAGCATGATACAACAAACCTTCTCATTGGGATTGTACCTTTTTTATTTAATAAGCATGATAACATAATTAAGTTAAAGGATATATACCTTAAACTACCATGATTAGACAAAATTTCAACACAAAATGGTTAAGAATTCATGGCCTGCTACTTGAGTTTTCTTTTATGTGGGATTTTCTATAGGCATCATTGTTATGCTTATAGTTTTGTTAGACCATCCAAATTTATGGGGGTTCAGGATCTGTGTTCTACTTGACTGTTGGTGTTTAATACAGAAGGTTGGACAAGCATCGCATTAGGCTCTTCAAGTGCTGTAGAGACATTGGAATACTGAGATCTTATCAAGTATAATTTCTATTTCCCCTTGCCTTGGATGTAAAGAGATGTTAGTGTTTTGGACTTCTTTTAGGTTATTTGTTGGCACCTTGGTGGTTCGATAATCACTTGAAATCAATAATTAGAATTGGTTTCTCTTTAGAGCATGTTTGTTACCTGCTGCATTTCATAGATTTCTTGTCTTGTGAAGTTTGTGTAAGTCATCTGACAAACCCCTATGCCCCCACAAGAAAAAAGGCTTCTATATGTCAAGCGCGCTCTTTTGCTCTGTACCAGTTGCTGCATAGTCGAATTGAACACAGCAATTGTTGACAACTCTTCTTTTGAAGCAAGCTAAGTGCATAGTAAAGAAGTTTGCTTGTATGATTGAAATGCATGATGAGTTGATGGCTAAGGGTGCCTAATATGTACTCAGTAGTTTTCCAGAGTCAGTTTTGAGATGAATTTGCATTGTGATCGATTTTGAAATTTTGTTCAAATTTGAATTGGTAGCAATTTAAATGAATCACGAATGAGTTTAAATTGAGTCAAGTTCTTACTGAGATTAAGCTGTTTCCTCTTATTTCATCCTCTACTGTTGGTAGCAATAGAGTGTTGAGGCAGAGGGGGTGGGGAGTTATTTGGGGATTGGCAAATAAAGGGTCAAAATAAGATGGTAAACTAAGATTGATATGCTAGATTTTACTGTTTTAAGAATTCACATTGTGATTAAAGATAAGAAAAACATTGAAAATCTTGTCACTGGCCATTTTCCAAGGCTGAGAATCGATGCGTCAATTGAGACCCCATACATAAATGATTGCTTTCCTAATGAATTCTTCTTTTCTTTCACTATAGTATCTTGTTTTGCTAACTTCATCAATTTTCTGGCGACCAAGCAGATGCTAGTTGATTGGAGTGCCCAAGATTAGAAGAAGTTTCTATATGAGGTGAAAAAAATTTATTGGGGTGACCCTTATCTATTCAAGTGTTGCCCTGATCAATTATTTCAAAGATGTATACCCATAAATAAGGTAAAATATAATTAAATTATTCCATTCAGAAGCATATGAGGGGCACTTTTCGTCCAAAAAAAAATTATTGCAAAGATTTTATAGTCTAGATTTTATTGGCTCTCCTTATTTAAAGATAAATGCACTTTACAAGACCTATGAGAATTTTCATAAATTAGGCTCCATTTAAAAAAGAAATGTGATGTTGTTGAATCCTATTCTTGTGATTGAAATTTTTCACTATTGGGGGATAAATTTTATGGGACCATTTCTTCTATCATTTGGATTCATGCACATTTTAGTAGCAGTAGATTATGTGTCAAAATGGGTAGAAACAATTCCATGTCAAAATAATGATCATAAAGTAGCGCTAAAATTTTTAGGGAAACTATTTTGAGTTGATTTGGAATTCCTTGGGCTATAATAAGCGATGAAAGGATATATTTTTGTAATAGATCATTTGAATATTTACTAAAGAAATAGCCAACTTTTATCATCCAAAAATAAGTGGACAAGTAGAACTAGCAAATGGGGAGATAAAAGAATCTTTGAAAAAATAGTTAACCCAAATCAAAAGGATTGATCATTGAAACTATCAGACATACTTTGGGCTTACTGCACTATTTTTAAAACATCACTAGGCATATTTGCCTATAGGTTATTTATGGAAAACCTTGCCATTTTCCTATGAAACTTAAACATAAAGCTTATTAGGCTATTAAAGCTTTCAATTCAAATCTTGATGATGTTGGTGTATTACAAAGGTTGCAAATAAGTAAACGTGAGGAGTTAAGAAATGATGCATGTAAGGGCTTGAAAATATATAAAGTTAGAACTTAAGCTGTTCATGATAAAACAATGTTAAGAAAAACAATTGAGATTGGTTAAAAGGTTTTACTTTATAATCCCCGACTTCACATATTTCCTGAAAAATTGAGATCAAGATGAAATGGTCCTTTTATTGTGAAACATGCATATCCTTATGGGACCATTGATATTGAAAGTCTTAAAATGGGTAATGTGTTTAAAGTAAATAGATAAAAAGTTAAGCCATTTTATAGAGTATCATGATTTGCAGGAAAAAGTTATTCATCTTAGTGATTCTCAAAATGATCATGATAAATAATTGTTAATATGTTTTTTGTTCCCCATTTTTTTCTCCCTTTTCCTGGTTAAGTGGTAGATATGATACCCCATGGCTCTCAAGTTGGTGATTTTAGTTTCCTGTGATATATATATATATATTCCCCTTTTTCCATCTTTTCTCAAAATGGCTTTCATTTTTCTAATTTGTGAAAATAGTTTCTCTTTCTTCCTACAAATTTTGTTATAAGGATTTAACAAGTGAGATGTTAAAGATTAAAAGTTTTTATGCACAAAGACATCCCTGAAGATGTACATTGGTTAAAGACAAGATACGTTTGGTTGGTGAAATCCCAAATACATTTCATGTCTTATATGTCTGGCTTAGGTAAAAGCTATTACACCAAAAAGCAAAGAGCAAGAAGATTATAAGTCTATTGCAAATGTGGTCGATGAAATTGTAATATCAGATGTCACTTTTTAGGGATGATATCTACAAATTGAGAAGACAAAATAAAATTCATAAAAAATGGGTTGAGTAAAAAGTCCTTGGATGATCTTCTATTGACTTTTAAGACGCCTTTTCTAGATTAGTACAACATGAACTTCTTGATTTATAGAATATTTTTTTTGTAAAGAATGACAATGTTGCAGTCTTGGTGTAACACCCTTATACTCCACATGGGTGAATTACAGGAAGCTTTATGTGGATATATAGGCTCCAATTCTAGAACATAAGAACCTAGCGCTAATCCTTTTCCAAAGGATAGCCTATGTGGTGTGGGTAGGTGTTCCGTTGATTAGTTCTAGACTTGATTCATCACAAATGGTATTAGAGCCATGTTTGGTTCAAAGTATGTGGTTGCGTCCACTGGTATGCGATGGAGGAGCTTCTTTATATTGAGAGTCCATTGTTAAGTACCTAGCGCTTATCATTTTCACAAAGGATAACCCATGTGGTGTGGGCAAATGTTCCGTTAATTGGTTTTGGACTTGGGTCATTGCATATAGTATAAATAGTTTATATGAATTTGACTTTAAAAGACTCTGTTTGCCAGTTTTTATGAAAACTGGATGGGGAAGTCAATCCCTAACTCATATAAGCCATTGAAGCTGTTATTGGACATATAACCAGAGGAAGCTGTAAGCTACAATCACAACAACTACGCATGAATTCTGTTATTTTTGAAAATTTTCATTTTTTTTTCTGACAATAACCAATCTACTCATACAAGTGTTATCATTTCATTATCTTTTTATCTCTATAAATGCAACTTTTTTTTTATTTTCCATAAGTTTAAGAATATAAATGAAGGGAACCTAAACTTGTAGATTTCAAAATATATGTATATTTTATTGATTTTTACCTAGAAAGGATGAAGAGCTATTAAGGGCAACAAATCATCTTTGTAGAATCCTGGCTGAGTGGAAAATACATTTGGTATATGAAGGAGGTAGTGTTGGGTTGCTGGCAGCTGTAGCAATAGTAGGGTATGTGGGGGATAGCTAAGTTTTGGGAATTATTCCTACACCTTTGAGATAGATCACCAGGTGCACAATTGGGAAAGAATTAGTGGTTTTAAATATATAAGAGCACTTGTTACAAATGCTTTGTAATTCTAATGCCTTTATTGCCTTGCCAAGAGGGTTTGTTATATTGGGGTAAAATTTTCAAATTGTTTTCATGACCTAACTTAATATGCACAAAAAATCTATTGCATTATTGAATGTTAACAATTTTTTTTACAAGTTTGTTATCTTTCATATATCATTCTATGTAAGGTAAATTTCTTTCAAAATCAGAAAGATGGATCCTAATTTCTGCATCAATTGTTGAAGAATTACTTAATGAAATGCAAGTTTTTTATCCTAAACCAGAATCAACAGTAGTTCAGGTAAATTAGGCATGACAGTCCTTCTTACCAAGCTAGATCCAATAAGTATCCTTCACCCTGTTAGTCATTTTATTTTTGCTAACTCATTATCCTTTACAAGATTCCAATCTTCATAATTAATAAAAGTACCGTTGAAGATAACAACCTGGATTTATGGATCTATTTGTATCATCTTGTCCTATAATTTTATTATTAGCATTATCTAGTCATTGTGTTTATTTTGTTTATATTTGTTCAAGTTATTTTAGGACAATGTCTCAATGGTTGAGGGAGGGATAATTGATAAATAATATTTTTATATTGTTATTTTTTTTCTCTCGTGCTAATATTAAACTATTAGATAGAGCCATTAGTTTAGGATGATTGAATAAGGAGTTATTTTACTCTTAGAACGCATCCTAGTAGGTATGTCATTTTTTTGGAGTAGGTTTTTGAACCCGTACTAGATGTCATGCTCACAAGTAATTTGTATTTTTAATCTTGAAAATTTTTGTGCCTTGTGATGGAATTGATTAGGGTGGTGAGCTACATTAAATATTAGATGCTTGAACTTTTGTTTGACATAATGGTTTAGTCAAATTTTAGTCACTTTGATAAAGGATTAGGATGTTTAAGTTATGAATTGCTGATATCATTGGTCATACTAAAAATCTTGATTCTTTTTTAGATTTCAAAGAATACTCTAACTATGTGGCTTTTAGGACTTTTAATGAACCATATCTATGACTTAATTAAAAAAAAAAAAACTAACACGAAGAAGTGTTGGAAAAAAAAAACAAGAAAAAAAAGGAACATACAAGGATTAAAAAGCGTTTGCTCTTGGAAATGGCTATCTATTATCAAGGTTCTCCGAATAAGGCTTGAGGAAAAAAAAAAAAAACCTTTTAAAGTGTAATAGTGTGAAAGTCACTAAGATGATAGTTTTGAATTAAATTTGTTCTGATAAGTCACAAATATTGGTATGATTTGCTGAAATTTTCTAGACACTCCTGATAGTCAATTACACACTTATTGCACTTAGCAATTTATGATTTTTCACACTTTTTCATTGGCTGAGTAGTTGAGAGTTGCATGAATCATTATGAAAATTATTTTTTAGTGCCATAATTTTAATAGTCATTACTTCAATGGTTTCTGATATATGGTATAGAGATTGATTGTGGAAATTGTTAGATGAAACTAGAGTATTGATTTTATACATCGTTTCACTTGCTAGGGACTAGCAAGAACCTGATTAGGAAATGTGATGAATACTTACAAGTGCATAGCTATTAAGGGTTTAAATTATGATTAATTTCTCTAACTCAAGCATTTTTATATTTGAAGTTGAAAATCATTCACTCTTTATAAATTAAGCTAAATGGCTATATTTATGTAGGTGGATAATATCATGATATCTCTCAACTAGAAAGCCAAATTAAGCCATTTTTGGATCAGTGATTGAGGCTTTAATCATCTACAATCTTCAGTTCATGGTCCAACCTAATTAAGAAATATAGGAAGTCAAATTTAGATCACAAACAAAATCAATTCTACTATTCACTCATTTTATTGACCTTTTAAAAGAAAATCTAAATCTAGAGATGTAGATATTAGAGTTTAGTGATTCCAAAGCCATATGAAATCCAAAAATAGAGATCTTCAACTCTACCTCACATGTCAAGAATCAATTTGATCATTTTTGATGCCAGATTTGGTTAGAAGTCAGACTATCTGTTCTGCTAAGTATGATGGAACAATTTTGGTAACAAAATTATAACTTGAGCTACATATATAAGTTTTGAATGATCAAGATATGGTTTTGAAGTTAATAGGGAGATCTACAAGTTTTATGTTTTCAAGAAGAGCTGAATCGATGTGCATGGTAGTTAAAAATTTAGAAGAAATTTAAGTCACTTTTGTTGATTAATATTTCACCCACCTTTACTATTTCAACCACCATCATTCCTAAGACTCTAAAAATAGGCATTGTTGAGAGCATGAAATTAAGCTTATTTTTTGGGCAGTTTGAGTTTTTTGTATCAAAATAAATTCTCTTTCTTTGATCTTATTATTATCTTTCAATCTGGAACCTCTATTCAAAGTACTTTCTTCTTGTAATTCATCTTGTTCTTCATTTGATCTTCCAGTTTATGTTTATTTTCTTTCTAAACATGTTTTTTTACATTTATTATGGACAACTAATTCTTATTTTTTTTTAAGGTAAAAAGGTGAGTATAAAGATTATGGACAATTTAAATTAATCCTAATTTTATTATTGATTACTTTGTTAATCAATTTAGCTACCCTCCTTACTAAGTGGGAGTTTTGATTCATTATAGATAATCATTGGTACAACAACCACTTTAATCATTCTATAAAATGTGGTTTTGCCGGCTATGATATGTTGAAATCTTGAGTTATTATGAACAAAAATTAACATAATAGATACTTAAACCCATTTACAAGTGTTGATATTATAAGATTAATGAAAGATAATATTAACTCATCCTTAATTTTTCTAAAATTTGATTACTGAATTTTCTAATTGGAACCTCCTTTATGTGTGGTTCCCGGTTGAGTGGCAAGATGAACTAAAAGTAACCATAACTAATGTGCTAAAAATGGAACCCTTAACCTTAGCTACTTATTTGAATTTGAATTTCAATTTGCACTTATTCACACCTTACAACAAATCTTTGTTTGTTAACATTTGTAATTTTTATTTTTTAATTTACTTCCCTGAGGTTCCACACTTAGACTTTTGAGATTTTACTATTTGCAACAACCTATATTTGGATTACAACTGTTAGATCACTGCACTAGTCCACTTTTTATTATTTTTAATTCATCTGAGGGAAGGTAATACTCCATTACAAAAGCCTTAATAGAAAACACACACACACACACACGTAAGGAAAAAAAACCCACAAAATATAAAGTCTAAACATTTGAATAAGATTTCTGAAATGACCATATTAGCAAGATTCTTACTACTTGGATTGGTCCGCATCTTCTATTGTTCTTCAATCTTGCGAATTATCCATTTCCATTAGGTCAAAATCTACAGGGGGTCACCTAGCTTATTTTTGTGTCTTAAACAGGTACTTGAACTTCATGTTGTCATAACGAGGTACCTTTCCTCTTATTGTGCGTCCTGTTCAACTACTTTCCATCAAATTGACTATTAAAATGGATAGAAAATGTTGATGTGACATTTAATAACACTAAGAAAAATTTAAAAATATCAATTTTAGTTTTTTTAAATTTTTCAATCACTAACTTTAGTCCACCAAATATTTTTAATGGCAGATTTGAAAGGGAAAGAGAGAAATGTCTGATGTTCACTGTCATCCGCAGCCTTGAAATCGCATCCTAATTCCAATCTTCACTTTTCTCTATCGTCAGTCTCACTGTCGTCCCCACCGCTGACCCAAAAGACCACTATTAAGAATCACCAGGCGGAATGTAGTAGGCAAACCAAGGGTAGTTTAGGCCTAGATTCTCTATCATCACCTAGGTACTCGTCGTCGCTCAGATTCGCTAGTGCCGACCTTCTCACCATAATCGCCCAAATCTAATGCTGTTCTTGAGCTTAATTCGACGATGAGGATTTGAAATTGTCGGTTTGACATTGGAGCATAGATTTTCTAGGTTTTGATTTGACATTTGATTTTTTGGGTTTGAAATCATGGGTTTGATTTGATGCTTGATTTCCTGGGTTTGAAATTATAGCTCTAATTGTGGCTTGGGTTCTATGATGAATATCTAGGCTTAAGGATTTATGGGTATATGTTGTTAATTGATGCAATTTTGGAAGGGCTTGGGAGGTGGCAGTGAGCGGGATGAGAGGGAATAGGAGTAGTTAGTGGCTACGGAGCAGTTGGGCAGGATGGGTTGAATTGAGAGAGGTAGACGAATGGAGTAGAGGAGTTAGGGATTGAAAGGGTTAGACAAATGGAGCGGTAGCTTTGACAATAGCACGATTTAGACATTTGAATTGATTTGAAATGAGAAAGAGATTGGCAGTAGAGCAGTCGGTGGCAATGTTGGTGCTTGGAAGGCTATTGGTGGTTGGGCTGGTGGTTGAAGAGTGGTCAGTGACGATGGCTACGTGAACAGCTTTTGAGGTGGGCGGTAATAGGGATGAAGGATTAGGGTTCCTGGGGTAGAATTGATGTGAGTGGAAATTTAAGGGCTAGAATTAGTAATTGAAACAATTTGAGAACTAAAGTTGTCATTTTAAATTTATTTTAGTATTATTTAATGTCACATCATCATTTACCATCCAATTTAACAGTAAAATTGATGACAAGTACCTGGATGATTCGCGCAACAAGAAGAAATGTTGCTCACTAGGAAAATCATAAGGTCAAATATCCAATTAGGAAAAAAAAAAAAAGCTAGGTGACCTACCATGGATTTTACCCAATCTTTATTATTCATGTATATCCAAAACTTAAGTATGATTGGGTATGTATTTACTTGAATTTGAATTGTAAAAAGTATTTGATACACGTTTTAGGATAACGATTATAATGGAATCATGTCAAGAATATGGGTCCCTCTAGTGCGTTTTTTGTAAGTTTGTAAAATTTTGGTAACTATACTTTGATCCACAACTTCAGAATTGTTTCAACTAAGGCCTTTAATTAGTCAATTTTGACAGTTTCATAGGAGGATAGGCATGACACAAAGTTGAATAGGCTGATGGGGTATTCGTAGAAGTTTGATGGCCAATTACCCATGGTCAAACACATTGGTAGTTACCAATGGTTCAGACCATTGGTAGTTTACCAATGGTCAATCACGTTGGTAGTTACCGACTGCAGTAATCGTTGTTAAATTACCAATGGTCAGAAGCGTTGGTAGTTACCAAAAAATGGTTTGGACAACCTGGAAAACTTTAACCATTGGTAGAAAGTGCCAGATTACCAACTTCTCCTTTATCAATGGCCAAGAGTTAGAAATTATCAACAGCTCATAACTCAACTATCGGTAAAACAATTACCAACATCCTTTTACCAATGGTCTTGCATTGGTAATTTTGAAATTTCCAACGTGAGATTGTTGGTAATGGCTGTTGGTAAATTGACTTATTTTAGTAGTGGTAGGCAATCTACCCAAAAAAATTAGAATGAGTATATCTAATGTTTTACTTGTAAAAGTAACAGTACTCTTTCTATTTTGAAATTCATTTTTTTAAGTTGTTAAATAATTTAAAAAACTTATTCAAGTTACAGTTGAATACAAAGCACATATATTTAGTAACTGTAAAAGTATTTTATTTTAAAAATCAATAAAATTTAATAACTTACTTCAAAATAAAACAAAAAATTACTTAAAATAATATTTATTTCATTGCATATTATTAGCAATTAACATAAAGAATTTTTATTTAGATGATTGTCTTTGCCTTTTTTTTTATGGGACTTAGAAATTTATAAAAGAATGGTTATAAGGGATACATTTTCTTTAGATGACTGTGTTATAGTTTAAAGTTTAACTTTTGATCAATTTAAATATTAGAACTGATTGTAATTCAAACTTACATACATACCCCACTTTAAAATTATTATGAATCCACGACTATGAAAAGCAGAAGAAACTTAAGGTATATTCTTAACCCTGATTTGTGGCGGAACGGGGCCCCAGTGCCCCATTGTCTCAGCTTGTAGGCTCTTAGGGACTATGAATCCCACTTAGTTACTATTGGCTAACTATTACTCGTCAATATAAATTAAAACAATTTATATGCAACTAGTTTCTTAGCCTACCCTGTAAAAGATATGCATGCTCTTGTCCTAGCAATGCAAACGAATAAGTAAAGCATTTGTCAAAAATATTGCTCGAGCATTTCATTTAAAACATACTCAAAACGTGCCAAGACGGTGAAATGCTAGTTACTTCTACTTCAAGTAATAGTCTGTGCATACTTAACACCACTAGCATGCACCCAAAAGTAACTAGATGGTTTTACATCACAATGTATTCTAAGAGAGGCAACACCTTAGTACACAAGGTACTATATACATGAGACAAAAACCTAACTAAGATCATTTACTTGAGCCCTACCTTTGAGCTTATCAAAGCTCCAAGTGCAAGCCCTTCCTTAGTCCTTGTGCACCACTTAGCCTCTACACTGTAAAGGCATAAAACTTAGTTAGTACATAGCTTAGTCCACAAGTAAACTTAGAATCACAAGGATTCTCGAGGAAGAATACCTGCAAAAGAGAAAGCTTAGGCCACAGCTATCATCTAGTTATTAGGCCCGGGGTTAGAACCTGCACAATAAACTTAAGGGAGTGAGTACATGAATGTACTCAGTAAGGGTCCCTTGGGGTACCTGCAAAGAAGATAGCAGCAAGCCAACATGCAACCATGACAAACAAGCAAACAGACAAGTGGTCAACCAACAAACAAACTCAAGCAATAACAACATGTAAAATATGCAATGCATGAATGTATGATATGAAATTCACATAACACTTGGGACTTCCTGCACACTAGGTGCCATAAGCCTGCCGTGAGCTCAAACGGTGGAGGTACTTGAGACACTGGCCCTCGTATCCTGGGTACTTTACCTCCCCTAAGTCCCACCTACGGGTTCTAGAGTAGGTCGTCACCTCCTCTCAAACTTACCCACCTTTACCCTTAATTTATTGTACAGGGTAGCCATCCGATGTGGTTTAACTAGCCAAACTCTTAGAGTTTAGCTTAGAGCTCCGTAGTGGCTTACTTACCAAACCAAATGGTTCGGTTGGGATTTACTTAGGTTTCCTTTTTATTGACCAAAGGTCTATGACATTCCACTTGGCCAACAAAGAGTCTGAAAACCAACTTAATCCCCTTAGTGCTCACTTAGGAACTTAAGCACTTTAACTTCCTTAGCCACCATTACTTACTCTTCCTTAACCACACCACTTAGCTACCACCTAAATAATGCATAATTCCTAACTTAGGAATGGTTTTTAGACCAAACCGAAGCTACGGAACATCTTAAGTTAACCTAGGGATGAAAACTGAGAGTTTAAGACACTCTTAGGAAGCACGGACCTTGGGGGGAAAATGCCTTAGCGACGTGTCGCCAAAGGCATTTTCATTCGGGCAACTTTGGCATCTCTTGGCGACACGTCACCAATGCCTTTCCAGCATTGCACGACAGCATGCGACCTTGCACGAAACCTGCTCAAACTTTTTCATCCCAAGCTCAAATCATATGGGTCTTGCTTCTACTTCATTCCCACACATAATACTACATTTCCATGCATTATTTAAGTGAGATTAACTTGAACCCTTACCTCAAACTCAGCCACAAAGCAAGAATCAAAGCACAAGCCCTCCTTAGCTCAACCAAGCTCTCTTGAGTTCCAAACCTAAAACCAACGTGATATGGCACCAATAACTTCAAACCAATACCATTTCTAGCTATGGAAACAACTTAGAACCAGCTCATGAAAACCTAAGAAGCTTACCTAAGGTTTCAAGTCCAAACAAGCATTAAAGAGCTAGTTGAAGCAAGAACACCCAAAATAAAGCTTGAGGCTTCTTGTAAACACTTTGGGGCCTTCAAATTCACTGGAAAATTGTAGAAATGGGAAGCTTTGGAGCAGAAATTCTGGCGGGAAGAGGAAGCTACGAAATTTGGGGAAGGAAACAAATGGCAAGGGAAGTTAACTTACCCAAAAATTAACTAACTCTCCCTCTAAGGTACACTTTTTCCAATCTTGCTCCTTGACACATAAATTCTCATTTGTTTTAATTTGGTCACTAAACTCTCAACCCAAAACCATCTTTCTTTTGTTCTAAAGGATACCCAAAAGCCTCTTACACTTAACCTCTTGGAAACTTTGGCCACTTAAGACCTAAATGGCTCAAATAAATACTTAGTGCAACATTTTACCCAAATCCTTCAAAGACGGTTCTAATAGCTAGGATAACTAATGATCTTGACTCAACTAAGACAAATTTCTTACATGACCCTAATTTCATAAAAATTATAGTCATGATTCTAACTTGGGTCAAAATTACCATTTTAACCCTTTTTGACTTTAAGGTGCCAAACCACACTTAGGAACTCACTTACTTAGTTAAGCTTGCCTTTCTTGCTTGGCAAGGTGCTAACTTGAGGTTCTTAATTTAATAAAAATACTTAAATAAACTAAAACAAATACTTACTTGGTTAAGACCCATCTTTAACTAGGAGAGTCGTCATATGATTAAACTTTAGAGGCTATATAGTTAGTGATCTTCACAATGACAAAATTCTTTCCTTTCACTTAGAGGGTTCTAATACTAAACATTACTTGGCTAAAGGGCGTCATTGACCCTCAAACTTGCATGAAGTAGTTGAGTCAATCCCTCAGCTCATACTCAGTGAAGAGAATGCTCCTAAACTTGTAATAATAAAGTGACTTAAGGATGGACAAAGAGTGCATGATTCACAAAATGGAAGCCGCCAACATGCTGCTATGCATTTTCACGTCATGCCTTCTCTTTTTATTTTCTTCATATAAAAACGACATGTGCTCTCACTTTCAAAAAGGAAAACTAATTTGACCAAGATTCGGTAGTCAAATAGCTTGGTGAAGGACCAAATTCCAGTTCATCATGACAACAACGAAGCACACTATTGGTGGGTGAAATGGGTGCAGGTGCAAGTATGGAAGGCAGTTAGAATATGTTTCTAGTAATTAGATAATGGAAATTGGTAAAATTTGTCAGAGGTCACCTAGCTTTTTTTTTATCCTAAACAAGTACCTGCCCTTTAAGTTGTCCTAGCGAGGTACCTATTCTTCTATTGTACGTCCTAATCAACTACTGTTCGTCAATTTAAGCATTAAATGTGATGGAAAATGCTAACGTGACATTAAAAAAAACTAAAATAAATCATAAAATAACACTTGTAATCCTATAACTTTGTCTATCAACAACTTTAAACATAAAATTCTAAATCTATTATATTACCCCCACCTCACCACTCCGCCCTTCTTCTTCCACTTCTCCTCCATATCCTTCTTTGCTACACACACCAGGTTCGGATTATTCACTCGGTTGACCTATTGGTCATACGCTTGATCATCGTCTGATAAGTCACCCACCACAGCTTTTCCATGAACCACCTGTTCTCTGGGTCAATCAGTTCTCCTTTGACTAGATTTGTCCTCAAGCTCTACAATTTTGCCCTCTTCAAGGTTAAACGCCACTATCAGCCACTGGTCCCAAATCTACCCAGATCTACTTTCGAGGTCTGGTATTGCATATGATCAAATAAGTTCAATTCCAAGGTTTTTTAAGCAAAACCCAGAAATTGGAATGCATCACTCTTGCTTTTCCGAGCAAATCCCTTGTCAACGCCGTTGAGGGTCTTGATGAGTGTTCAATGATTCGGCATGCTTGCACGATTAGGATTTGATGAATCAGTACAATTAGGTTTTAACGATTTAGCAAGATTGGGGTTTAAAAGCCAGCACAATTCGGCAAGATTTGCACTCGGGTTCGACTGCGGCAACATGTGGGTTTGACAACAGCATGCAGGTTCAATGATGGTGGCACAATTTGGCATGACAACGGCACATGGGTTCGATGGCGATGGCTTCCATGGCAATAGGATTTGGATGCTTGAGCCAATGTGAAACAAGAAAGAGATTGGCAGTAGGCCGGCCAGTGGCGAGGTTGGCGGCTGAAGGGCTGTAGTAGAAATGAAAGATTAGGATTTAGAGGGTAGAGTTGACTTGAATGGAAATTTAAGGGTTAGAATTAATAATTGAAACAGTTTGGCGACTAAAATTATAAATTTAAGTTTGTTTTAGTATTGTTTAATGTCACATTATCATTTTTCATCCAATTTAACATTGAAATTATAAAGTACTTGGATGAGTCACGTAATAAGAATAAAGGTACTTCGCTAGGACAATCAAGATAAAAAAATAAGCCAGGTAACTAACTCATTGTGGAATTTACACAATATTTTTAGCAATAACAACTATCAGAAATGAATTCAAACGATAACAATTGCTAAAACTCTTCTCAAAACGGATCTTATCACATTATTTTACATCAAAGAATTTTCATTCAACTGATGAGAAGTTAAACTCCCAGAAAATAAGAACATCGACGCACCAGAAGATTGGTTAACTCGGTCATAGCTAGGAAATTACCGAAAAACAGATTCTCACAAATAGTAAGAGAAGAATAAAAATTCGGTGCAAGGGTGAGACATAATTGAATAGGTGTGGAAGAATCGACCCTTTCTGGCAGCCTCGGCATCTTTGGCTGGAGCTTCGGCGTCGACCAATCTTTCTCCCGTCTCTGTGAAACGGCCAATCTTCCTCCTGTCTCTGTGCCACGGCCTATCTTCTTCCCATCTCTCCGCCACAGCCGCTGGTTCTATTCCGCTCGATCTACGAAAAAAAGCCCCAAAAATAGTAAAAAAACGTTATCGCTTCAAAACTTTAAAGCTCAATCTACAAAATCGGTTATGATTTTGAAGAAAAGACTTTAGAAAAGTTAAAGGAGATAAAGAGAACATAAAAAACCATGTAAACAAACCAAACTTGCAAGGGAAAAAAAATAAAAACCAGAAACTTTGAATCATGATCTAAAAAAATGGTTTGAGTTTTTGAAAAAGCGGCTTTAGAGAAAGTTAAAAAAGAGGAAAAAAAGAAATCAGAATATATAAGCTGATAAAAAATTTGGGTTAAAAAATTTTCCTGCCACCAGTGCTGCTGCTGGAAAAAATAACTTGACCGCGGAGCCGCTGCGTTAACCCAGAATCCGTCTGGTGTTAGTGAGAGAAAGAGCGAGAGGAAAAGAGGGAGGAAACAGAAAAACATGAAGCCACGCGTTGAAGGGAAGGCTTTTATAGATGACAGAGTTCAAAAATTCCCGCTTAGTCTCACATTTTTTAGCGTAATTTCAAATTGGTCCTTCTGTTCAAATTTCTAGCGGCTTAGGTCGTTGGTGCTACAAATGTTGCTTACCAACGGGTCTTACATTGGTAATTAAGCCGTTGGTATGTTTGCAATAAGAGTAGCCGTTGATATCTTTTCAACAAAAATAGTAGTTTGGATAAATTGGAGCCTTAGTCCTAGCTTTCAACATTTCAACAAAATGACTCTTGCATTTAGAAACTTTTATTTGCACCAAATATGTGGATTAACAAACTTTACTATATTGCCAACTACAATAATTAAAAAATTAAATTATTTAAAAATGATAATTCAAAAATATTTTATGGAAAATAATTTAAAGAAGTTCTGATTATCTAATAATTTATATTTTACTTATCTTTTTAAATAAATTACTTTCATAGATTTATTGGAAAAAAAATCCATTTTTATTCTCCCCACTTTTATACTGATTGTTTATTTTTTTTTCCAAAATATTTTATTACTTTATTGATTGTTTATTTGTTTCTAAAGATTTTATTATTTTTTTGTTTACATAAACGCCTATTATTAGGGGTTTATCTATACCAAGAAATCATTTCTTTAGAGTGGCAATAATTTTCCCTTGTCTTCTTCCTCAATTATTTTCTTTACTTCCTTATTTTAATCAATTTCTTGCATCTTGATACCTTCTTTTTGTTTAATTTGGATCCTTTTTTCAAATCTAAATAATAATTGGAATTTACGAAAAGAAAAAATATAGTCAATATTTTAATTAAGCAAATAAATCAACTTTCCCCCCCTCAAATACCTTGCTTTTACCTATATTCCATCTAGAGTAGATAGAGTCATAAATAAACAAACCAACAGCAGCTGGACATGTAATTAAAAAATAAAAAGTCAATCTTGCTGGACATGTAATTAAAAAATAAAAGTCAATCTTTTATAAAATCTAATAAAGTATAAAAATTAGTTAGTATTGATCAATAATGATTTTTTCCATTGAGAAAACTAAAAGCAAGTAGGCTATTCAAAGCTAATTTATATTAGTAATCATTAGATTTCTTACTTTATTTATACCTACTTTGAGATTCTAATCTTTTTGTTGCTTTTTTTTTTGGGACATGTTTTTAATTTACCTATTTTTTTTATTTGGATGGTTTACATAATACCTTTGTACAGAATCAATCCAATACTATCTAATTTATTTTAACTTAAGTCAACTTAATCAGAAATGACTGATTTTTACTTTTACATTTTTTTTGTCATGAACTAAGTTCATTTAAAAGACAATATTATGTGGTTGACTTAATTTTAGAATCAAATGACTTAACTTATTACATGTTTTGAAGGACAATCATTTGGAAGAAAAGAAAAGAAGGCATATAACAAAATTATTCAAAAAGTGGACAACAGTGAAACAGAGGAATATCCATCTATAGAGAACTATGTAAAGGGCGTGAGGAGGAATGCTAGGGCGGCACGTGTTCAGAATAAAACGGTGTCCGGATTGAAGATGGTTTTTTTTTTTTTAAGCATTTTGTGGAAAAAGGTCATCTAGTGACGATTTAATTAATAACGGCTAAAAGTAGTCGCTAATTAGCGATGACAAATAGTCACTGAAAGTCTAGTGAAAGTTTAGCGATGGTTAGGAGTCACTAAGCAATCGTCACTAAATTAGCGATAGCAGATAGTTGCTAAAAGTTCGGTAAAAGTTTAACAATGGTTAGCAGTCACTAATTTAGTGACAGTTAGCTGTCACTAAATCTAGCCGTTGCTAATTTATTGACGGTTAGCCGTCACTAAATTTCATCACTAAAATCCAAAAAATTACTAACGATTCACCTCTTTTGTGTTAGTCATTTTTTATGCTAACTTGTCATCCCCTTTAACATAGATAATTTTTTCTAGTAAATGAAATGCAGGTGAGATTTGTACCTAAAAGTCTGGTGAAAGTTTAATGATGGCTGACTATCACTAATATTTAGTGACGGCTTGCCTTTGCTAATTTAGTGATGGTTAGCCGTCACTAATTTTAGCGATGACTTGCTCTCACTAATATCTCAAAAATTAGATACGGCTTGCCCTTGGTAATATTCCAAAGACTAGCGATGACTAACTATGACTAGCTTTTTATGAGATTTTTATTCCATTTTGTTTTTATTTGTTTAGATAATGATAAATTCCAATTGCTTTTGGTTTATTTTTTAATGAAGATGTATGGATTGATGGATCAAAGTGTGTATAAAAAAAATATTATAATTTAGGATAAAATTTTGTTTATGGTTAAAAAATTTATTATCTCAGTTATTTTTCTAAAAATGAACGAACAAAGTTTTAAAAGTGATGGCTAGAGGTAGTGATTGCTTGCCCTCGCAAATTGGTCATAAACTAATGAAAGCTAGCTGTCACTAACTTATAGCTAGATCTAGTGACAGCTTGCCCTCATTAAGTTAGTGAAGGCTAGCCACCACTAAATTATTGCCATAGTTAGTGAATGCTTTCCCTTGCTAACTTACTGACTGCCAGCCGTCACTAAATTTAGTGACAGCTTGCCCTTACTAAGTTAGCGAAGGCTGACCGTCACTAAATTATGGTCATAGTTAGTGAAGACTTGCCATCGCTAATTTAGTGATAGTTAGCAGCGCTAAATCTAGTGATTGTTTGCCCTCATTAAAATCTAAAAAATTATTTTATTTTAGTTTTTATTAAATCTATCAATTACTTATGTGCTATTAAGCTTTTCACATTTCATTTTATTTTTTATTAAATCTAGCTAACTAAATTCATTATTTTAGTTTACATTTTAATTTATTTTTAGTTTTTATTAATTCTAGCTACATCATGGACTCCTAATTATTTATGACTTGTTTAATTGACTAAGTAAAATAATTGAAAAATTATTTCTTTAAACATGTTTATTAATAAATGAATAGTTGCATTTATCCATTATTTTGTATGATAGAATCTCATTGTAGTGTTGACTTATTATTAAAATAAATGATTATATTTAAAATGCTGTAGGTTTACATATAATGAGAGTTAGCAATCGCTAGAATTTTAGGGTTTACAGAAGGCTAGCCATCGGTTGCTAGATTTATGAAGGCTATTTAGCGATGGTAGCCCTTGTACTACTTGATAAGTTTATATTTATTTCTCTCATATTTAGTATGTTTTAATATGTTTTGAACCTTAAATATATATTTTGAGTATGTTTTGTAGCTTAGAGCATATCTGGACTTAATTGATTGAAAGTGAATTTAATTTGCCATTTTACTAGTTTTAATTTGGTTGTGCTCTTTCAGGATGTTGACAGATTGGTGATGTTACGGTAGAAAAATCATATCTTGAGTTACAGAGATCGGAATGGAGTGATTCTTGATTCATTGGAAATCTAACATCTGGAGCTACAAATCACATTCAGACCATGAAATCCAGTTTGCACGTTAAGAGGGTCAAATGCGGCTTCAAATTCGCGATTTACGAGTCACCGCAGGTTCAAAACCAGCTGTAGTATTTTGGGCATATCTTTGGCTGTAGATGTCCCTTTTATGTGATTCAGGTGTTGTTTCGAAGATAAGAAAGAGCTCTACAACTTTTATGCTTTGATTTTTGAGAAATAATGGCTGCATCAAGATCAAATATCAGCTTGAAGTTGCTGCTGATGTCCTAGAGTATTGTTTGGCTGACAACTTTGAAACCTTATAGTTATTTTGAATCTTTTTATTTGTTTGCAGTACTTTTGTAACAATATACAAAGTTTAGGGAGTTTTTATGAGTTTAGCCATAGGTTTTAGTTTTCTTTGGTTTTTAAGCGTGGCCCCCCCCCCAATCTCCAGCTCTCTTGTTTTCACTGTTTTTTTAAGTTTTTCTTCTATTATTATTCCTTGTTTCTCTTCTGATCATGGCTGAGTAATTTTCTGGTTCAGTTCTAGGGACGATTTCCATCGCCAACACTGGTTGTGAGGATTAATTTTTCTTGCTTAAACTTTCTTTAAATTCAAGTATTTACTTTTTTGTTGTTCAGATTTATTGCAATTAATTTTCCTGTTCTTACTTGTTGAATTGGTTTTGTAATTGCAAATCTGCTTGATTTTCTTTCAACCGCTTAGGTGGAGAATTCAATTAGAAGCAAGTAAATTAATTGGAGATTACTTTTATTTCTGGTTAGTTCATACGAAGAAGTAAGACAGGTTAAATTGTTCAAGCTTTTGGATTGTTGCCTGGAATAAACTTTTTGGTTCATTGATCTTAATACTGATTTTGAGATAATTAGAAATTGTTTTTCAATATCTGGTTACTCAATGTTAAGAAATTAATCTGAAGCTTTTTCTGGTTAATTTTACTGCTGAATTCTTAAGATTCTTTTTAGCTTTAAAAAGAGTCCTGTTTATTTACTTGGATTAAAGAAATATTTTCTTTCGATGATCAACTGCGTGATTGGAATGGATAATCAACTGAGCGTTTTTAGAATTGGCTAATTTCGTTTTAATTCTACAGTTAATTTATTTCAGCTTTTAATTGAAACCCCCCCCCCCCAATTTTTTATTTAAGCTTTCTGACAGAAAGCTTTCAGTAAAAAAATTTTCTTTGGGATTCAACCTGGTTTTCACTGCTAGACTACAAATTTATTTATTTTGGGTTGTTAGGGATACCAAAATTATTTTTGGCGGTGTCGACGATTGACCACGACTTCAATTAAAAGTGGCCCTCCCTTCCAACTCTAGGAGTTTTCACCCCTGTCCAAGTCCTATTTTTTTTTTCAACTCAACCATTTTCCAATCAATTCTAAATAAGGAAGTTTCTGGTTGCCATGGCCCAATGAAAGAACAGAAATCAATAACAAGGTTTAAGTGGTGAGGAGTCAAAAAACAATGATGTCATTAAGTTTTACATCATAAAATAACCAGCATAATTTGTGAACTTAAAGTGAAGTCTTGCTCTGTTGGAGTATCTATAGTAAAAACTATTGCATGTCTGCATTGGTTTTACTTGTTAGTAGCTACTAGGTATTACTTGGGACATTACCATATTGTATTTGAGTCCATTCACGTACAAGGTATTTTTAAATAGTATCAAACATTCAGGTATGGACAATAACTATCACTTCCGCACATTCATGCATCATTGCATCTAGACCATGTGCACATACATGGATCATTCAACCTATTTGCAAAGCTTGTGTCTTTAAGGTTTATTTGGTTGTTCCCTGTTGAACTGTAGTCACTAGACTTGATCAAGCATTAGGAACCTGATTATGTGTTGAGTTGTATGAGCAGTAATGTTTTGTTCTATGATATGGAAGAACTATGACATATAGAGTCTCTAGTTATTGTGTTAGGGAATTGAACTAGTGTTTCTGAAATCTAAAGATTGATTTCCAAAGTGTATGACTTTTGCAACCTTGTAAAGGTTATTTGTCACTTCTGCAAGCCTTAAGTTTTTGTTTTGAAAGTAATGTGGAAATCTTGACATGTTAATTATTTCCTGCTGAATTCCTTTAAGCATAATTATGCAACTTTAAGCCCTTAGAGTTGTTTGTGATTTTCTATGTGTTTTTAGCAATTTAAAAAGCTAATTCTTGCTATATGAAGGATTTTTGCTAAGTTGGTTCTACTTTTGTAGTCAAAACTCAGATTTTTGACTTATAACCTCTTGCTATATGAACTTAATAAAGAACTAATTCTTTTATAATGAGCTACTTGCAAACATTACACTTTTTATCTTTCCAATGAATTTCCTTTAATTGCCTTAACTATGATTTGCCTTTATCTTGGGAATAAAGTGAATGATTTTCATAGGATTAAAAGTGAAATTTGAGGCAAAAGGTTTGTAGTCAATATCATTAAGAAGTGGAAGTCAAAAGTTTTTTTTCCTATTCATTACATTCTCAACCCTTGGCTAAGAAATTAGTAATACATTAATAAACTCTTATATTTTGTATTTACTACCTTTGCATTGATTTCTAAACTTAGATACATATTTTCTATTTGCTGCAAGGAAAACTTGCTTTTCAGTCTCCATTCCTTATTGAACAGCGAATCAAATTCCACATCTTGAAGCTTTAAATTTAGTCTTTTTCTTAACTCCAGGTGCCTTCTCTTTTCTTTTACTTAATGAGTTCATAGATGTTTGCTTGAAAATTTATATATTGCTACCAATCAAACCACTAGCATCTATTCTTTGTGTAGATGTGTTTCATGTTGCTTTAATAGCCCAAGGTACGTGGCTGGACTTAAAATCTTATTTTATAGATGGTTAGAGTTCTTTATATTTTTTGTTAGAATTGATGGTTTATTCATTTCTTTGAACATATTGGGAAAATGGTGTCATTTTGGATGCAGGACATAATTTTGCAATTATCTACTATTCCAGGGAGTATGATATATGTTTGAAGGTGGAGAAGGTCAAGAGTTCCAACCACCTGTGTTGAATAGAGGGCTTTTAAAGGTTCTTTTGTCCTCTGCTATCAATTTGTAGTGGCAATGAGCTGCTATGTATGATTTAGACTTCTGTTGTGTAAAAGACATCAAATAGATGTTATGTACTCTTAGCAAATATAATCAAAACAAATCGCTGTTACAATGTGCGAGGTTTTTTTCAAGTGTATATACGATCTTTCATATCTTTTGTATGACTTGATTATTAAAAGATATTGTTGATTCACTTTATATTCATGGATATCTACAATTTGCCTCTATTTTATAATTTTTGAATTGTAGGAAACAGAACAACATCATTTCTATGTGTGTTTGTGTGTATATAAATAATTTAGTTATGGCTTGCTATTGTTAAAAATGACTATTAACTAGTGAAGGCCAATTGTCACAAATTTAGATACAGCTAGCCTTTTGCCAATTTTAGTGACAACTAGCCTTCACTAATTAGTGCGAGCGATGGCCAACCTTCGCTAATTAGCGATAATTAGTTGTTGTTAGCTTTCTAGTAACATACTAATGCCAGAAAATTAGCTGCGGCACATTTAGCGATGGCCGGCCGTCACTATAGCTAATTCAACAACGACTGTCAGTCATTAAAACCCCCTTTTTAGCAGTGGGTGTTGTGCTGCGCTATAGTTTCGCTGGTTGAGAGGGAAGCATGCACTGTGGAGGTGTTGCTTTATTTTTGTGCTTCGGTTCTTTTTCGCGTTGTATATGTGGGGTTACTTCTCATCATTAGTTTGGCTAAACTATGTCAGCATTCTACGTCTTGGAAGTGCCTCGGCCGGATAAGGTGGGGAAGGTGAAGTTGTGTCGTTTCCTAAGTGGTTATTTCTCCTCGTCGCTTTGCTTGATTGTTTGCATGGCTGATTTCCCTTTTAGCTGCTAGGGTGATGATGGCTAGCTGATAAAACAAGAAGCTCATTGTTTCTGGTTTTGGTGTCTCATGAGCTTAAAAGTGGTGACCGGAGAAACCTGTTTTGCTTCCCCTATGTAACTAGGGTGACGTGTGTCAAGCGATTTGGAGGCAGTTGTGGCCGTCAATGAACAGGGGAAAAAAATTTGCTTGCCTTACAGATAATTCGGCTTCAGGTTCTTTTGATATCTATTTTGTTGGAGATGATTCAAAGAATCTGCTGGAATAGCTAAAGAATAAGTCAAAGCCGTTAGTTTGTTCCTATTTTTTCTCAGATTAGTTGCTGATTTTCTGTTAGTTTACGTTAAGTTGTTTTTGTTTGGTCCTATCTGTAAGTTCATGTTTTGCCTATTTAAAGGCGTGATGCTCAAGTAATAAAATATACAGAGGAATTCCAGTTTCCATTTCTTCTTGTCTGTTCCATTCCCTTTATTTTGGTATCAGAGCCAGGTTGCAACTTGGTTCGTTTGTTGGATATTCCTCGCAAATGGCTTGCAAAAATTCTGCAGTCAATATTTCTCAGCCTCAAATTCCTGTCTTTAAAGGTGAATCCTATGAGTTTTGGAGCATCAAAATGAAAACATTGTTCAAATCTCAAGATCTATGGGAATTGGTTGACAATGGCGTTGCTGAAACAAGTGGAGATGAGGCGAGACAGAGAGAAAATCTAAAGAGAGATGCTAAAGCTCTATTTTTCATACAACAGGCGGTGGACGAATCTATCTTTTCTAGGATTGCTGCAGCAACAACATCGAAACAAGCATGGAATATATTGAAGATTGAGTATCAAGGATCCGCAAAAGTGATCACAGTCAAGCTGCAATCCTTGAGATGAGATTTTGAAACCTTAATCATGAAAAGTGGCGAGACAATTTAGCAATTTCTTGCTAGAATATCTACTATAATCAGCCAAACGCGGACGTATGGAGATACTATCACTGATGAGACAGTGGTGGCTAAAATTCTAAGGAGCTTGGATCCCAAGTTTGATCACGTAGTAGCAGCCATCGAAGAATCAAAGGACCTGTCAACACTCTCCATTGATGAGCTTATGGGCTCATTATAGGTACATGAAGCAAGGATAAACAAGAACTTGGCTAGAGAAGAGGAACATGCCTTTCAGGTTCAGGGGGAGAAAGAAAAATCCTACAGAGGAATAGGCACGTTTCGTGGCTGAGGACAAGGACGAGGACGTGCAACTTCACTACAGTGCACCTATTGCAAGAAGATGGGGCAGAAAGAAGAAGATTGTTGGAGCAAACCAAGAGAGGCGAGATATGCTGAAGAGGAAACAGAAAGGGAAGACTACTTGTTCATGACTCACATACAATCTTTACCTTCCTCAAATGAAGTATGGTACATCGACAGTGCCTGTTCAAACCACTTGACTGGTGACAAACATAAGTTCAAAGACTTAGACGAAACTCAGAAGTCTCAAGTCACACTCGGTGACGACAAAGAAATCCAAATAGAAGGGCGAGGTACAGTGGTGGTCCATATTGAAGGTAAGGAAAAGCTCATAAAAAATGTTAACTTTGCACCTGGCTTGGTTCATAATCTCATTAGTGTCGGGCAATTAATTGCTAGTGGATTATCTGTTGTCTTTGAAAGTGGAACTTGCATAGTCAAAACAGGAAGCAACGAAACAGTGCTCTGTGCAAAGATGACTGAAAACAAAATGTTTCTAGTGGATTTCTCATGCAATGAGAAGCATGCGTTGAGAACCAAGGACGACGACACCGATCTTTGGCATCACCGATATGGTCATCTATACATCAAAGGTCTACAATTACTCTCCAACAAGCAAATGGTGAAAGGGTTACCAAAAATTGGTAACTAGGAGCACGTCTGTGAAGGGTGTGCCTTGGGAAAACAAGTCAGAAAATCGTTTCCTCAAGGTCAAGCAAAGAGAGCTTCGAAGAAACTTGAACTTGTGCATGCTGATATATGTGGTCCTATGAAGACAGCATCTTTTGTTGGAAGTAAGTATTTTATTTTATTTATTGATGATTACTCTCGAATGAGTTGGATTTATTTCATGAAAGCAAAGTCGGAAGCTTTTGGATATTTTAATAAGTTCAAGGTGTCTCTTGAAAAGCAAAGCAATGAAGAGTTGAAGGCATTGCGGACTGACAGGGGAGGGGAGTTTCTCTTTAAAAAATTCATCGATTTTTGTGAAGAAGAGGGTATCAAAAGGGAGCTTACAGCGCCTTATACCCCTGAGCAGAATGGAGTGGCTGAGTGAAAAAACAGAGCCATTGTAGAAATGGCTCGTTGCATGTTGAAATCAAAGAATCTCTCTGACAATTTTTGGGCAGAAGCTCTAGCCACCTCTGTGTATTTGCTTAACCTATCTCCTACAAAATCAGTATGGAACAAGACCCCCTTTGAAGCATGGTATGAATTTATACCTTCAGTATCTCATTTACGGGTTTTTGGATGTGTGTGTTTCGGCTTAATTCCTATTAATAGACACAAACTCGATCAAAAGGCAAAAAAATATATCTTTGTGGGCTATTGTTCCAATTCTAAAGCCTACCGGTTATATTATCCAGAGACTAATAATATTGTTATTAGTCGAGATGTTAAATTTGATGAACAGAAAGGTTGGAGTACTATCGCAGATGGGCCAGGTGCTGTAGTAGATACAGAAGTTGATGATCAAACTGTAGAAGTGATCGATCATGATTCAGAACCGAACACTCCTGCACAATCACCATCTGCAGCGTCTGAAGGGTCATCTCCTGAAATGCATCAGCACAAGCAGTGGTCACTGAGTGATATTTATTCATCAACTCTAGCCTTGTTTACAGGAGATCCAATGACCGTATAAGATGCTTTACAAAATGAAATCTGGAAGTCAGCAATGGAAGAACAAATGAGTGCCATTGAGAAGAACAAAACCTGGCAACTCAGCAAATTGCCTGAAGGAAAAAAATCAATCAGTCTTAAATGGATTTTCAAAACAAAATTCCATGCAGATGGCAGCATAAAACGACATAAAGCAAGGCTGGTTGCACGTGGCTTCACACAAGAATCTGGAGTGGACTACCAGGAGACTTTCTCTCCAGTAGCAAGATTCGATACGGTTAGAATTCTACTTGCATTAGCTACCCAACATCAATGGAAATTGTATCAGTTCGATGTGAAATCGGCGTTTTTAAATGGAGAATTGGAAGAAGAAGTGTACGTGGAGCAACCAGAAGGCTTTGTGATTCCTGATGAAGAACACAAAGTTTACCGATTGAGAAAAGCATTGTATGGGTTAAAGCAAGCCCCTCGTGCATGGTACAGTCAAATCGATCAGTTCTTTCACATAACTGGCTATGAAAAGAGTTCAAGCGAGCCCACATTGTACTTCAAGAAACAAGGTACTCATGATATTGTTTGGATTAGCCTATACGTAGATGATATGGTGTATACGGGTTCATCAACTGATTTGATATTTGAGTTTAAGCATCAAATGATGAACATGTTTGATATGTCTGATCTGGGGGAACTACATCACTTCCTTGGGCTCGAGGTACAGCAAATGAGTCAAGGGATTTTTTTGTCTCAACAACAATATGCAGAGAATTTGTTGAAACAATTTCACATGGAAGAGAGCGGAACAATGTCAACTCCAATGAACACCAATGAAAAATTGACACTTGAAGATTCGACTGAGAAGATAGATGCAAGAAGGTTCAGGAGCCTAGTTGGGAAGCTAATTTACCTTACACATACAAGGCCTGACTTATCTTTTGCAGTTGGGCTTGTATCCAGGTTCATGCAAGAGCCAACAAAACAACACTATGGCGCTACGAAAAGAATCTTGCGGTATGTAGCTGGTACTAAAGGCTATGGCATGTGGTATTTCAGGACAAAGACAGTCAAATTAAAGGGATACACAGATAGCGACTGGGCTGGTGCACAAGAAGACAGGAAGAGTACATCCGGAAATTGTTTCAGCATTGGTTCAGGCCCCATATCTTGGAGCTCAAAGAAACAAGCAACTGTCGCGCTTTCCTCAGCTGAAGCAGAGTATGTTGCAGCAGCCTCTGTTGCGTGTCATGCAGTATGGATAAGAAGAATTCTAGAGGACCTAAATCAGAAGCAAGAAGAAGCAACTCGGCTTCATTGTGACAGCAAATCTGCAGTTAGCCATGACTAAGAATCCTATCATGCACGGAAGAACCAAACATATTGAAATAAGACATCATTTCATTCGAGATTTGGTGGCGAGGAAGGAGATAAGTTTGGAATTCTGTAAGTCTGATTGTCAGCTTGCTGATATATTTACAAAAGCTCTACCTCAAGTAAAGTTTAAAAAACTTCTGAAAGAGCTTCATGTCTCTACCTTTGAATCAAGGGGGAGTGTTGGAGATGATTCAAAGAATCTGCTGGAATAGCTAAAGAATAAGTCAAAGCTGTTAGTTTGTTCCTATTTTTTCTCAGATTAGTTGCTAATTTTCTGTTAGTTTACGTTAAGTTGTTTTTGTTTGGTCCTATCTGTAAGTTCATGTTTTGCCTATTTAAAGGCGTGATGCTCAAGTAATAAAATATACAGAGGAATTCCAGTTTCCATTTCTTCTTGTCTGTTCCATTCCCTTCATATTTCCCTCATGAAAGCACTATACACACACACACACACACACAATTAAGTGTAGATAGATCGGTTTAGCGTTTTGAAAACTGGCGTTATGTCTCCTGCTGTTTCCCAATTGTTTATGAAACGACTCCGTTCTCAGCATGATTATAAGATTCACAGCAAGATTGAAGCGGGGGAACCGATTACGAGATTGGATTTTTCCGGCGGCAGAGATGCGGAACACACGAGTGACTTGCAAGTATAAGCAACTTGCACAGTGACTTGTTCAAAGGATGGATATCTTGCAGGAGGATGGATACAACATATGGTACTTAAGTAGAACACACGAGTAAGAAGAGGCCCTCTTTATTTGTAGCACTAGTAATATGGTAACGATTTGGGTGCCTCGTTGTGGTGCTGCGCGCGCATCACTTGCGGAAACTCACCTCAACATGAGGATCGCTGCCGTAGATCCACTCGATACTGGATGTCACCCCACGATGCTTGGATGTGTCACTGTCTCCCCCTGCGTCTAGCTTTTCTTTGATCGCAGTCCAATCGATAGCTTTGTTAGAATCATCGATCGTTGTGTAAACGCTCTGCACATATATATATATGGATTAATTTGTATGTTATACATAAACTTGTTGTCTCTAAAACACACAGAGACAGAGTTGTAACTACCTTCTGCTCTGCAGAATTTTTCCAGGCAATTATGACGTTCACGTAATCTTGATCATCATCTAGGGCTCTATACGCCAAACCGGCGGCTGAAGTGTTAGTGCTGTCTGACAGCTGCCTGAAACTTGCTTTTTGTTTGTTTTCGATCTCAACGGGGTAGGGTGTCGATTGGTCCTCGCTGCCATTATAATTATGAGGGGTTACCAAAGTTACACTGTCAACAAGCTTGTTGGAGATGTTGCCTTCAGTGTCGTAGGTGGCTGAGGCCTTCACCCTGCCGAAACCACCACGGCGGGGGCGCCTCATCCCCACTCCGACACCCAATGTCGATGGCCTCATGTTCTTGCACGCCGCATACCGAGGCTTCAAGCTCTCCACACTCCTCAACATTGGAGCATTCAAGGCCAACATGCTGCACGACATCTTTCGCTACATGCATTCGAGAAAATAAAAACTCATGATGAGTAGGCAATCCTTTCAGGAAAACAACGTTAGGAGTTATGTAAAGTTTCGAAGAAAACCGAGAGGACCAAAACAAATAATTGAATCATAGCGAATAGTTAGAGATATATATTACCGATGAGATTGGGATGCTTTTGTTTATGGAAAACTAGACGTTTGGTTGTGGGAAGTCTGGGATATGCGTCGTGGTTTATATAGCCTTTTGGGTCACCCAAACGACAAAAAGTGTCATGCCCCACAGTTTGAGGAAGGAAGGCAAATGCATCATGGCTAACTTAAAGTAATTGGTAAAAATTTATGCATCCTAGTTTTAAATTAAAATTAATTTGTTTGTTAATTTCATTTACAGCGTATATTTGACTGAAGTGTGTTTCCTGCTGATTTTAGTTTTGATAAAACGTTATCCCTTAGTATTACCATGTAATTTCTTCCCACTTCTTCCAGACGTTGATCCAGAGTAAAAAACCTCTCCAATTAATCAAGGTTTTTTTTTTTTTGCTTTTTGCCCAGTTTCAGGTTTTTCCTTTTTTAAAGAATGTATGGATTTGGATTGCTGATTGTTGGGCTGAAATCAATTGCTTATGAAACGACTCTGTTCTCGGCATGATTGTAAGCTTCACAACAAGATTGAAGCCGGGGAACCGATTACAAGATTGGATTTTTTCCGGCTGCAGAGATGCAGTGGGGGCGAGAAGATGGGAAACCAGAGGAGCCTGGGTTGTGCGCGACGGAGGGGATCGTGGGGAGGGTGTTTGTTGGCATTTGGCAGACATGTGATTCTGTCATTGATGAGTTGATAACTAACTTCATCAAAGTATAGAAAGATTGATTTAAACACCCTTCCAGTTGATCTCTCAGAACAATAAAAAATTAAAAGTTTTCATCCAACTATAAGAGATAAAATTAGAAGAGCATATATTCAAAAAGTCATGTGTCAACTCGATATCATACCTTTTAAAAAAGGATTATTGGAGGTAGAACATGTTAATTTAACTCTGCTTTGTTTGATAACTATAAATATTAGTTGGAGTACACTATAAAAGATGAAGCAGCATTTTGCTTATGTTGCCACTTATTTAAACCTAAAATCAAAAGTCAAGGTGGATATGATTCTTTTGTGAGTGGTGGGTTTTAGGCTTGGAACAAGAAAACACGTTTGAATAAGCATGACACTGGAAGTGCATACAATCTGGTAGTTCAAAAGTATCAGAATCTAATAAAGCAGTCTCAGTCCATTATTTATGCTTTTGATAAGCAAATTAATTTGGCTAAGAATGAGTATCAAATTCGGTTAAGTCCATGGGGATGACAGGTTTCTTAATTTGAAAGAGATTGGAGACCTTATAAAGAAGATGGTGGAAACAAAAAAGTATATTATTTATCCACTGGTATACCTTCTTTTGAAGTTAACACTGATTTTACTTGTGGCGATATCAACTATGGAGTGAGTGTTTTTAGCAATGAAGTTGATAAAGAGCAATTTGCAGAATAAAATAAGTGATGAATTTTTGAATGATTGTTTAGTGGCATACATTGAAAAAGAAACTAACTATATTATAGGAACAATGGTAAGAGTGTTTTCAAATTTCAGTCATGTGGGTATAATTTCTAAGTCAATAAGTAAACATTAATTTTCTAAAAAGATAAAAAGATATACTATTACTGTTATTGTTGTTGTTATTATTATTATTAGTATTATTATTGTTATTGTTACTATTACTATTATTATTATTATTATTATTAATGCATCATAAGAAAGAAACACACATAAAAGAAATTAATGATATCATAAAAATTTTACAATGAATAGAATAATATTGCACCTAAATAATATTGACTTTCAAAGAACATTGATTTCATGTAAAAAATGATATAAACATAAAAATAAATAATTCTAAATTAAGTTAATTTATAATAAAAAATTGGGTGTACATATTTTGGAAAATTAGTCTTAAAATTTGTTTTAGTCCTTTTTAAACATACTGAACCATATGATGGACAGAAAATGCTTACGTGACACTCTAACACATATAAACCCCAAGTGTTCAATTTCCAAATCATTCAATTAAGTTTTATTATCAAGTTTTTCCTAAAAATTGCCAAGTTTCACTAAGTTATAGAACCTGGGATCATATGATAATAGTCCAAGTTATTTGAACAATAATTCTGCAATATCCAACATTGATGCTCCATTACTTAAAAACAAGTAATCAATTATTAATTTTGGTACAAAAAATCAATTATGTTTTTGCAAAATTCATTGTTTGCTAAACTATAATACCCTTATTTTATTACAAGATTCGGATCAATTTTTGAATATTTGAATCCTATTATTGACGTGTTATTTTCCATTTATAGCTTTGCCCCTTAATTTTTGTTTTTTAACAGCAAGCAATAAGATGTATTATTAAATCAAGTAGGTATACCCAAAAGAAACTAGGCATTCCAAAAAATTTAATAAGCTACCTGTAAGCAAAAAGAAGTATATTGATATGCTTCATTCACCAAAAAAGGGAAGAAAAAAAAAGTAGGTGTACTAAGCCCAATCTAGCAAATTACTATATCCACCAACTATATAAAATGGTACACTTTACTACCAATTCTTAGTGGTCCGACGTGGTGATTGGCTCTATTGCGAAACCAAGGGAAATTGATTTTGGAAGTACTTTCTTATTTTTCTCACGTAAACTATGTTACCAATTGTCTACATTCGAAATGGGTCTGATTCTTATCATGTTCGCTCTCTCCAAAATAGTATAGCAAGCCCCAATGTTGTGCATATAGCTAGGAGGATTTATTAATTGGCTTAAAATTAATAAGCACTGAGAATAATACTAACATTTATTTTGAGTAATTTGCATGAATTTAATTCACCTTGTAGATAGTTAAAATTACAAAGGAGTTTGTTTGAAATTAATGAGCATGAATTAATTCATTAATGCAATTCCGGGCAAAGGTCGCAAGCGACCCGGTTCTGGAAAAGACAAAAAAGCTATTGAAGAAGTGTGTGAACTTGGGCATATTCATCGTTTCTCGTTCGTATGCGTGGCTTGAACATTAATAGGCTCCCATTAATTTCAAACAAATATCTGTTGCTCGATGCATTCAAACCTATTGCACTAGAGCAAAAGTAGGTTATGGTTTTACGCATTGTGCATAAAATTTTTGAACTTAATTATGTTGTTGTCGAATATTTGATTAGTTAAGAAAATAATAAAAAAAATATTACGCATTTAAACATCTTGTCGTCGAATATTTGATTGAATAAGAAAAGAAAAAAAATCTGCAAAACAAAAACAATGAAAATTCGGCAAATTTATTTATGTATTGGTTAAGAAAAGACAAAAATGTGAAACAAAAACACCTGGCGGTCATGGGTGTGTGCGATCCCACCGAGCGATAAGTGGCCCAATAATCCGAGGCGCTGCACATGCCCTTTTCAAGTTTTTTTTCTTTTGCATTTGTATCAACTTGCGCCCGGACAAGAAATCAATTTTTTAAAGTCTGAACGGATTTTCAGTCGCAATGTGTCTAGATGTCTGATTCAAGAGTTTTGCAATATTCTGCCATTCAATGTGAACTCAGGTATTCTAAATTACTTTGGGGCTCGATTGTGTCAAGATTTGTCGAGGTCATCTTCTTCCCAATTCCTAGTTGATAAGATTTCATCACATCCAAATAACTGGAAGCAGAAGATGTTTAAGAATGCTGGGAGACTCACACTAATCAACTCTACCATGACTTTGTTTCCTATTTATATCATGTCCTTTTTCAAAGTACCAGTTATGGTCTTCAATAAGATTTCTAGTAAATTTATCTAGTTCTGGTGGTCTGGCTCTTTGGATAAAAATGGTATCCATCTCAAGCAGAAAAGTCACCTGATGTTACCCAAAGGGCTTTGTCGTTGACGAATTAAGGATATGAGGCTTTTCAACCAAATCTTTATGGCTAGAACTTTCTGAAATATTTGCTAGGAATCCTAATAAACTGGTCTATTTGGTTCTAACAGCTAAATATAGCAATTCCCAATCCATATGGTCCATTGGGAATAAGAGCAATGCAACCCTTATCCGGAGAAGCTTAATTACTTCATAGGCGTAGTCTTCTTGGTCAAGCATGTAAGTGGTGTATTAGGGATGGTCCTTCTATCTATGTGTGGTATGATCCCTGGATACCTAGTGTATTTTTGAATTTTCTTAGAGCTACATGCTCTGTTTTTCATTTTGATAAGAACCTCAAGGTTTTGGATCTGCCTTTAGATTAGGATCTGGATTGGAATTGAGACCTTTTGGATATCTTGTTCCATCTGCAAATCAAAGATCTTATATTCTTCATTCCTGCTCTTTCAGTCTCTGCAGGCTTAGATAGTCTTGACATTTTTTAAGATCCACAGTTCTTTACTACTGTTAAGCGACTGTAGGGCTTATGTCTTCGTCCCAAATTTAAGATATTCATTTGGAAATGTCTTATGGATGAATTACCAACAACAGCAAAGCTTGCCTTCCGTGGAGGATTTTTGAATTCCTTTTGCCCCAGATGTAACACTCAAGTTGAAACTGTTTTTTCTTTTTTTGAATAGCCAAACAAGATAATTTATTAGACTAACTGATAGGAAATGTACAAAGCAAAGCCTGTAGCTAGTTGCTGAAAGCACAACATAATGATACTACACCTCTGATCGTAATACAAAACCCACCAAACACAAAGAGACTAACACCAATCATCATTGCAAAATTGAATGCAAAATCTTAGATTAGGATGATACTGCAGAACGAGGATCATGATTCCACTCGTACCAAGTGCATTTCAGTTTCCTACATTTGTTCATAATCCATAAGAAAGATAGCACCTTTGCATTATCTGCAACCTCTAACACTGGGAAATTCTTTGCCTGAAAAATCATCTTGTTCCGACAATTCCAAATCACCTAAGCAACAACCATTTTTGTAGCCAACCATACGGATTGATGAGATCTTTTGAGTACTTGGTTGTTTTGTTCCCGCAGTAGCTAGGTCAAAGTAACTATCAGAGATAAATATCCTAGTTTTATATAACTTTATCTCTTTGTTACGTGTTTATACCTTTACTTGACTTCTAGTTTAAGTTAATCCCTTATATAGCTAGTGATTGCGGCAGCAAGTCTAGTTGATCACAAGTACCTGTAACTTATATATAAAGGCTACTTTGCCTTATTGAATAAAGAGCTTAGCAAAACACATCAAATTATCATGGAGTCAAAGCAAACTTTGATCCCTAAAACATCATCCTAAACACCTAGCCCACAAACTTCACTTTCTTATGAAAATACTGGATGAAGAGAAGAACTCCACTGTTGGAAGGTCAAGTTCCAGCATACCGCCATCTAATCCTGCTTTTCCGTTCTACCTCAATGTGTCAGATAATCCAAGAACAATACTTGTTACCTGTCTTCTCCAAGGCGATAATTATCACACATGGCATAGAGCCATGAAGAATGCTCTTTGAGCAAAGAATAAATTGGGGTTTGTTGACGGAACTCTAGAGAAACCTAAGGAGGAAAGCGCAAGCTTCCAAGCCAGGGGAAAATGCAACTCCATGGTGATATCCTGGCTTTTCAATGCCTTGTCTTTGGAGTTACATAACAACGTGGCCTATGCAGATACAACCCATGAAATGTGGATGGATTTCCATGAAAGGTTCTTACAAGGTAACGCTCATAGGGTCTATGAACTAAAGTGTGATATCTCGCTCTTGCAGCAACAAGACATGACTGTCATTGGATACTACTCAAAGTTTAAAAGCCTATGGGATGAGCTATGAGCATATTTGAAAGTTCCTCTTTGCAAATGTGCCATAGCAAAAGAATACTTGAATGAGAAAAAAGGTGAGAAATTATTTCAATTCCTTATGAGACTAAACAATAAGTATAGTGTTATTAGGTCCCAGATTCTTAACATGGATCCTTTACTAAGCATGAACAAAGCATATGCCTTGGTATTTAAAGATGAGAAGCAACAGAATGTGATTATTTCATGAAGCGCTACTGGAGAAGATATTGCCTTTACAGCCAAACAATTAAAAGGTCGTGGAACCACATTGGATAAAGACCAAAATAAAAGCAAACTACAATGTACACACTGTGGAAAGAACGGGCATCTGTCTGAAGCATGTTTTGAACTCATAAGTTATCTCGATTGGTGGCAGACTAAAGAGAAGAAAGGGTCTAACAAACCAAAGTTAGGCCCTAACAAAGCCATTGTAAATCAAGTCTCAACGAATGCTTCCTTTAGTGACTCCTACAAGGTGGATAACTGTATGAACATCATGCAAGACCAATTTAATCAATTAATGGCTCTGTTATCTAGTCAAAAGGTTGGCTAATTATACTGGTAAAGTCTTTCAACACTCTTTAAATTGGATCTCGGATAGTGGTGCATCAAAGCATATGGTTTCACAACAATCATTGTTCTCAAACAGCCAACCTACCTTATCTTCACCACCAATCAGACTACCAAATGGCAATACCTTAAAAATTCACTCAATTGGCCAGGCTCAGTTATCATCTGATGTTATGCTGGACAATGTGCTCTATGTCCCTTCCTTTACATGCAATTTTTTTATCAGTTAACAAATTTACTAAAGCCTTAAATTGCTCCATAACATTTTTCCTAAATTATTGTGCCACATAAGACTTAACATTGCAGAGGCTGATTGGCACAGGTGAAGAAAGTGGTGGCTTGTATTACTTCAAGGAATACAAGGCTCACATGGTCTCTCCCAATAAACTTGAAGGTTCTTTTGTTACTTGCCATCAAAGACTTGGTCATGTACGTTTTGCAAAAATTTCCTTTATTCCTGAACTTAGTGATTTGTCTTTCAAAATTTTGGACAAGTGTTGTGATTCTTGCCATCGAGCAAAACAAACCAGGAAACCCTTTCCAAAAAGTGTGAGTACTACTACAACAAGTTTTAAACTTGTTCATATGGATATTTGGGGGCCATATAGAACACATTTTTATCAGGTGTTCACTATTTCTTAACCCTAGTTGATGATTATAGTCGATGCACTTAGGTTTATTTGTTGAAGCACAAATTTGAGGTAGCAAAATATTTTGCCATATTTTATGTCATGATAAGAAATCAATTTCAAAAAAGTCTATTTCAAGTAAGATGTGACAATGCGCAAGAATTTGTGGTAGGATTCTTATTTATGTTCCTCTAATAGAATGGCATAACACTTCAAACTTCATGCACCAATACACTGCAACAAAACGGTGCGGTCGAAAGGAAGCATCGACACTTACTTGAAGTAGCATGAGCCTTTCATTTTCAGGCCAACCTTCTTATAAAAATTTGGGGAGAATGCACTTTTACCGCAATTTATCTTATCAACCACACACTATTATTGAAACTGGAAGGTAAAAGCCCCTATCAAGTCTTGTTCTCCAAATGTCCCTTACTTGATCATCTTTGTGTTTTTGGCTGCTTAGGCTATGTTCACCTCAAATCTTCAGAAAAATTTCAACCTTGCACCACACCATGTGTGTTCATTGGCTATTCAAATGGTCATTAGGGATACAAGATGTACGACCAAGAAACACATAAAGTCATTGTTTCACAAGATGTGTTCTTTTATAGGAATCATTTTCCATTTCAAACACTACTCAAAAACCATGAAATACCTCAACCTGTTCCCTAACCTATTTACTACGAAGATAACCCCATTCCCACGACAACTCAAGCTCCTCAAAAAGTACCTGTCTCTGAGAATCCACCCACATCTGAAAACCCCAAACTTTCCAGTTGTCTTATAAGAACCAGTAAAGCGATCCCAATATGATAGATGACCTTCTTCACACTTGCAAGATTATGTGCATGAATTGCATGAAGTAAGCAAGTCACCACCACTTCCTGCGAGTCACGTTTCTTCAGGTAAACCTTACCCTTTGGATGCTCATTTGTCGTACTCACATTTTACTTTTAGCCATCAAGCATTCTCTTGCAACTATATCCACCACTGAACCCAAAAATTTCACGGAGGCCAACAAGGATGCAAAATGGTGAGAAGCCATGAGGCAAGAAATCTTAGCACTAGAGAGGAATGAGACATGGACATTAGAGGAGTTACCACCTAACAAAAAACCCATTAGATCTAAGTGGGTTTATAAGATCAAGTCCAAGTTTGATGGCTCAATTGAATGATATAAGGCACAACTAGTGGAAATAGGCTATAGTCAAGGAGAAGGAATTGACTGCACAGAGACATTTGCTCCGGTAATCAAACTTACTTCCATGAGATGTTTGCTTGCAATTGCTACGGTTAAATGATGGTATCTCCACCAACTTGATATCGACAATGCCTTCCTTCAAGGCGATTTGAACAAAGAAATCTATATGATGCCACCACTTGGTTTAATCAAGCAAGGTGATAACCATGTATACAAGCTCAAGAAATCCTTATACGGTCTCAAACAAGCACACTGACAATGGTTTTAGAAACTATTAAGTGCTTTGAACGATTTTGGCTTTGTGCAATCCAAAGCCAACTACTCCTTCTTTACCCAAAAGAATGGGGAGTCTTTTACTACCATTTTGGTATATGTGGATGACATGTTCATCACTGGGAATGATGAGGAGCAAATCAAGGAGTTAAAGGCTTACTTGCACAATCGATTCTACTTGAAGTACTTGGGAAACCTTAATTACTTTCTTGGTTTGGAGTTAGCTCGATTTCCAAAAAGGATTTTTCTATCTCAAAGGAAGTATACACTAGATTTGTTACATGAAACAGGAATGACAGGATCAAAGCCAACCTACTCTTTGATTCAACAGCAACATAAACTCAATTTGGTTGATGGAGAAGAGATCATAGATCCTAAATGATATAGGCAGCTTATTGGAAAGCTCATTTATTTAACTCTTACTCAACTTGATGTTACGTATGTGGTCAATGTGCTCAGTCAGTTCATGAAAACACCAAATATGGCATATTACAATGCTGCAGTCCAGGTGTTATGCTACTTGAAGTAAACTCCTAGAAAATGGTTGTTCTTTCCAGCACAAGGTTTGCTTATAATTAGTGGATATTGAGACACTGATTGGGCAGCTTGCCCAAAGATGAGATGATCAACCACGAGGTATCTTGTTAAGCTCAGGAAAGCTCTAATCTCTTGGAAATCAAAGAAGCAAACTACAGTCTCTTGATCATCTGTGGAGGTTGAATATTGCTCCACGGCCACAGCAACAATTGAACTCACTTGGCTTAAAACTTTGCTTTATGATCTAACCGTTTCTCAGCTTAAACCTATGAAGCTATATTGTGATAACCAAGCTGTTATTCATATTGCTTCTAATCCTGTCTTTCATGAATGCACTAAACATAAAAAGATCGATTGTCACTTCGTGTGAGATAAGGTTTTGTCTGAAGAGATCATAACTTGGCATGTTCCAAGCAAATTTTAGCCAGCAAATGATTTGACCAAGGCATTAGGATGAGCTCAGTTTGATTTCTTGGTCGGCAAGTTAGCCATGATTGATCCATATGCTCCAACTTGAGAAGGAGTATTAGAGATAAATATCCTAGTTTTCTCTAGCTTTATCTATTTATTACATGTTTATATCCTTACTTGACTTCTAGCTTAAGCTAATCCTTTGTATAGTTAGTGATAATTGCAAAGTAAGTCTAGTTGATCACAAACACCTATAACTTGTGTATAAAGGCTACTTTGCCTTATTGAATAAAGAGCCCAGCGGTACACAGCAAATTGTCAGTAATGCCAAGGGGACTCGAAATACCCCACCAAGCATATATGATCTGCTAGACTGGCGTAACAGGACTGTATGTGACAAGAAGATGATCAGAAAACTTCGTAATATTAAGCAAATTTAACAGAGGTCATCCTCAGGTTGGATTCTTCTTGCCATGAGAATGTTTTTTGTACCAATTCTACCTTAGAGTGCCTTCCAAATAAAAAACTTTACTTTAAAAGGAACCCCAAGACTTAACATCAATCTCCAAGTAAGGTTTCCTTGACCAACAAGCAGCTATGCATCTGTAAGTGCTTTGTCTAACAGTGTTCTTAACTATTGAATTAAGAAATCTCCATTGTTGCTTAGTCTCCAAGTATGGGTGACAATTCTTGTTTGATTCAGCTGCACAAGAAGAAGTGAAGATTTAAGTTGATCAAACTTTGAATTTTTTCTACCCTTTAAATGTCTTTTTCAGCTCTACTTCCATTCCCAAAATGTTTTACAAAATTCCCCCCTCTCCTTTACAAAGCACTCTTGATTTGTATTTACTTAAATAGTTTAGGAAACCTCTTTTTTAGTCTTTCCTCTCCTACCCATAAATCTTTCCACAATTTTATACTAGACCCATTCGTCATTTTTCACTTAAAAGAACTCTTAAATTCTACCCCTAGATTTTCTATATCAACTCCTATTTTTATAATATTAGCCTAAACCTTCCTTTCCTACTATGTCTTAGCTAACATTCCAAACCTCCATCAACCCCATAAATTGATACTACAATTTTTCTCCATAAAGCACCTAGCTCTAATTTCAATCTCCACCACCACTTGCCTAATAAACCTAAGTTCATTACTCCTAGACTAGCCACACTTAACTCACCATAATCCTTGCTCAGCATTACCTTTATCCATGGAACCTAGACTATTTTCCTACGTTCTCCCAAACCCCTCTAGAAAAAAGAAATATGAAGAATTTCTAAGGAATGAATAGCTTTCACTAAGGCACGATACATAGAGAAGAAAAAAAAAAGGTAGGTTGTTTAACACAAATTTCATCACACAATAAGATGACCATCGACAGACAAGCTTTGTGATTTCCAATCATTTGTCCTTTTTGTAAACTTATTTGTTACCTGCTGCCAAGTAGCCACACAATTCATATTGCTGCAAATAGAAAGTCCAAGGTATCAAAATGGTAACTTTTTTGCTTTACAATTAATAGCAGTAGCAGTAGCCTATACTTTAGAAAAATCAACACCAATTCAAATCAAACTACTTTTAGATAAATTTATTCTTAAACCAAAAATTGATTCAAAGCATCTAAGAATTCTTAACAATTTTTTCAGATTTTCATGACTCCAATCTCTAACTTCAATGCACTTATTCTAGGAATGCCAAGGTTTAAAGGAAATCTAAGGCCGGTTTTGCATCAACCATCTTGATTCTAGTAACCTTACTTTTAAAGTTTGGTTTCTAAGTTATTTGGACTCTTATAAGAAATAGAATTTGTACTAGCTTTTTTTTTTTTTTTGCAATAACTCAGTGGATTATTTAGCTGTGATGAAATAAGACTATGTTTCAGCATTCTTTATTCAACATAGATTCCTTAATCTCATGTCACAATTATCTTATCCAATAGCTAGCTTCATTCTCCTAGATCATACGTTCTCACTATTCCATGTTAAAAGCCAACCCCTTCGACTATCTTTGTCAAGTTTGGGGTAAGCGAAAGAGGGATAGTCCTTTTGGCACTCTGCAAATCATTTTAATGGATGTTTCACAGAAGAGGTCTGCGGGCATGACTGTTGCAACTTGGCTTTGGATGGGGACTAATGCCCCTACCCAAGATAGTAGGATGGATACATCTGGCAAGATTGTTCATGAATGCTTGAAGCAAAGTTAAGGGCTATCTGCAGCATAGTAAAGTCAGCAATATCAGGTAATTTAACTAATATCACTAGTTTATCTGATTGTTCCTAGGCTTTGATAGCTTTACAAGGAATGGTGGCTATTGATGCTGTAAAGGCTCCCCAAGTACCTTATCTAGCTCAACGATGGAGGTAAGTAAATCCCAAGTTATTTCCCTTAAATAATTTTTATTAAGCAAGGAAAATAAGCTAAATAAGATTAAGTTGAGTTCCAAAGAGTAATTGGCACTTAAAGAGCAAAAAAGGCAAAAAAGTAATTTTAGCCCAAGTTAGTGGCATGTTCATAATTTCATTAAAATTAGGTTCATGCAAGAGTTTTTGAGCTAATTAATTTAAGACCATAGGTGTGTCTAGCCATTTGAACCAAAAGTGGAAATTAAGGGATAAAAATGCAACAAGTGAGAAATAGAGCTATTATGTCTTATAATGGCTTAAGTGACTTAAGGGCAAAGTGTTAGGTAAGAAAAACCCTTTTTGGGACTAAGAAGGATGGTTTAGTTGAGTTTTAAGTGGCCTACGTGAATCAAAGTTAAGTTTGAAGGCGAAAATGTCAAGTAGAAGAGTTGGTCGCTATATAATGGAAGGACGATGACATTATTTGTCAGTTCCTCCATTTCCCATTTTCACAGCTCTCTTTCCTCCATAGCTCTCCACCTCTAAACCTCCCAAATCACTCAAGTTTTCATGAAAATCAAAGGTCCCAAAGATATCCCAACAAGCATGTAGCTCATTTTTTGTGTATTTGGTGCCTTTGGAGTTGTTCTTGCAAGTTTTTGGTTCAAACCTAAAGATAAGCATATTTGATCCTTGTGGGTTAGTTCTACGCTTGTTAAATAGTTAGAAATGGCCTTAACTTCGTGCTTTTAGTATCCAGTTTGGTTGAATTCAAGCTTAGAACTGAAAGGAACTTGATGGAGCTCGAGTGTGCTCATTGCTTGTTTCTTACTTTCAAGATGATTTGAGGTAACAAATTTAAGCTAATTAAGCTCAAATAATGCATAGAAATGTAGTGTTACATGTGGAAATGAAGTAAAAATAATACCCAAGTGAATTGGCTTTGGGATTGGAAAGATTGGGCAAGTTTCGTGCAAGTTCGCTTGCTATCGCGTAGTGCTGGGAGAGCATTGGTGACACGTTGCCATTGGCGACATGATTTGGTGACACATCACTGTTGGTGACGTGTTGCCAATGATTTTCTAAGGAACCCGAGTGTTATTGCCTGTGGCGATGCAATGCCATCGCACAAGTCCCTTAAGCTTGGGACATCCTAAAAATGTCTCAATCTCTCGGTTATCATCCTTAGGCCATTTCCAAGATGTTCCATTACCTTGGCTAGGTCTAGAACTCATTCCTAAGTCAAGAATTATGCATTATTTAAGTGGTAGCTAAGTGTTGTGGTTAGGGTAGGGTAAGGAAATGATGGCTAAGGAAGTTAAGGTGCTCAAGTTGTTAAGGGAGCACTAAGAAGATTAAGGTGGCTTTCAGATTCTTTGTTGGCCCAAGTGGGAGGTTTAGACCTTCGGACTATAGAAAGGAAACCTAAGAAGATCCCAACCAAACATTGTGGTTTGTTAAGTAAGCCATTAAAGAGCCCTAAACTAAGCTCTAAGAGCTTGGTAAGTTGGACCACATAAGACAGTTATCCTACACAATAAGTTAAGGGGAAGAGAAAAGCAAGAGGGGGGTAAGTGATGACTTACTCTAAGTGGATTGTGAAGGCGGGCAAAGGTTGAGTAGGTGATGATTTATTCTAAGGTGCCCAAAAAAGACTTCATGGGGTTAGTTAAGTGCTAATATAGGATATGAGGGCCAGTATCCAAGTACCCCAACTGTAAAGAGTTCACGGTAAGTCTAGCACCTACAGGTGTAAGGAAGTCCTAAGTGCATTTACATGTGCATATTTCACTCATCCATTATTTGCTTTGTTTGTTATTTTTACTATTGGTTTTGGTTATGTTGTTTGTTACTTGTTTATTTTGCTCTATTTGTTGTTCATATATATATATATGTATGTATGTATATATATATGTATATATATATATTTGTATGCTTGTTGTGCTTTGCATGCTTGCATTTGTTTTCCCCTACAGGTACCGAATCTCTTACGGAGTACTTTAGAGTACTCACCCCTTGAGTGTTGTGCAGGTATTAAATGAGCTAGTCAGGCTTAACAGTTGATAAGGGGCAGTTGTTAAGGCTAAGTTTTATTAGTTCTAAAGTACTCCTTAAGCAGGAAACCTTGTGTTTCTAAGTTACTTATGACATAAGCTAGTACTGACCAAAGTGTTTTCCTTACAGTTTAAGGGTAAGTAAGAATAAAGAAAGTGTGACTCATCACTTGAAGTTAGCTTGTTTGGGTGAAGAGCTAAGGACGAATCTTAGTAGATATAAGTCACTTCTTCTAAATGTATGGCATTTTCATATAAATAGATTGTCTCTACTAGTGTCCATTGGTGTGTATAACACTAGGGTTACATTTGGGGGCATATAAGTTTGAGATCTATGCACATAGTTGTTACTTGAGGTTAAAGTAACTAAAGTTTTCAGCTTGGCTTGTTTTAAATTGTCTTTTCGTTAATTGCCACGGCATTATTTTTAATGTTATTTTATTTAATTGTTATTACATAGCCAGTACGATGCATGCATATTTTCTGTGTAGGGTAGTCTAAGTGACTAGTTACACGTAATGATTTAAGATACTTCACGAGTAATAATTAGCTAATTGTAACCTAAGTGGGATCATAGTTCTAAGAGAGCTTACTAGTGTTAGTAAATCAGAGTAATGGGGCCTTGTTATGCCACAGACGTTTCCTACTCAAACTCTGTGGTCAATCTTTTATGTCTAATAGAGTCATTAGATCATTGCATGGTGGTGGTGGTGTCTCAGCAGCGTGTGAATCCTACCCAGAAGGCAGTAGGCTCCTTATTGTTTTCATTCCCTGCCTAGTAAAAAAAACCTTTTCCTTTTTGCAAGCAGAATCAAAACACTAGGCAGGGAAACATTTTTTCCTCCTAGAAAAAGCTTTTCTTTAATTATTCATTCAATTTATTGGAAAAAATTATCCAATCACTTAACATGGACAAGGTAAATGAACAATCATGGTTAAATAAGTACAAACAAATTTAATATGATTTGACTATTAACTATCCTATATCTACGAATGAGATAAATCTACTTGAATAAAATATATAAATCTATATCGATATATTATAAAAAGTAAGAATGTGCCAAAATGTTGAATGATTTTTTTATCCCTATAAGTTATTTTATTTTTTTAATAAAATCCAATTTTGTCATTGTCTATTTAATTAGAGTTATACTTGCAATACATGTTAAAGGAACCCTTAAGTTGCTACTAATTTTTTTTTTTACAAACTTACCCGTTGTTGATTTTATATTACAGAATCAAGTGTTGTGTTCAATTTCTTCAACATTAATCTTACCTTTAATGGCTAAAACTCCTAAATTGCTACTAAAGTATCTTTTTACATCAAACATGCATCCGTTTGTTGTATATTACTATCAAATAATACCTTAAATATAAAAAATATTTTATAAAAATTAAAATTTCAACTTAGCATATAAAAACCTTTTATAGTTAAATCCTTTATTTGAATAAAAGACTTAAGAATATGGTAAAATTCATGCTAAAATTTTTATTACTAAATATTTTGTAAAAATTAAAAGCTCAACTTAGAGTTTCAAAAACCTTTCTAATTAAATATTTTATTTGAATAAAATATTTAAATATCTGGTAAAAATTATGCTATACTATAAAAATTACCTTAACATTAATTTTTTGTCAATTTAATTTTTTCTGGCAACTTGGATGAGTATATATACAGTAAAAGCTCATTATTTAGTAAAACTGATACTAAAGTTTCATATGAAAATCTATGGGTATTGTATATTAGAAAATAATGTTAGGTATAAAAAGTGTATATTAAAAATTTATAAAATAGAACAATTTATAATCTTTCAGCTAAATTTTTCCTTCACCCTAAAAATATAACTTCTTTTACTCATTTAATGATGTAAAAATTTTATATTGTCTATCTAATTAGAGTTATGTTAGTATGTGGACTCTAAAAAGAGGAAAAGAAAAGAACCTATTGATAGAGATCTAAATATATTTTTACCTATTTAATTAGATATTTAATCATATTAAAATATTAGAGATATCATAAGAGGGGAAAAATATAAAGTGAGATACATTTAGTCTTTAGTCTTTTAGAAATTTACTATTTTGGCTACTAAACTTACTTTGACCACTAAATTTTAGCCAATTCATTTTAATTTAAGTCAATTTAATTTAAAATAGATTTTTTTTTCTGCATCCTCTTTACCCAAATTTAATTTCATTTGAAAGTCAATATTATGTAGATAAAATAATAAATTTGAAAGCAAAATTTTCATGAAAATTTTAAATTTGTTTAAATTTTTCTATTTTTATACATTAAAAAGAAAAAAATCTAAAAATTTTAAAAGATTATAATAATTATATTTGCAATGTATTTTTAGACCTTTATGATATTTTATTTTAAGTGAAATTGGCTCTACATAAAAAGGATATAAAAATAAAAATAAGCCATTTTGGATTCAGTTGATTTAAACTAAAATCAGTGGCTCAAGTTAATTTTAACAAATATAGATTATGTTTATTCTACTATAAAAAATGTCTTTAATATATAAATTTTGTTAATTGAATTTCCTTTTTCTAGCTTGGATGAATGTATACTTTCTAAAAAAAACAAATGAGAGGAATCCGCATGGTGATTATATTTTTTTGCTTTACTACATTTACTAAAAGTTATATATTAAGTATAAATTTTAATGACAAAAGCAATCTTAAATTGACATAAAAAGTTAAAATTGTGTAGCAAATATGTCCTTAATTAACTTAAAAATATTTGTGTGACATGTCCTTGAACACAAAAGTTTTTCAATTTTTTGTACTTTTAAACTTGAATGAAGTACTTTAACTGGAACTTAAAATTTTCAAAAACCGCATAATTATGTCTATTTGTATTAAAAATTTAAATATGATAAATTCATAAAAATTATGAATCTGTCAAAATGTTGGAAAAGCTTTTTATCCATAAGTTATATTTTATTTCCCTATTTTAATAAGAGTCAAATTTTTCATTCCCTATTTATTAGATTTTAAACATTAAATTATGAAAAGGAAAAAAAAAAACAAAGTGATGGCAAGGTCTTAGGCTGTATATTGGGAAAAATAATATTAGTATTAGAAATGGAAAAAATAGAAAAAAATTGGTTATTTTTTGTGTGCTTCCTATAAGTTTTTTTTTCTTATAGTTACCTAACTATATTATGGTAACAATGGTAAGAGTATGTTTTCAAACTTCAATCATGTGTGTATAATTTCTAAATCAATAGGGAGACATTAATTGTCTAAAAAGATAAAAAGCTATACAAAACTTGATTTTGATCTTTAAAACAATGACATTGACTCAGCCATAAAAGAGATGATAACTGAAGATTTCAAATCTTAAAGATGAGTGTATTTTTTATTAAAAATTAGAAAGTAGGGTTAAGATTTTCTTAGTAATATACTGTTATTTATATTTACATGCTTTTTTTTAAAAAAAAATTAATTTTTACTTACCGAGCTTATACTTTGCCATTATGACCCATATTTGTGTCATACTTATTGAAAGAAAATTATTTTTGCTTGAGTTTCTTATTGAATATCTCACTTATGGACTTAGCTTATGTTTTTTTTTCTATTTTGAATAGAACTGCAAAGCATTTATTATAATCACAGACCCCATTCATTTGAACTTAAGTCAGCTGAATTAAAAATAAATTAATTTTAAAGTTACAATAATACATTAATGGTAAATCAATTTAATTGTTGAGCCAACTAATATAAGATCTGTATTTCAATCATTAGCTTTTGAATCTAAAGTATAGACGTTAAAATAAATTTTTCTACCTTTTAATAAAATTTTGAAATACCTAATATCATTAAGTCCATTAAATTAAGATCTTTTTTTAACAGATTGCATACTTTTAATTTTAAATTTTATGGTGAGAAGGGATTTTGATATATTTGATAAGATATTAAAAGTACAAAGAAGTAACTTTTATAAATATTCTGTGATCACAAATAAAAAAAATATTCTATCATTTTTTCCACGACTAGTATTACCTGCAACATATTCTACATTGTATCATCATCATCATCATCATCATCAGTATCATCATTATTATTATTATTGTTGTTGTTGTTATTATTATTATTATTATTATTATCATTAATGCATAATAAGAAAGAAACACACATAAAAAACTTAATGATATCATAAAAATTTTACAATCAGTTGACTAATATTGTACCAAAATAATATTGGCTTTCAAATAACATTGGTTTCAAGCAAAAAAAATATAAACATAAAAATAAATAATTGTAAATGAAGCTAATTTAAAATAAAAAATTGTGTGTACATATTCTGGCAAATTAGTCTTAAAATTTGTTGTAGTTCTTTTTAAACACATTGAACCATATGATGGACAGAAAATGCTTACGTGGCACTTTAACACATAAACCCCAAGTGTTAATTCCCAGACGTAAAATCCTTCAGTTAAGTTTTATTATCAAGTTTCTCCTAAAAATTGTCAAGTTTTACTAAGTTATAGAACCTAGGATCATATGATAATAGTCCAAGTTATTTGAACAATAATTCTACAATATCCAACTTTGATGCCTCATTACTTAAAAACAAGTAATCAATTATTACTTTTGGTACAAAAAATCAATTATGTTTATGAAAAATTCATTGTTTGCTAAACCATAATACCCTTATTTTATTACAAGATTCAGATCAATTTTTGAATAGTTGAATCCTATTATTTATGTGTTATTTTCCATTTACAGCTTCGCCCCTTAATTTTTATTTTTTAACAGCAAGCAATAAGATGTATTATTAAATCAAGCAGGTATACCCAAAAGAAACTAGGCAGTCCAAAAAATTTAATAAGCTACCTGTGAGCAAGAAGAAGTATATTGATATGGTTCATTCACTAAAAAAGGCAATAAAAAAAGTAGGTGTACTAAGCCCAATCTAGCAAATTACTATATCGACTAACTATATAAGAAGGTTCAGTTTACTACCAATTCTTAGTGGTCCGACGTGGTGATTGGCTCTATTGCAAAACCAAGGGAAATTGATTTAGGAAGTACTTTCTTATTTGTCTCCCGTAAATTATGTTACCAATTCTCCACATTCGAGAAGGGTCTGATTCTTATCATGTTCGCTCTCTCCAAAATAGTATAGCAAGCCCCAATGTCGTGCATATAATTAGGAGGATTTATTAATTGGGTTAAAAAAAGCACTGAGAATAATATCGAAATTTAAAAGGAGTAGTTTGCATGAATGTAATTCACCTTGTAGACAGTTAAAATTATAGAGGTGTTTGTTTGAAATTAATGAGCATGAATTAATTCATTAATGCAATTCCGGGCAAGGTCGCGCTCGACCCGATTCTGGAAAAGACAAAAAAGCTCTTGAAGAAGTGTGTGAACTTGGGCATATTCATCATTTCTCGTTCGCATGCATGGCTTGAACATTAATAGGCTCCCATTAATTTCAAACAAGTATCTGTTGCTCCATGCATTCAAACCTATTGCACTCAAGCAAAAGTAGGTTATGGTAGCCGATCATAGTAACCGATCAAGAGGTTGAGAAGCTGCCATTCACCCAATCAGTCTATAAAACGTGAGGCGGGTATTCCAATGAGAGTGACTGACTGGCTAGTGACCATTGGGGCTTCAGTCACCAAGACAGATGACCAGGCAGTTAGTCACCAGTTAGCATAGCAGCGAATATAGTGACCAACTTTTATTTGGTCGCCAAAAAGTAATTGTTTCACTTCTACTCGGTCACACGTTTGATCACCTTCCCAAAAATATTTACGCTGACGATCTGCAAGAAACAAGGCTGATCAATTAGATTCAGCTTCAATGCTCTCTCCATTATAAAAAGTTGTAGCAATTCTTCCTGTAACTTGGTCCAAATCTCGTGCAACAATGCCCACCCTAAATCACTTATCCCATTCATGGCCCCTAGCTCTCTCTCTCTCATCTCTCATCATTTACTCTCTTCCCATAATTCTTCACTTGCCATGGCTACAATGGGGTAAGCAAAAGATGCCTGATATTTTTTCTTTCCTATGAAAAAGTGACACATACTTCTCTATCTTATCCCCTTTATACAGCTTTAAGACACTACAAAAATAAGAATCCATATAAGCAAATAGATTGAAACGGTCACTTAAAACTGCTTCAGATTTTTAAGGAATGCATTAGTTGGACGTGGTTTACTACGACTGCTTCGTTTATTGCTTAAAAATAATGGTCAAACTGTAGATTAATGTAAAATTTGAGCATGTTTGAAAAAAAATAAAATAAAATTGGGAAATTTGTAAAAAATATTGGTAAAATTTGGCTAAACTCTTTGTTGCCTTCTTGATTACCCTCTCATTTTGTTTGCATCTCGTATGTGTCTCTCTAATTCTCTAGCAGCCCACTTCATCGATTCTCTTCCTAGCGTCATCTCTAATTCCCTTTGTTAACCATACATCTGCCAATGCTCTTAGATGATCCAACTGGCAATGCCTTTGAGAAGAACCACTCACCAACGCCACCTTTGAGAAGTACCAATGGCCGACGAATCTCAGATCTACTATTTGCTGGCTACCTATGTTGTGCAATGGGCAAGAATTTCAGCATTCAATTATTCGGTTTTTTTTTTCCAACGGCAATTGGTGACAAAAAAACTTGTCTATCAGCCTCTATGATTTTTACTCTACTTGGTATCTCTCTCTTTCATTACTTGACTAATCGTTGGGCATTTATTCTTATTGGTAGATGTAGATCCTACCATCCTTGGTTAATTTGTGCATCTTGTGTGTTCGATCTTTGTGGCTCAGTTTGTATACAAGTGAAATGTTGTATTATCTTTGTAGCTTAACTACACACTTGTTGCTGTTGGTGGCCTTCTTATTTTAACTGTTTTTGCTTGAATATTCAGTGCAAGACATTGGTTCAAGGGCCTTGTGGAAAACATTAATGTAGACAAGTGAAATGTTCTTGGCTTAAATACCAAATTTGCAATAAAAAAGTATCGATGAGACCAAATTTACCATCAAATTTTTAAAAGTACTAAATCTCATACTGAACTTCACTTTTGAGACCAAATTTTCAATTAAACTTACAAAAAATACCAAATTTACCATTACACCGTTAAATGACCATGAAATTGAATGTCAAAATAACAGTTCTAGCCCTTGATTTTCAAGTTTCTTGTATTAGTGCCTAACTTTGCTTATTTAATGATCATGTCATCATCTTTAAAAGATGAAGATGAAATAGCACCCCTGCTAGCAACGCCAGCCAATAACTGTTCCGCCAATGCACCCTCACAAAGCATCTTTTTAAATGTTACCATTTCATTCTTTTTCCCAAGGCACAACAAACTGGAACTATGAATTACTATCACAAACTAGAACTATGAGTTGCTATCACAAACTAGAATTATGTGGATTTTGCTTTATAATTTCTGGTTGATGTTGTTGAGATTGGGGAAAGATGAAAAAAAATTGGTGAGATTTTAAAGATTAAGCATTTAGCTATTTTAGCCAGGATTAGCTGCCTTAGGATTAGGCATTCATCGGTAGGAGTAGAACCAAAACTATTAAGATTTGAGTCTACTAAGAAACAATCTTTGGAAATGAAGGAAGCTTACAGTATGATTAATGACTCTACGGAGACCTTCAAAGAAAGTAGGTCAGCCACAGCTAGAATTGAACTTGGTGCCAAATTTACTGAGAAGGATAGTATGATTGTTAGATATATGAAGTTGGGAAAAGAGTAAAAGAAACATGAAAAATGAAGGATCAAATTTGTGATTTTTGTATGATTTGACCAAAAAAGTAATGGTGGTAGTAAATTTGGTCTTAAAAGTAAAGATTTGGATCAATTTTTGAATATTTGAATCCTATTATTGAGGTGTTATTTTCCATTTACAGCTTCACCCCTTAATTTTTACTTTTTAACAGCAAGCAATATGATTTATTATTAAATCAAATAGGTATAGCCGAAAAAACTAGGCATTCCAAAAAATCTAATAAGTTACCTATAAGCAAGAATAAGTATATTGATATGCTTCATTCACCAAACAAAGGGGGAAAACAAGTAGGTGTACTAAGCCCAATCTAGCAAATTACTATATCGACTAACTATACAAAAAGGTTCACTTTACTACCAATTCTTAGTGGTCCAACGTGGTGATTGGCTCTATTGCAAAACCAAGGGAAATTGATTTGGAAAGTACTTTCTTAATTGTCTCACGTAAATTATGTTACCAATTCTCCACATTCGAGATGGGTCTGATTCTTATCATGTTCGCTCTCTTCAAAATAGTATAGCAAGCCCCCATTATCGTACATATATATCTTGGAGCGTTGGTAGAAATATTAATATTATCACTAATGTTTTGGGTTTAGCCTGGATCTATCGGTATAGATTTTTTTTTTTTGTGCCTAATCTCTCCCAAACATTTTAAAATGGGTGGGATACACCACTGAAGTTTTAAGTTGGGATCATTAAAAAACTAATAGAAAATGTTAAAAGTAACAAATTTTGAAATTTTCTGGTGATAATTCAAGTTTTAATAAACTTAATAATCTTTTGTAATTAGGCTCTTTCTCTCGTTGAATGCCGATGAGCAGATCGGATAGCAGACACTGAGGGAGGTGCTAGTAACGAAGATCAGATATTTTTTTAACAAAAATATTAAAAGTTCTTATATTTTTTTAAAATATATATGATAATTTTAAAATTTTAAAATCTATTATTTTTACTATCTTTTATTATTTTTTAATAGATAGTGGCATATTTGAGCTTTTTCTGAAATACTTTTGGGAGATTGGGCAAAAAAATCCTATAGTTGTAGATCCATGCTTAACCCAAAATATTAGTAACAAATTTAAAATTTCTGCTTGAGAGCATTTATTAATTGGGTTAAAAGAGTAATATGCACTGAGAATGATACTAAAATTTTCAAAGAAAAGGAGAACATGATAGTGGTTTATAAAACTGTTGTGGCAAACAGAGATTGGCGAATGTATGTATATGTTCTGCGTATTTGCTCTTTAATTTGCATGAACTTACTTCATCTTGAAATTAATTCTGTGTTAAGAAGGGTTCTTGCTTAATTCTGTGTTTGACGTGAAAGGGAGGAAACCCTCGAATCTCAATCTTGTGATTCAAAAGTCTCAATTTTTTTCCTTAAAAAAAATTAATTAACTCATCCCATCTTATAAAACTTGTTTTTTGATAATGTACGTAAATTAAGACTTTCCTACTTTTTTACTTCATTTTTTTAATATAAAACTATTAATTTATTTATTCTTATATAAAGTATATGTATTTATCTAAAAACAGTTACCAGCTTTGTACTTTTTAATGAGCTCTACGTATTTTTACTTTTTAATTTTCTCAACTTCTCTTATTTCAATGATTGATGTATATATATAAAATAATAAAAAAATTACCTTATTTAAAAAGATAAGAAGGGAACAACTATTTTAAAACTGTTAAAAAATGAACAGAGGGCAAATATTGTGAGAGGAAGGTAGTAAAAAAAGCCCATGAGTTTTGTGGGAAATATATCATGTTATTCATGTCAGATTGACATCAACAAGAGAAAAAAGTTAAAAAAATATTTTACAATTAAATAGAGACAAAATTTGGTAATTTAAACTGTACGTTTAATAACTATAAAATAATTATTCGATAATCAAGTGAAGAAAGGACTCATGATTTGCAATGACACATGCACCTCTTTCTTAGAGGCCCAAGGACACCCAGCTCATAAATTCTATTTATATACTTCTCCGTCTCAAAATCTTTGCACTATTGGACTTTTTATTATATTTTAATTTAATTTTTTTATATTATTATTTATTAAAAAAAATTAAAAAAAATATATTTAAAAACTATATATATTGATTTATCATTTGTATGTAAAGATTTTTTTATTTATATATTAAAATATTAAAGATAAAAAATTTTAAATTAATTACTAAAAATAAATAAAATAAAGATTTTGGGACGGAGAGAGTATTAAAGAGCGGAGGATTTTAGTGTTTATAGAAAAGCAGTTAAGACAGTGTCATTTTTGTGTTGTCTGGTGTGCTTTCTTTTTTTTTTTTTTTCCTAAATGCTGACATTTACAGTAGCTTTTTGGATGGGAGTGGGCTGAAGCCTTAAATGCTGCCATTTTTGGTACCGCGTTTGGTACCGCGTTTGTGCGTGAAACCGTCAGTAGTAGGGGTGCTCGAGCTCAGCCTCTTTATGGTTTGGTACTATCTGAGCTCGAGCTCAAATTGCTTGAGCTCGAGCTCAAATTGCTTGAGCTCGATTTTTCCAAACTTGAGCTCTGCCCAAAAACCCGTCAGGCTTGAATAACACATATAGATCTTTAGGTATCATAATTATAATTTAGATAAAATATGGGGATTGAGTTTGTAATTTTTTTAGATATTACAGAAGGGAAAATTTTATAACCTATCTGAAGCTTTTTAATCCTTTTCTATTCTACCTTGAGTTTGTAAACTTGATGAATATGCCATCAACTTCCTCGTTACGTCGATTGGGCCACCACAATCCTCCATCCATTGTCGTGTCGACTTTTGGGCTTAGGAAGACTCCCCCAGCTTCATCCCTCAGCTAGCCTAGTGCCATAAAACCGAAGAATGTGTGATCAAAAGATCAAATTGACTCTTGAGTTGATTGGTAGATTGCTGATCGAAGATGTGAGCTTCTGAAATTGCAACTGGGGGCCGATTGCGACTTGCTAGTCGCCGATTTTGAAGTTTTCGGTGCTGGCGTGGGGCTACCATTGTGGACTCGTGTAGGGCAGGCTTCGTCTCGAAGTCATGGACTCGAATTGTTGGAAGAGCTTGTCATTGCGTGACCAATAGCAGTGGAGATCATTGTTAGATGAAGCCTAGTGTTGTTGATTCGTTGACATTGATGGTGGCTGTCAATTGGGTAGGACTGTTGGTCGGTCGACAAAGAAACTGTAAGGCTGAGATTAGGCTGAGGCGGCTGGGAGCCTAGGAGTAGGAACTAAGGGTTTTAAGATAGTGCTTAGGGGGCTTGAGCCCATAGGGCCAGATAGGTAAATGCTCGAGCTCATGCCCCAAATTTATTCAAACCCATTTTGAGCTTGAGCTCAAAAATACCTGGCTCGAAAAGCCTCATTTTGAGCTCAAGCTTAAGCTACCCGAATTAGGCTTGGCCCATTTCACCCATAGTCAGTAGTGAAGAATAGGTTGTTTCGGCAAAAAAAAAAAAACAGTAAGAAGACAAAGAGCCAGGCGCACGATCGGTAGGATGCCGATCCATTTGTTGGATGCCAGGTCAATGAAAGTGTTATCAAGCACAAACGGTGGTGCCAATGGTGAGCTGGCAGCGGGTTGACCTATTAGTGTAGGAAAGAAAGCCCAAGAAGTGGCTGGAAAAACAAAGAAGAAAAAGGGAGATGGAGAGAGAGGAGACATACATGCTAGCAAGAGGGAGATGCGATAAGGTGGAGACATGAGAGTTGAACAGCAAATGAGAGAACAATAGAGATAAGAGAAGGGTGAGATGAAAATGAAGATGATGAGAGAAGGGTATAAGACCCGGTCAGCCAATAATAGGATCAACGACTAAAAAGTCATCAAACTTCCTCCCCATTTTCAATTCAATCCCCTGTATAATATTTTAAACAAGTAATCACTTACAGTAAGGATTAGAAGAGACAATTCACAAATATTTATTTTGAGAGAACCATATGCTCATTACATGCTATAACAAATTATTGTTTTAAATTGTTAACATATTAAGTTTCATACTTATTTCTTGCATTTCTATGAAAATTATCATAAAATTAAAATTACACATGCTGCTCACGAGGCACTCTCAAGTATAGCATATTTTCAACAAGCTGCTTTTTTCGCTTTTGCTCTTGCTTTATGTTAACTAGGGTAAAATAGATCTTAAATATATATATTAATCTCATAGGAAAAAGTTTGTAGACACATACTTCACCTCCAATGTCAACAAATTAAGGTAGATAAAAAATGTCATAGATAAACTTTTGAGGATAGCTTATGATTAAAAATGAACTTAAGGATTTCAAGGTTATTTGGTCTAATGGAAGAACAAGTAAAAAGTATAACCTATTGTCTTCATTGTTAAGGCATTCCAATCTAGATCCCTAGGTCTATTACTTTTCATGACATCATATGAATATTGATTTTGTGGAGTCAGTGGTTTGTAGAGAAACATTAGTCATATGACAAGTTTAATTTACAGGACGCTTAAATTTATGGATGGCATAATGTGGATGTGGAGACTAATTATCTTCAACTAATTCAATTCCTACATGAATCGGTGTAAGATGTAATCATGGAAGATGTAAGACTTTTAGCTTCTATAATGCAATCTTTAAATTAGACCAAGAAGACCAGATTCTAGAGCTACGTTTGTAAGTTTTATTAGTTCAAAGGTACTCCTTAAGCAGGAAACCTTGTGTTTCTAAGTTACGTATAACATAACCTAGTACTATCAAAGTGTTTGCCTTATAGTTTAAGCCTAAGTGAGTACAAGGAAAGTGTGGCTCATCGCTTGAATCTAGCTTGCTTGGGTGGAGAGCTAAGGATGAATCTTAGTAGATATAAGTTGCTTCTTCTAAATGTGTGACATTTTCATACAAATAGATTGCCTTTACTAGTGTCAATTGGTGTGTATAACACTAGGGTTACATTTGGGTGCATATACGTTTGAGATTTATGCACACATTTGTTACTTGAAGTTAAAGCAACTAAAGTTTTTCGTCTTGGCTTGTTCTAAATTGTGTTTTCGTTAATTGCCATGGCATTATTTTCAATGTTGTTTTTTCTAATTGTTATTGCATAGCCAGGATGATGCCTGCATATTTTCTATGCAGGATAGGTTAAGTAACTAGTTGCATGTAATGATTTAAGATACTTCATGAGAAATAACTAACTAATTATAACCTAAGTGGGATTATAGTTCTCAAAGCATCTACCAATGTCAGTAAATCAAGGCACTAGGGCACTGTTTCCTCCACAGATGCTTCATACTCAGACTATGTGGTCAATTTTTTGCGTCTAATAGAGTCATTAAATCACTGCAAGGTGGTGGGGGTGCCTCGGTAGCGCATGAATCCTGCCCATAAGACAGTAGCCTCCTTGTTGTCTTCATTCCCTGGCTAGTGTTTTGATTCTGCTTGCAAAAAGAAAAAAGGTTTTTCTCTTAGAAAAAGCTTTTCTTTAATTATTCATTCAATTTATTGGAAAAAAATTACCCAATCACTTATCATGGACATGGTAAAAGAACAATCATGATTAAATAAGTACAGATAAATTAATGTGATTTGACTTTTAATTTTCCTATATCTACGAACGAAAGAAATCCACTCGAATAAAATATATAAATTTAATGTGCCAAAATGTTGAATGATTTTTTATCCCTATAAGTTATTTTATTTTTTTAATAAAATCCAAATTTGACACTGTCTATTTAATTAGAATTATACTTGTACTAAATGTTAAATGAACCCTTAAGTTGCTACTAAATTTTTTTTTTTACAAACATACCCGTCGTTGATTCTATATTACAGAATTAGGTGTTGTGTTCAATTTCTTCAACATTGATCTTACCTTTAATGGCTAAAACTCCTAAATTGCTACTAAAGTATCTTTTTACATCAAACATGCATCCGTTTGTTGTATATTATTATCAAATAATACCTTAAGAAAAAAAATTTTATAAAAATTAAAGTTTCAACTTAGCATAAAAAAAACTTTCATAGTTAAATCCTTTATTTGAATAAAAGACTTAACAATATGGTAAAACACATGCTAAAATTTTTATTACTAAATATTTTGTAAAGCTTAAAAGTTCAACTTAGAGTTTCAAAAACCTTTATTGCTAAATCTTTTACTTGAATAAAATATTTAAATATATGGTTAAAATTATGCTATACTATAAAAATTACCTTAACAATAATTTTTTGTCAATTTAATTTTTTTTGGCAACTTAGATACGTATATATACACTGAAAGCTCATTATTTGGTAAAATTAATACTAAAGTTTCATATGAAAATCTATGGGTATTGTATATTAGAAAATAATTTTAGTTATAAAAAGTGTATATTAAAAATTTATAAAATAGAACAATTTATAATATTTCAGCTAAATTTTTCCTTCACCCTAATAATATAAGTTCTTTTACTCATTTAATGATGTACAAATTTTTTATTTTCTATTTAGTTAGTGTTATGTTAGTATATGGACTTTAAAAAGGGGAAAAGAAAAGAACCTATTGATAGATATCTAAATATAATTTTACCTACTTAATTAGATATTTAATAATATTAAAATATTAAAAATATCATAAGAGAGGAAAAATATAAAGTGAGATGTGTTTAGTCTTTAGTCTTTCAAAAATTTTACTATTTTGGCTACTAAACTTACTTTGACCACTAAATTTTATCCAATTCATTTTAACTTAAGTCAATTTAATTTAAATTGATTTTTTTTTTTACATCCTCTTTGCCCAAATTCAATTTCATTTGAAAGTCAATATTATATAGATATAATAATAAATTTGAAAGCAAATTTTCATGAAATTGTTAAATTTATTTAAATTTTTCTATTTTTATATGTTAAAAAGAAATTTTTCTAAAAATTTAACGAGGTTATAATAATTATATTTTCAATGTATTTTTAGACCTTTATAATATTTTATTTTAGTTGAAATTGGTTTCAGATAAAAAAGATATAAAAATAAAAATAATCATTTTGGATTCAGTTGACTTAAGCTAAAATCTGTTGGCTCTAGTTAATTTTAACAAATACAGATTAATTTTATTCTACTGTAAAAAATCTCTTTAATATATAAATTTTCTTAATTAAATTTCTTTTTTCTAGCTTGGATGGATGTATACTTTCTAAAACAACAAATTAGAGGAATCCGCATGGTGATTATATTTTTTATTGTTATTACATTTACTAAAAGTTATATATTAAGTATAACTTTTAATGGTGAAAAAAATCTTAAATTAACATAAAAAGTTAAAGTTGTGTTGCAAATATGTTCTTAATTAACTTACAAATATTTGTGCGACATGTTCTTGAACTCAAAAGTTTTTCAATTTTTTTTACTTTTAAACTTGAATGAAGTACTTTAACTAGAACTTAAAAGTTTCAAAAACCTTATAATTATGTCTATTTGAATTAAAATTTTAAATATGATATACTCATAAAAAGTATGAATATATCAAAATGTTGGACAAGCTTTTTATCCCTAAGTTATGTTTTATTGCCCTCTTTTAATGAGACTCAAATTTGTCATTTTCTATTCATTAGATTTTAAACATTAACATTATGAAAAGGAAAAAAACAAAACAAGGTGATGGCAAGCTCTTAGGCTTTATATTGGGAAAATAATATTAGTATTGGAAAAGGAAAAAAAAAATTTGGTTATTATTTTTTTTGTTTTCTATAAGTTTTTTTTTCTTATAGTTAACTAACTATATTATAGGAACAATAGTAAGGGTGTTTTCAACTTTCATCATCTGAGTATAATTTCTAAGTAAAAAGGTAGACATTAATTTTCTAAAAAGATAAAAAGCTATACAAGATTTGATTTTGATATCTAAAACAATCACATTAACTAAGCCATAAAATACATGATAACGGTAGATTTTCAAATATTGAAGATGACTGTATTTTTTATTAAAAATGAAAAGTAAGGTTAAGTTTTTTTAGTAATATACAGTTATTTATAGTTACATGCCTTAAAAAAAAAATCAATGCTTACTTACCAAGCCTATATTTTGACATTATGGTCAATAATTGTGTCATACTTATTGAAAAAAAATTATTTTTGCTTGAGTTTTTTATTGAATGCTCACATATGAACTTAGCTCATGTTTTTTTTTTTCCTATTCTGAATAGAACCTCAAAGCATTTATTAAACTTGTAGACCCTATTCATTTTAACTTAAGTCGACTAAATTAAAAATAAATTATTTTGAAAGTTATGATAAATAAGATCTTTATTTCAATCATTAGCTTTTGAATATAAAGCATAGAAGTTAAGATAAATTTTGCTACCTTAACATTTAATAAAATTTGGAAATACCTAATATCATTAAGTCCATTAAATTAAGATCTTTTTTTACTTGATTGCATACTTTTAATTTTAAATTTTATGTTGAGAAGGGATTTTGATATATTTGATAAGATATTAAAAGTACAAAGAAGTAATTTTTATAAATATTCTGTGATTAAAAAAAAAAAAAAATTCTATCAGTTTTTTCACGGCTAGTATTACCTGTAACATATTCTACATTGTATCATCATCATCATGATCATTCATGAGACTATCGGTCTATATTCCCTAAGTATTACTCTTATATTATTATTAGTATTTGTTCCATTATTGTTGTGCACTTCTAATCATTATTGTTATTGTTGTTGTTATTATTATTATTAATTCATAATAAAAAGGAAACACACATAAAAAATTAATGATATCATAAAAATTTTATGATCAATATAATAATATTGTACCTTAATAATATTGGCTTTCAAATAAAATTTGACAGGTTTTTGGGAAATATTTCTCTTCAGAGCTACTACAACTGCCTTTGGCCACAACTGGAAAAAATCGTGAGAAACCAAGAACCGATCCAATTTGCTCATCTTTGTTACATCCTTTTGGAACCATGTAAACTTCCTTCCCCCCATTTGAATCCCTTGCAAACCAGCTCCACTAATGAAATTGTTGAAATTTTTAGCAACTCCCGCATCAAAACCACTGCTGTGCCTTTCTTCTCTAGACTTTACTTCCAAAAACCACCCATACACTTGAGCTTTTCCCCATTATTTCTGAGATTTGTCTCCAAACTTCCAGCTTTTCTGTATCCCCCTGAGGCCCATATACGTTTATAATGTTTAACAAAACAGAGTTCCCGCCCCAAGTTCCTGACACACCAAAAAAAAAAGATATAAACATAAAAATAAATAATTGTAAATTAAGTTAATTTAAAATAAAAAATTGGGTGTACATATTCTGGCAAATTAGTCTTAAAATTTGTTTTAGTCCTATTTAAACACGCTGAACCATATGATGGACAGAAAATGCTTACGTGATACTTTAGCACATATAGCACATATAAACCCCAAGTGTTAATTTCCAGACTAAATTAAAAATAAATTATGTTATGTTATGATAAAGAAATTTTTATAAATATTCTCTGACCATAAATAAATAAAAATTCTATCAGTTTTTTCACAGCTAGTATTATAACATAATTGTATCAGCATCATCATCATCATACATCATTACCATCTTAGGCTTACGTCTTGTTCTATTGTTCTTAGCTTGTTGTTTTTGTTGTTGTTATTATTATTATTAATTCATAATAAAAAGGAAACACACATAAAAAATTAATGATATCATAAAAATTTTATCATACTTTATTTAAACACGCTGAACCATATGATGGACAGAAAATGCTTACGTGATACTTTAGCACATATAGCACATATAAACCCCAAGTGTTAATTTCCAGATGTAAAATCATTCAATTAAGTTTTATTATCAAGTTTCTCCTAAAAATTGTCAAGTTTTACTAAGTTATAGAACCTGGGATCTTATGATAACAGTCCAAGTTATTTGAACAATAATTCTACAATATCCAACATTGATGCTCCATTACTTAAAAACAAGTAATCAAGTACTATTACTTTTAGTACAAAAAATCAATTATGTTTACGCAAAATTCATTGTACCCTTATTTCATTACAAGATTCGGATCAGTTTTTGAATATCTGAATCCTATTATTGACGTGTTATTTTCCATTTACAGCTTCACCCCTTAATTTTTATTTTTTAACAGCAAGCAATATGATGTATTATTAAATCAAGTAGGTATACCAAAAAAAAAACTATGCATTCCAAAAAATTTAATAAGCTACCTGTTAGCAAGAAAAAGTATATTGATATGCTTCATTCACCAAAAAAGGGAAAAAAAAATAGGCGTACTAAGCCCAATCTAGCAATTACTATATCGACTAACTATATAAAAAGGTTCACTTTACTACCAGTTCTTAGTGATCTGACGTGGTGATTGGCTCTATTGCAGAACCAAGGGAAATTGATTTGGAAAGTACTTTCTTATTTGCCTCACGTAAATTATGTTACCAATTGTCTACATACGAGATGGGTCTGATTCTTATCATGTTTGCTCTCTCCAAAATAGTATAGCAAGCCCCAATGTCGTGCATATAGCTAGGAGGATTTATTAATTGGGTTAACATAAGCACTGAGAATAATACTAAAACTTAAAAGGAGTAATTTGCATGAATTTAATTCACCTTGTAGAGAGTTAAAATTACAAAGGAGTTTGTTTGAAATTAATGAGCACGAATTAATTCATTAATGCAATTCCGGGCAAGGTCACGCGTGGCCTGGTTCTGGAAAAGACAAAAAGGCTCTTGAAGAAGTGTGTGAACTTGGGCATATTCATCATTTCTCGTTCGCATGCATGGCTTGAACATTAATAGGCTCCCATTAATTTCAAACAAATATCTGTTGTTCCATGCATTCAAACCTATTGCACTAGAGCAAAAGTAAGTTATGGTAGCCTGTCATAGAGTCATAGTGACCGATCAAGCCGTCCAGAAACTTTCATTCATCGAATCAGTTTGTAAAAGGTAAGGCGGGTATTCTAATGAGAGTGACCAACTGGCTAGTGATCGTTGGGGCTTCAATCACCAAGATTGATCACTAGGCAGTCAATCACTAGTCGGCATAGTGGCCAATATAGTGACCAACTTTTATTTGGTCGCCAAAATGCAATTTTGTCACTTCTACTCGATCACATGTTCAATCACCTTCCCTAAAATCTTTATGTTAATGATCCACAAGAAGCAAGATTGATCAATTAGATTCAACTTTAATGCTCTCTCCATTATAAAAAGTTGTAGCAATTCTTCTTGTAACTTGGTCCAAATCTCGTGCAAAAACGCCCATCCTAAATTGCATATCCCATTCATGGCCTTTAGCTCTCTCTCTCTCTCTCTCTCTCTCTCTCTCTCTCTCATCTCTCATTGTTTATTCTCCGCCCATAATTCTTCACTTGCCATGATTACAATGGTGTAAGTAGAAGATAGCTGATATTTTTTCTTTCCTATGGCAAGGAGCCACATAATTCTCTATCTTGTCCCCTTTATAGCTCTAAGACACTACAAAGATAGGAATCCATAGAAGCAAATAGATTGAAGTGGTCACTTAAAACCGCTTCAGATTTCTAAGGCACACATTAGTTAGACGTGGCTTACTATGACCGCTTCATATATTGCTTAAAAACAATGGTCAAAATGTAAATTAATGTAAAATTTGGGCATGTTTCAAAAGAAAATAAAATTGGGGAATTTGTAAAAAAATATTGGTAAAATTTGGCTAAACACTCTCTTGCCTTCTCGATCGTCCTCTCATTCTATCTACATCCCATCTTCATGCGTCTCTCTAATTCTCTAGCTGCTAACTTCACCGATTCTTTTCCTAGTGTGATCTCTGATTCCTCTTGTCATGGAAGAAGGTCCTAATGCCCTAATTTACTAACACTGGTAGGCTCTTTGGGAACTATGATCCCACTTAGGTTGTAATTGGCTAGTCATTACTTGTGAATTATCTTAAATCATTATGTGCAATTAGTTACTTAGCCTACCTTGCATAGGAAATATGCATGCATTGTCCTGGCTATGCAATAACAACAAATTAAAACTATAAAGAAAACTGTGACATGTTGGTTCATAAAACATAAATGAAAATAAGCCATGACCTAAAAAATTTAGTTGCTTTGACTTCAAGTAATAATTATGTGCATGCATCTCAATCTTATATGCATCCAAATGTAACCCTAGTGTTATACACACCAATGGACACCAGTAGAGACAATCCATGTATGAAAATATCATACATTTAGAAGAAGTAACATAAATATACTAAGATCCATCCTTAGCTTTTCACTCAAGCAAGCTAGCTTTAAGTGATGAGCCACACTTTTCTTGTATTCACTTAGCCTTAAACTGAAAGGTAAATACTTTGGTCAGTACTAACTTATGCTACAAATAACTTAGAAACTTGAATTTTCTTACTCAGGGAGTACCTTTAGACCAATGAAATTTAGCTTTAAAGGCTACCCCTTACCAATTGTTAAGCTTGACTAGCCCACTTAAAACCTGCACAACACTTAAGGGGTGAGCACTCTAACGTACTTAGTAAGGGATTGGGTACCTACAAGGGGAAAACAATGCAAGCAAGCAAGGCACAACAAACATACAAATATATACATATATATAACATACAAAACAAAAAAAACAAGCAACTAATAGCACAATTAGAAGCAAGAAAAAAAAAATTATGCAAATAATGGATGGATGGATAAGTGAAACATGCACATGCGAATGCACTTAGGACTTCCTTACACCCGTAGGTGCTAGACTTGCCTCAAGCTCTTACGGGTAGGGTACTTGGACACTAGCTCTCATATCCTATGCTAGAACTTAACTAACCCTATAGAGACCTCTTATGGGCGCTTTAGAGTAAGTTATTGCTCACTCAACCCTTGCCCGCCTTCATGGGCTACTTAGAGTAAGTCATCACTTACTCCCTTCTTACCCGTCTCTTCCCCTAAACTTATTGTGCAGGGTTACTACCTTATGTGATCCAACTTGCCAAGCTCTTAGAGCTTAGCTTAGGGCTCCTAGTGGCTTACTTACCAAACCACATGATTTGGTTGGGATCCCAAGGGCTCCTAGTGGCTATGAAACATCTTAAATTGGCCTAGGGATGATAACCGAAAGATTGAGACAATCTTTGGATGCCCCAAGCTTGAAGGAATTGTGCCTTGGTGATGCCATCGGTGATGAGTCACCAAAGGCATCAATGCTCAGGTTCTTGGAAGATTGCTGGTGACACATCGCCAATGTTTTACATCATTGCATGACAACATACGAACTTGCACGAAACTTACTTAATCTTTCCAATCTCAAGGCCAATTCGCTTGGGCCTTGTTTCTACTTCATTCCTACATGTAATACTACATTTTTATGCATTATTTGAGATTAATTAACTTTAACCTCTTGCCTTAAATCATCTTGAAAGAAAGAAACAAGCAATGAGCACATCCGAGCTCCAGTGAGTTCCTTTGAGTTCCAAACTTGAAATCAAACAAATTGGACACCAAGAGCATGAAGTTAAGACCATTTCTAACCAACTAACTAGCTTAGAACTAACCCATTAGGATCAAACACATTTACCTTTGGGTTTGAACAAAAAACTTGCAAGAACAACTCCAAATGCACCAAATACATAAAAAATGAGCTTTGGGTTTGTTGCGATAGCTTTATGACCTTCGATTTTCATGGAAACTTGAGTGATTTGGAAGGTTTCGGCGTGGAGAACTATGAAGGAAGGAGACCTATGAAAATGGTGGATGGGGGAGATGATGAATAGTTCCATCTCCTCCATTTATAACCAACTTAGCCTAATTTTCTTCCATTTATCACTTTGGCCCTCAAACTTAACTTTGATTCACTTAGGCCACTTATACCTCCACTAAACTATCCTGCTTAGTCCCAAGAAAGGTCTTTCTTACCCAAAGACTTTGCCCTTAAGCTACTTAGGCCATTATAAGACATAATAGCTCAATTCTTCATTTGGTGCATTTTTCACCCTTAACTTCCACTTTTGGTTCAAATGGCTAGAAATACCTATGGTCTTAACTTAATTAGCTCAAAACACTTGCATGAACCTAATTTCATTGAAATTATGGTCATGCCACTAACTTGGGCCAAAATTACTATTTTGCCCTTGTTGCCCTTTAGGTGCTAACCATGCTTTAGAACTCAACTTAACCTTACTTAGCTTACTTTCCTTGCTTAATAAACTTATTTGAGGAAAATAACTTAGGGTGTACTTACCTCCATGGTCGAGCTAGCGAAGGTACTTGGAGAGCCTTTACACCCGTTGTTAACCATACATGTGCCAATGTTCTTAGAAGATCCAATTGACAATGCCTTTGAAAAGAACCGCTCACCAATGCTACCTTTGAGAAGTACCAATGGCCGAAGAATATAAAATCTACTAGTTATTAGTTAACCACATTGTGCAGCGGGCAAGGATTTGAGCGTTCAATTACTCCTTATTTTTTTTCCAAGGGTAATTGGTGACAAAAAACTTGTCTTTCAACCTCTATGATTCTTGTACTACTCAGTATCTCTATATCTTATTGTCTGATTAATAGTTGGGCATTTATTCTTGTTGGTAGATATAGATCCTACCATCCTCAGTTAATTTGTGCATCTTGAGCATTCAATTTTTGTGGTTCAATTTGTATACAAGTTAAATTTTGGATTATCTTTGTAGCTTAACTACACACTTGTTGTTGTTGGTGGCCTACTCATTTTTGCTGTTTTTTCTTGAATATTTAGTGCAAGACATTTCTTCAAAGGCTCTATGAAAAACATTAATGTAGGCAAGTGAAATGTTCTTGGCTTAAGTACCAAAATTTACCATCAAAAAGTGTCGATGGGACCAAATTTACTATCAAACTTTTAAAATTACCAAATTTCATACTGAACTTTACGTTTGAGACCAAATTTACGATTAAAATTACAAAAAAAATATCAAATTTACCATTATGCAATTAAGTGACCATGAAATGAAATGTCAAGATAACAGTTCTGGTCCTTGATTTTTAAGTTTCTTCTACTAATGCCTTAACTTTGCTTATGTAATGATTGTGCCATCATCTTAAAAAGATGAAGATGAAGATGAAGAGGTCTTTTCACTTGTACCTCTAAGCTCATGTAACTAAACTTCTCCAATAATTTCCACTCAAAAACCGTAATAACATTCATTTTAGCACCCACTTTTCTACTCAAAACACCAGCCACTAGGTTAGCCTTACCAGGGTGATACTGAATAATGCAATTATAATTAGAGAGATACTTAACCCAATGATGCTACTAAATATTGAGTCCCTTCTATGATAATAGGTACTGTAGGATTTTATGGCCTGTAAAAACCTCAAACTCTTCTCCATACAAATAATGTCGCCAAAGCTTTAACGCATTTATGACAGTTGCCAACTATAGATCATGAGTTGGGTAGTTTAGCTCATGAGGCTTCAACTGCTTGGATCCATCAGCAATCACCTTTCCAACCTGCATCAATACACAGACAAGCTCTTGATGTGATGCATCTGTATAAACTACAAAGCGACTTCGTCCATTGGGTAAAGTAAGAATAGGTGTAGAGGCTAACCATTTTTTAACTCCTGAAAACTATTTTCACACTGCTTGGTCTATTGGAATGGTTAATCCTTCTTAGTCAATTGGGTCAAAGGGCATGCCAACTTTGAATACCCTTCTACAAAATGTCTATAATAACCAACCAAGCCCAAGAAACTATGAATCTTAGACATGGCCTTTGGTTGTTGCTAGTTCACCACAGCTTCAACCTTGCTAGGATCCATTGAAATTCCTTCCTTAGTAACCACATGGCCTAAACAGGTAACACTGTTAAACCAAAACTCACACTTGCTCAGCTTTGCATATAACTTATGTTCCTTTAATGTCTAAAGTGCAATCCTTAAATGTTCTCTATGCCTTTCAATATCTGATGAGTATATTAGATTATCATCTATGAAAACCATGATAACTTGATCTAGGTGTGGTTGGAATACCCCATTCATTAGGCCCATAAAAGCTGCGGGTACAATTGTTAACCCACAAGGCATCACTAGAAACTCATAATGCCCATAACGGGTCTTGAATCTTGTCTTTGGCACATCTTCCTCTTTGATTTTTAATTGGTCGTACCTAGACCGCAAATTGATCTTAGAGAAAATAATAAAACAAAGCAAAATAACTCTTCCATTTCATTAAGTTAAACATTTCCAAAATTTCTTTTTGCTCAAGTAAGCTCTAAAATTAACAAACATAACTTTTATCATACATATAACATAAACACAAACCTGGACCTATACAACACCTCACTACCTCTTCTGCTTCAAATTTCAACTATCTTAGTCCACCTTTTCAATCTTGGGTCCTGAAGTCGCACTTTATATCGACCCTCTACCACCCATCTCATCTGGCATTGACAAGTTCTCGCCACCACCATCGCCCTAACACATGCTCAAAATGATGGGATTATAGATACTCTCTAACTCCTTGAGCTTATCTTCCAACTTATCCACCTCCTCCAACTCGTTTCAGTCTAGCCACTCTATCATTTCCACCACCGCCTTTTTAATCTTCTCTTTATCCTCTAGCCTTAGCTTCTTGGTGAACTTTGGATCCTTCATTATGTTTGTCATGTTGAAGGCGTAATTCTCCAGTGTGTTCTATGCCTACACCATTTTTTTTGCTTCTTCACCCTCTACCTTGTACTGCTTTGCGTCCTTCACTTTCTTCCATGAGTCCTCCTTGTTTAATGACCTTGTATCAAATTTTTTAGTTAGAATGGAATAAATAATAATTGAGGGATGAAAATAGAATGAACTAGAATTGGCTTTTACAATTTGCCAATTCTTGAACATCACGCAAACCATAAAAAAAAAAAAGAAAAAAAAGTTGCTGGATTGGTGGCATGATGGCTGCTAAATTGCCTAATTAGATAATGCAAATGCCAAGTAGATAGAGAAAGGAACTCATTAACCTTAGTTATTAGAACAAATGTTCAAACAACAAAGACAACTATTAAAAAGACTAAAAAAGTACCCAAAAAGCATGAGCTTCTATATCAATTGAAAGAAAGATGAGATTTATTGGAATAACATCAGAGAGTGAAATTTATCTATTTAAATAGAGGATGTCCTCTTTTATTTCAAAACAAAATTTGTGTAAATGTATTGATGTATGCATTTACAATTTAGAATCAGAATTGATGCTGACTTCATTGGTTTCTTTGTAAAGCTTCAAAAATTCAATTTTATCCTACATAATTATAGGAAGAATTGGTTCAAGAGCATAATTGAAAAACTGGTGTAAATAGTACTAAATTTCTTATCAAAAATAAAATTTTTTTCCATATTTCAATACCATATCGCATTTATTAAGTGAAAAGTTCAATTACCCCTTAAGTGTATCCTGCTTTAAATGAAACCAAAACTTTGAACAAACACATAATATAGACTAGAATGAATGTTAAAGTACGGTGAATCAAGGTTAATCTTCTAGCATTGTTAAGCATCTACCATTTCCAATTTTCCAATTGAGCTTTGATTTTATCAGCCAAAAAATGGAAGGATGAAACCTTAGATAAATCCTTACACAACGAGGCTCCCAAATAATTCATAATACCATTATTGATTTGGATTGGGAGTAATTGATAGAATCCCCCTTCAACAGCACTAGGACATTTTGACTAAACATCCATTCTGATTTCCTAAAATTGACCTCTTGGCTTGCTACAGCTAAATATAGGTTCAACTCATTCTGAAAGGTTTGAAAGGTATCCTCAAAAGGACAAAAAAACATTAGACAATCATAAAAAAAACATGATTGATAGTAGGACCATTTCGACTAGCCTTCAATCCTAGCAAAGAACCCGAAGTCTAAAGATTTGAAAGATGACTAGAGAAAGCTTTAGCACAAAGGATGAACAAGTAAGGAGATAGGGGATCACCTTGACAAATGCCCGCTTTCAGAGAAAACCACTTTGTGGTATAACCTGTTCGGACAAATTTTGTATGTAAAATAACAAATTGAAATTAATTGCTATACAAATTACGTACAAGTAGAAACTTAAAACAAATATTTTGTGGGATCGACTCTCTAACGTACCTTTCATGCGTGCAATCCTTTAATTAACACTTTAAGCTTTTGGTAGAGACTGAAACGGCTTCTTCATGAACATTAACAGTAGAGTTTATCTAGCACGAGGAAGAATTGATGTTTCTGCCACTTTTTTTAGTTTGGGACCTTTCGTTAGACTTCTTGGACTTCAAGGGCTTTTGGTAATTTCCATTGTTTTCTCTCCACTTTCCTTGGAGTTTAACTTGATATAGCATAGAAACAAATCATTCACATTCCCCGCTGCTTTTACTGGATCTGAACTAGAACTTGATGTAGCACTGTCACACGTTCTTTGCATTCCTTGCTATGTTATTCAAATCTAGTCTTGAAATTGAAATTTGATATTCCTTGAACTTGATTTCTCCTCTTGCGAAGCGTTTGTGCTTGATCAGCTTGAAAATTTACGAAGAGCTTCTTGTAGAAATATTTTCCTTCACCATAGCTTTGCTTCTCCAATTTGTTTATTGTTGTCTTCTTGCCTAAAGGTGTTAGTTATAGATGTAGAAACAAGATGATTTGGTCCAAGAAAATCACATGCAACAATTATCACTTAATTATCTCTTATATTTATCTTAAAAAATAATTAAAATGATAATTATCAATTTTGATTATTTAAGAAAGGTAATTGAAAAATATTTTTCTAGGAGTTTCTAGAAATTTTCTCCATGTGCGCCACTCCATCTTTTGGCTTTTGGATTTTTGAAATCCATTTAGGGAAAATGGGTTCTGGTCCAAATAGCATAACTAGTTTTCATTTAGGGCCTTTGGTTATATATGTTTTGGGTTTCAAAAATTATTCTAGTATGTATATAAAGTAATGCAATAAGCAACTTGCATAATGATTTATTCAAAGGATGGATATCCTACAAGAGCAGGGGTACAGCATATGGTAGTTAAGTAGAACATACGGGTAAGAGGAGGCTCTCTTTATTCATAACAATTTGGGAGCCTCATTGTGGTGTTCGTGCGCATCACTAGTGGAAACTCACCTTAAGCTGAGGCTCGCTGCCGTAGATCCACTCGATACTGGATGTCACCCCACGGTGCTTGGATGTGTCATTGTCTCCTCTTGTGTCTAGCTTTGCTTTGATCGTAGTCGAATCGATAGCTTTACTAGAATCATCGATCGTTGTGAAAACCCTCTACATATATATATGAATATATATGGATTAATTTATATATTATACATAAACTTGTTGTCTCTAAAACACACAGTGACAGAGTTCTAACCACCTTATCTTGTGGAGAATTTTTCTAGGCAATTATGACATTCATGTAATCATGTTCGTCGTCTAGGGCTCTATACACCAAACCGGCGACTGAAGTGTCAATGATGTCTACCAGCTGCCTAAAACTTGCATTGTATTTGTTATGGATCTCAACGGGATAAGGGTTTGATGAGTCCTCTTTGCCATTATAATTCTTATAAGGGGTTACCAAAACCACATCGACACCAAGGCTGTTGGAGATGTTGCCTTCAGTGTCGTAGGTGGCTGAGGCTTTCACCTAGCCAAAACCACCACGACTGGGGTGCCTAATCCCCACTCTGATGCCCAATGTTAATGGCCTCATGCTCTTGCACGTCACATACCGCGGCTTCAAGCTCTCCAGACTCCTCAACATTGGGGCATTCAAGGTCAACATGCTGTATACATCTTTCGCTACATGCATTCAGGAAAATAAAAAATCATGATAAGTAGGCAACCCTTTCGGGAAAACAACGTTAAGAGCTATGTGAAGTTTCGAAGAAAACCAAAAAGACCAAAGAAAATAATAAAATCATAGCTATATATATTACTGATGAGATTGGGATGCTTTTGTTTATGGAAAACTAGACATTTGGTTGTGGGTAGTGGTGGCCAATGGGCCAGGTTGACCTGGGCCTGACCCGGACCCAGCTTAGCCTAGCATGGAACAGACTCGGAAGGTGGTGAGGTGAATATGGGTCTGGGAGAAGAGGGGAGCCCAAATTAGGATGGCCTGGCCCACTTATGCGTTCAACCCAAATCGGACCAGACAGGCCCATGGGCCGAGTCAAACGTTCCGGGCATTCCGTTGCATATTTTTAAATTTTCAAGAAAAAAGGTTAAATTACACCTTGTCCCATTAATGGCTCCAGACTTTTTTTTTTACCCCTAGACTTTTTTACCCTCAGTCAACAACCACTAAAGACTAGTTTTTTAGGGGGTTTTGGGCAAAACCAATTTTTTCTTCTTCTATAAATAGCTGGGCTCCTTCCCACACTTCCTCACACTAATATTCTCTTCTCCAATCTCCTACAATATTCTCTCATTCTCTCTACCATCTCTCTCTAAACTTCTTAATCTTTCACTAATATTTTCTTAATTGCCTCTTAATCATCTCTCCATCTCTTCAATTATTTTCTTCCACTTCCACTAATGGCTTCACGAGGGAAGAACTCCAGCAAGGGCAAGGGTGTTGCCTTGTCCTCATCCGGCTTGGGGGTTGGTTCATTTTTCCGAGGATGTTTGTTCTGCAAAAATCAAGCCTCGCATTCACAAGTAATTGCCAACAATGATCCCAACATTGACATGGCAGCATACAACCTTGGCCTTGACGATCAACTCTGTGATGATGATGTTGAGGAAATTCCATCGACCTAAGACAGTGGCGAAGGGTCCAAACTGACACCACAAAGCGAGCTACTCGAGTGGACTCAAGTGAAGAGCAGGAATTTAAAGGCTTCCGTTTGGGCGCATTTTGAGCAAGTTTGGGAAGGCGAAACGAGATATGCCAACTGCAAACATTGCAACAACAAATTTGCGCACAAATTGAACTCTGAGACGGGCACCCTCATAAGCACTTGAACAAAGTCCATAGAGACATCGGTTGCATTTCTGGTAGACAAACATAACTGACGGGTGTTAGCAACTCCGGCAGTCTAGATATTTTTGATTTAATTAAAAAACCACTAGGCAAGGTTTAATTAATTGGGTGATGATTACTAAAAAATCATTTAGATAAGCTGAGGATGAACACTTAGAAAGATTCATCCAAGAAAATCTAAATCCTGCTTATAAAAAAATGTCTAGGCAAATGGCTAGGAAAGAAAGATTTAAATTGTATAAAGCTAGGAGAAGTGATTTACAAGCATATTTTTCTACCATTAATCATTGTTTGTCATTTACATTTGATGTGTGGATATCTCCAATAAGACAAAATTACTATTGTGTCACTGCTAATTGGATAGATGGTGAATGAGTAATTCAAAAATGGATAATTGCTTTCAAATGTATAAAATCTGATCATATAGGTTAGAATATTTTCAACTGTATTATTGAAAGTTTGTGTGAATTTTTTGTTGCCAATAAAGTTTTGTCCATTTCTTTTGGCAATGTTTCAAACAATGATTCAGCGGTGAGAAAATTGATAAAAGAAATAAAACCACTGCTTGATGGAAAATTTTTTCATGTTCATTGCTTGTATCACATTTTGAATTTATGTGTTCAAAATAGTTTACAACAACTGCAAAACCAAATTGAGCCAATTCAGAATGCTTTACTTTTTGTTAAAATAAGGAACAAATTGGCTCATGAATTTAAAATGTTTTGTATTGAAAATGGGGTGATTTTTTTTTGAAAAGGTTTAAAATTGATTGCCACACTCGATGAAACTCAACATTTGAAACGCAAGGTGACTAGCTAATGGGAAAAGTTTGGGAAAAATGTTTTGACTCGCATTGTGAACTCAAAACTGCAAGGCGACTGGCTAACGGACGAAGTTTGGGAAAAATGTTTTAAGTTAGTTGAGTTGCTTAGATATTTTTATAAGGCAACAAACTTTTTTTTTTTTTTGGGTTCATTACCCAGCAAGGCACCAAGAAATGTTATATTTTGTAAACATTGTCTATGTTTTCCACCAATACAAAGATGATAAGTTTTTGCAACCAACTGTTGAAGCAATGCAAAAGAAATGGTTTGATTATTTTCAACAGGTCCCGCAAATTTATCTTGTTGCATGTGCATTAGATCCCAATGTCAAAATCATTGGTTGTCTGCAATTGTTAGAAGCATACTATCATACATATTTAAGTCAAGCACAAGTTTTTACAATTGCTATTTCTATTGAAGCTGCCCACAATTTGAGAGAGTTATACAAACTCTGCTCCGTTAAGCATTCTGATAAGGTTAGGTCATCCGATCCAACATCCGCCCGACATTCCACCTCCTCATCATCATCAAGGTTCAACCCAGTGGCAAATATCCTCAAATGACCGAGACCCACAAACCTGGGATTGGTGAAATGGGATGATTACCTCCACACTTCATTTGAAAACAATGAGGAAGACATCCTCGAGTCGTGGAAGAACAAAAGAGGAAGATTCTCAATCTTATCCATACTAGCGCAAGAGATTTTGGCAGTTTCGGTCTCAACCATCACCTTCGAGGTTGCCTTTAGTGTAGGGAAATAAGTCATCTCGGATAAACGTGCAAGGCTCAGACCTAAAGCCATTAAGGTTTGCGTCTAAAATCGGGATTGGGCGCTTCCTACTTTAAGGAAGCAAGATATGGAAAGCTCCAATGATGAGATCCTTTCTAACGATGACCAACAATAGTAGATTGTAGATTTTCATTACAATTTAATTGGTTTGATTATGCTGCTAACACAGATCTTAAGTTTTACCTTTTTATTTTTTTTCATGGAATGTTTTGTCATTTTCAAGTGTAAGACATGTTCTAAATTATATAAGTGCCGTTTGGCTTTTTTTATTAATAAAATTTACATTGGCGGTGGTATTTCTTCTAAAAAATATATATTTGATAAAATTACTATCAAATAACGATTGAAAACATATTAAGACGTATTTTTTACTAATCAGATTAACTTGGCCTAGCTCGGACTTGCCCCGCCCTAACCCAGGCCCAGGTTGGACTTGGCCCAGGCCTACCCCGCTTTCATGCGGGCCGTGCCTGGCCAAAAAACCTGACCCAGGCCTGGCCCACCGGCCACTACTAGTTGTCCGAAGTCCAACCTATGCGTCATGGTTTATATAGCCTTTTAGGTCACCTAAATGACAAAATAGTGCATGGCCCATAGTTTGAGTGAGACAATAAATGTATAATACTTTTACACCTGTTAACTTAAAGTAATTGGTAAAAATTTATGCATCCTAGTTTTAAATTAAAAGGTTTCAAGTTAATAATGAATGCACAAAGATATTCATTGAGCTTATAAATGGAAAAGATTAATTGGAAAGTGCCAGCTTAACCATCATCACAAAAACGGTGACTAAAATGATAGTAGAAAAGATGGAAGATTTTGAAGGTGACCGTCTTATTTGGCCATCAAGACAATCGCCGAGTCTTGGCGACCAATGTTTTGGTGATTGAATGGTGGCCGAATTTCTTCGTCACAAAAAAAAAAATACTAATTGATTGATGATTGATTCCCCGGTCAGTTTTCTGGTTTTCTGTTATATTAATGCATTATTTACGATCTTCAGGGGTGGATGCACTTGGTATATATAGGGAGTTCATGGTGTGATGACCCTTCCTATAGTAAACTCAGATTACTAAGGTAACAAGGTTATTTTGATAAGTAGTATCCTTGGAATATTCTTTGTAAGCAAAAGTCTCGGTTTAATAGGGTACAGTAGTTAAACATGAATAAAATTGATCATTTAAGCAAGTCGGGGCAAGAAGGGCATTTCGGTCATTTCATATGGTGACCCATTTTTATTGTATGGTTGGATAAAGCATGATAAAATATTAAATTTGAGGTATTGCGGCTTTTCGTGATTCTTGCTCTATCAGCATGAACTTGTGGATTGACAAGGTTATCCATAAGTGGTTTAAATGTTGCACTTAAAGATATGAGGACTAAACTGAATGTTATTGGAAGCTGGGGATTGAACTTGTAATTAAAGCTGTGGAGGACTCAGGCATGGCTAAAATGCTTATTTCTATCCTAAAGGTTGAAAAGTGTTCAGTACTGGTTCCAAGTTTCCAGAAACAGCCAATTAAGCCACCAGCTACGTGGCACATGTTGGTGAAGCGGTTTCGTTGACAAACCACTTTTTCTTCTTCCAGCTCTAGCCCGATTCTTCATTCCTAACCAGAACAACTTCTAACTCTCTACAAAAATTACCATGACCAAAATTCCCAAGCAAATCATAGCTAATTAAGCGACAATCCTAGGGAAGAATAAAAGAAAAAGTAGCATGATGCTAGGGTAAGAAGCTAGAATTTGGGGTTCCTAAGTCAGTAAGTGCTTTAATTGGATTCTTCCCTTGAATTCATGTTCTATTCCAACTGAGAGGAACTGAACTAATGTTAGTCCTTTTTCCCTTATTTATTTTTTAAAGAAAACAAAGGTGCAACATGCAAGAAAATGAGGGGTGTGCTTCGATTTGGTGGAAAAGGTAAGGAACAATGTTGTTCCTACAATGCTTCTTTATTTTTTCTATACTATGATTTGGGTAAAGAACATAAATGAAATAAGAAGTTGTTTCTTATAAAAAAAATTGATGGCTAGAAACAAGGACAAGGACAAGTGACGTGGGTGAGTGGGAGAAGCTTAAGAAGGAATGCATTGGTTGGGGCTTGGTTCATGTTAGAATTGTTCTTATTTTATTACGGTTGTAAGGAGTTGAAATAACTTGTATTATTATATTTGTACTAGTTATTACTTGCTTGTTCCCAAAATATATAGTAGGAACTAAGTTTAAAGAAATTGGAACTAACTTGGGTTATAAGTAATGTAAGGGCTGGATATGTAAAGTCCAAGATAAGGGTTAATTTAGCCATTTAAACCACATGGGAAATTGTTTAATATTGTCCTAGGAATGATTTTTCTTATTGTTAAATGATCAATTATAGGATATTACTCAAGCTACTATAGGAAGACCCTAGAAGAGACTAGACTGAGACAAGGCTAAGACATTGCCTAGGACAAGAACTGCTTGCATTTAATATTGCAATGGTAAGGGTTAAATTTAGTTCTCTTTCTTATTTATGTTAATGTTAGCTTGGAAATTTGTATATGGGTACAAATGGCTACATTGTTCAGGAAATAAGCTTGAGAAGAGTAAGCAAGGGCAAGGTAGCTCACGGTTGGAATTGGTGTGGAATACGCCTAGATCATGGAGCAATTGTGTAGATAAAAGGTGTTAAATGACTTAAAGACCTTGGGTGACCAAAGGGAACCTTAGGAGAGCTCATGGAGCCAAGGGTACCCTGAGTAGGTCAAGGAGCCCTAAGGGGGCACTACACCATTTCTGACACAAATTGGCTTGCCAATATACTTACTCCTGCACATAAAAAGGAAATGTAAATTGGATGCTAGTGGAATTCTAGCAAGTCTAATAATATACTAGCTATGAGCTAGTAATTATAAAAAGAATAGGAACTAGTTAGGTCTTCTTGATGAGGATAAAGACCTGCGATTCTTTTATAAATAGGATTAAGGAAGAAATTAGAGGGAAGGTGTTCCAATGGGACCCTTGAACATGGTGGTCACACATTTGAGGCCTAGTAGTTGGGAGCTTACCATTTAGGAGGAAGGTAGCCTATGGGGACCTTTAACATGGGGTGATCATTGCTGGCATGTTCTAAAAAGTGAATGGATCCAGTGTCACGACTATGCATATACTTTATATATAAAGTCCTATGTGGTTGTTGCAGATACATAAGACCTTACTAAGTATTCATGGAATACTCACACTTTACCATTATGTGTAGGTAACTTGGATATGGAGCTTAGCAACCATATCGTTGCTTGCTCAGGAGGGTTAAAGCAGTAGACATTGGACATGAAGGCACTAAAAAAAGTATGACACTTTGGGCATTGTGGTACTAAAAGGTACACAGTCTAGGCCTACAATATGGATCTTGTACTAGAATTCTTGTGCCATATAAGGTCTTGTATGCCTTACAATATGGATGCCTCTAGTAACATTATATCTAGTTGGTTGAAGAAACTTTCAAGTACTAGTCCAAATGGTATAAGACATCTGTGAGGGATAGTTGCTTAAATGTGGTTAAAGAAAATGAATGTTTTATGCTTTAGTAGTAATTTAATATTATTTTTAAGTGCTGGCCAACCAAATTTTCTATTGTATGATTTATGTTTAAAATGAATACTGAAGCTACTCATGCATGACTATTGTTAAAACTAAGCTAGAGAGCTTAAGAGCATGTGCATGTTTTGTTGAACCACCAAGCAACAAAATAGTAAGGCAAGTAATAAAATGAGTTTTCACATTATGATAGCTTAATGAGGAGCCATTAAATCCTAGGAGGCCTCACTCCAAATGTGGGTGAGATAGGTCCTATAGTACTCGAATAAGGTAGCTGATGTCTCACATGGTCCCTTTTTTTTTTCAAAAAATATTGATAAGTAGTACATGATTTTTCAATTGGAGCCCCTATAAAATTTTAATGGACCATTAACCTGCATATCATATACCAAGACAAAAAAATAGAATTAAAAAGTTGGTTTTTTTGCCTAAAAAAGATAAATCGTGGACCATTTTTTTTGGTCTTCCATCACCTATTTATTGGTCAAAGCCCTATCTTAAGCACTAAACTTCCATGTTCTTTTCTGTTAGATACCAAATGTGTTATTGTGTCACTTATTTCTCTTCAAATATATGAAACACTTTAAGGACAATTTTGGCACAATATAAAGTTATGGGGTAAAGTGGTAAACCAAATAAGTTTAGGCGTTAAATAGGAAGTTATGCGTTTCTTTATTCCAAAGAGACCAAAGTCTCTTAGCGGCTATGAGTCTCTCAATCCCAGTTGCTGAATTGCATCTTTGCCTCCAACACAAACAAACAAACTTCCAATTCAAACTTTTTATCTAAGAGTTTTTCTTCCAAAGGGTAGTTTTTGTTTTTTAACTTTTATATTGCTAGCGTTATTTTCATACTCGAATAATCCACTTGCCTCCGATCTCTATTTTTTTTCCATCCCCTTAAAATCAACTCCTGTTCACTGTTAAAAAAAAACTAGAATAGAAAGCGGAAGCGGCAGCTTTCATCGTTCCACTCAATTGTGAAACTTTTTTGCACATCTGACTTTGCTTTGCATCTAAATTGCATACCACGCATAACTTAACAAGCACCATAGTCATTTTTTTTACTTTAGCTTGATTTAAACACTTTTCTAGCTGATCTAGAAGAACAACAAAAAATTGACAATTTTCATCCAACTTTCTTGTACTCTTACATTTTTATGCAAAGCGAAATGAACAACTAGGTTGTGTTGTTTTAAAGAATGGTCCAAAGAATTTGAAAATGATTGCTCCTTTAATTGAAAAAGATAGTGTGCATGCTGCTACAACAAAAAACTATTAAGGCTATTATTAAAGATCTTAGAGATGATATTTTTTTTTGGAATTTTAGTGCATGAATCTCGTGATGTGTCTTCTAAGGAGAAAATGGCCATGCTTTCACGATATGTGAACAATGAAGGGCTTGTTATTGAGAGATTTATTAGTATGAAATAATTAACTGATACTTCAATTGTGTCACTTAAGGTTGCCATTGACTCTATGCTTTTAGAACATGGACTAAGTCCATCCAGAATTCATGATCAAAGATATGATGGAGCTGAGATTTATTGGTTGAAGCATGTAATTGATACTTCAGCCGTGTCACTTAAGGTTGCCATTGACTCTATACTTTTAGAACATGGACTAAGTCCATCCAAAATTCATGATCAAAGATATGATGGAGCTAATAACATGCGAAATGAGTTTAATAATTCAAAATCTTTGATTATGAGAAAAAACTAGCCTACATACTACATTCATTATTTTGCTCATTAGTTGTAGCTGACACTTGTGTTTTTCATAGAAAAATCATTTCCTTATTAATGTTTTCCTTGACTTGATTTCTCGATTGTTGAATATGATTGGAGCTTTTTGTAAATGATGAGACAAGCTTAAAGAAAAGCAAGCATAGAAAGTTGTGGATCATTGGTTAATCATGACCTTGAAACTGGTTAAGATTTAAATCAAGAAAGAGGTATTAAAAAGGACAATGATACTTGTTGGGGATCTCATTATGGTTCATTCTTGACGGTCAAGATCATGTATGCTTTAATTATTTAGGTCCTAAAAGATATTGAAAGAGAGGACACGCTTCAATATCAAAGAGCAGAAGCACATTTTCTTTTAAAGCATTTGGCAATATTTGAATTTATCTTTGACCTACACTTGATGGTCAAGATCTTGGGACTCACAAATAAACTGAATTTGGCCTTGCAAAAAAAGAGACCAAAAAATTGTCAATGCAATGTCACTTGTTAAAGTTGCTAGAAAAAAGTTACAAAATATGAGAGATGAAGAATAAGGGCTTCTTTTAACTAATGTTTCTTCATTTTTCAATGAGCATGATAGTCACATTCCAAGCATGGAATATCCATATACTCCAAGAAGGCGTCAAAAAGGCTCACAGGTTAGCAACTTGCATTATTATAAAGTTGATTTATTTAATGGTGTCATAGATATGCAACATCAAGAGCTAAGAAGCCGTTGCAATGAAGCCAACACATAATTACTTCTTTGTGTTGCTTGTTTGTCCCCATCTAAGTCTTTCCATGCACACAATTTTATCTAGTAAAGTTTTCTGCGGCTAAACTTGCAGCACTTAGATATGAACTTGGGAATTATATTATAGATGTACATGGAAATGACAGGTTTATTAATTTGAAAGGGATTGGAAACCTTGCAAAAAAGATGGTGGAAATGAAGAAGCATATTATTTATCCATTGGTATACCTTTTTTTGAAGCTAGCACTAATTTGACTTGTTGCAACATCAACTGGGGAGCAAGTGCTTTTAGCTATGAAGCTGATAAAGAAAAATTTGCAGGATAAAATAAGTGATGAATTTTTGAATGATTGTTTAGTGGCATATTGACAGTATTAACAATGATACCACTATAAAATTTTTTCAAGCTATGAAAACTCATCATGAACAATTGTAATGATATTCTTTTTTATCCTTGGAGCATATTAGCAAATTTTTAAATTTCATTATGAAATCTTAGTATTTAGTATTTGTGTGTGTATATATATATATATAGATCTCTTTTGAAAAAATCCTGGACCTATCACTGACAGTCATTCACATAAGCATAATGCTTTTGACTAAGTCGAACTTACTAGTAAATGTACTTTAAAATGATCTATTTTTATTACATTTTTTTACCCAGAACTAATTTTAATTAAAAACCAATATTGTGCAGCTACAATAATCCATTAAAAAAATTTTGTGCTATTACTAAATTTTTATGAATTTTTCTAGTTTAAGACATTAAAAAAGAAAAATTCATAAAAATTTAATAACATCTTGAAATTTTACTTTCAAATTGATTATTACATCTATATAATATTGGCTTTTAAATGAAATTAGTTTCAGACAAAAAAAAATGTAAAAATAAAAATAAGTTAGTTCCCTTAAATTAAAACGAACTGGAAATGTACACAAAAGCCCTACAAGCAATTAAGTAAGGATACATAAACCCAAAGAATGGACCTTGTCAATTTTTTTTTTGTACCATAGGGATAAATTTTCTGAGGAGTCTCTAACCTTTAATTCTTGTTTTCTTTTTGTACTCAATTTATTAATTGTTTCATTGAAAAAATTAATAACAGGCAATTACGCTGAGGTAACAGATTACATTTATTGAGTGACTAATAAGTAACATTTTGAGATTTAGAACTAACATCAAACATTTTAAAAAAGATTTAGTGTCTCCATGAAAAAAGAAAAAATTTAGGGCCAAAAGAGATAGTAATTAATACGTAAGTTGAAAAAGAAAAGTTAAATGCAACGACCCAGGAATTTACCTATACATTTGTGGTCCTGTTTCTTTCTCGTTTTTTCCCCCTTACATTTACCTAATTAATATTGTAGAGGTCATGCTTTTTTTGTCAATCCGTATTTAAAATTTTGTTGACCGACATATTGTAGTGGTCTTAGTTATCTTTGTTAATTTTGTATGTTTTTATCAAGTTACTTCGTTTAATTTTTTTTTTCGTTCTAAAGGGGAGGAAGAAAGGGAATGGGGGATAGCGTGGCTCAGATCTGTCCCTTATCATTCGCACAAGGGAAACTTACAATTATCTCTCAGGTATGTCATGACTTACAGTTTATCCCTCAGTTTAAAAACTTACACTTTGCCCTCTATGTTTTTAATACTGCCCAATAACAACTTTTAAAACTATATTTAAATTGTACAATAGTCATATTCGACTAATTTCAATTTTTTAATATTTTTTATAGTTAATAAATATTTTAAATTATCAATTTTTTCTTTCTATAAATATATTTTTTCCTTTCTAAATACATATCATAATCTTTTAAAGAATGGTTAGTTATAAAAAAATATTAAAAAAATCTTGAAATTACTAGAATATAGTTATAAGACAGTCTAAATTAGGGTTTCAGAAGTTATTATTGGACACTATAAAGAAAATAGGGGGTAAAGTGTAATTTTTTTGAAATAGAGAGGTAAAGTATAAGTTGAACTAAATCACGGAGGGGTTTTTTGTAATTTTGCCTTTCCTCAAATTACAAGTGGAAATGGTCTTAGTTTATTAAATAATGCTTCATCTGTCTCAAATTATTTGGACAATTTTTGGTTGTTGATTTAAATTTAACTTAAATTTATTTATATTAATATTTTATGAAATTTTTAACTTATAATTTTAAAAATAAAATTTTTAAATATTTTCACCAAATATTAGTATAAATAAATTTAAGTGAAACTTAAGTAAAAAAGCTAAAATGGCACAAAGAACTTAACTTTTACCAAATATTAATATAAAAATAGTTATATTTAGCCCCTTCTTACCTCAAGTTAAACTTAATTTTCTCTAGGAAATCTGTGGCATAAAATGTTACTCCATCCATCCCATCAATCTTGTACCATTTTTCTTTTTTAGTCTTCCTAAATCTTTACAATATTTCTAAGGAAAGTTACAGAAACCCCGCCGACGTTTGACCTAACCTACGCTTGTCTCCTTCTATTTAAAAAAAACTACATTTTATACCCTGCAATCATCAAATCAGTCAAATTCACAATTGCAAGTTTCCCAAATGCCAAATATGTGCTTGTACACAAGAAAGTTTTCTAAAATTAAATATGTGCATGTACACAATACTTTCTTTAGAGGACAAGAAAGTTTTTCAAAATTTAATTTATATTTGTACCTTATTTAATTTTTTTATTGATTTGTTACTTACTTTCTTTGTACAGGTATAAATTTGTGTACATATACACATTTTTTGGAAAAATTAGATGTACATATTTTTTTTGAGATTTTCGGTAAATTTAATTTGGCCACCAAATAAACATATAGGCAAAGCAACAACCTCAAATAGGTTAAAGAATGATTACCAATATTTCTAGAATACAATTGGTGGAACAAGTGTGGAAAAGAGAGCTGAAACCATGATTGGCAGATTTCCAAGAAAAACATAAGAAATCTCCAAGAAAAGGAAAAAAAAAATATATCCACCATGAATTTTCACCCAACATTTCAATCCTATACCCAGAAGGCTTACGATGACCTTCTTGGTGATCCAATTTATGGCTCAAACTGGGAACTTGCTTAAGGTCTTCCACAAGGAACAAAAGCCTCAAACTTATTGAATACACAACTAAATGGTAACTCAAAAAATAATAAATGCATAATACATTTATTGAATGCACAACTAAATTTCATATTTATTAAAGCAATATATTTTAAAAATTTTAAACTTTTAAATTTTTTTTGTAGAAAATAAGCCTAATTTATTATTATAATAGTCTGCCAATCCCAAGAAACTTCAAATTTCACTTACAATTGTTGGCCATTTCTACTCCACGACTACCTTTACCTTTTCTAGGTCAACACTTAGTCTTTAAGCATTTATGATATGCTCGAGGGAGGGAATTTCATTTGCCTAGAATTGGCACTTAGATAATTTGCATAATATTGGTTGTCCTTAACCACTTACAAAGCTATCTTTAAATGTTCTTTATGTTCTTATGGAGTTTTAAAGCACACCATAATATCATCAATGAACACCTTAACAAACTGATCTAGGTAGGGCTTAAAAATCCGGTTCATGGCATCCATGAAAATTGTAGGAACATTAGTCACTCCAAAAGGCATAACTGTCTACTCATAATGCCCATACCTAGTCCTAAATGCAATTTTTAGGATATCTTCTTCCTTTACTCTTATCTGGAAGTATCTAGACCTTAGGTTAATTTTAGAAAAGACCTTTGCCCCTCTTAACCTATCAAAATAAGTCATCGATCCTAAGTAATGGATATTTATTCTTTACAATTACTACATTTAATTTCCTATAATCTATACACAAATGTAAGGTTCCATCCTTTTTCTCCACAGATAACACTTGGGTAGCCCACGGGGAAACACTTGGCCTTATAAAGCCCTTATCAGGCAGCTCTTCTAACTGCTTTTTCAGCTCATCCATTTTAGGTGCTGACATCCAATATGGGGATATGAAAATTGATTTTTCCAAAGGATGTAAGTGTATAGAGAATTCAATCTCCCTATTTGGAGGTAACCTTAAGAGGTTTACAGGAAAAACTTCTAGAAATAGATTGGTTATTGGGATTTTCTTAAGTTGTTCCTCAATTGCCATCATATTCAATGAGTAATATTCTTCCTCACCCACAGTGAGAATGGACTCCATCAACTTAAGGTGCATGCTCTTGGCACTACTTGCTAAACCGTCTGTTTAAGTTACACTTACCCCTGAGGCATCCTCAAGGGTGACCTTACAACCTGCATAGTCAATTTGGGCCCTTTACTTACTTAACCAATCTATTCCAAGGACAATATTATATGGGATCGATGTTAAAACCCAAAGGTCACATAAAACACTAGGACCCCTTAACTCCAAAGAATACCCTTTAACCATCTCATTAGTGAACATAATATTCCTTGTAGTAGTTTTAATAAATCTCATCTCATCGATCAAAGTTCTTTGGAATCCTAACTTGACAAATATGTTCAAGGAAGACAGAAATAGTAGCATCATTATTAAACAAAATCTTAAAATGCTATCTTGAACATTAAAGAAACCTTGCATAGCTGTCAGCTTTATAGGTGTTTGGCTTGTCAATGTAAAAACACGTGGCTGCGCAAATGCATTTCCAGCTCCTAAAGCTCCCGACCTTCCTTGGCCTTACTCTTGCCTAAGCCTTGGGCACTCCCTAGCCTAATGTCTAGGCTGGTGGCAGTAATTACAAAGATTGGTCGCAAGGGTGCAAGGTTTGTTACCATGAAACTTTTGACACTTAGGGCAATGGCTCTTCCTGATCTTCTTGCCCTTCCTAGAGGTACCTTGGTCTATTCCTGGCCCGACAATCATGAGTGCATTGGGACCCTCGGTTCAACGACCTGATCCTTGGGTTTCGCTTCCATCAACTCCCTTTCCAACGCCAAGGCCTTTTGAACTACCTCATGATAGGTTTGAACCCCAATAATAGTCAAGAAACTCTTTAACTCCACCTTAATTCTATGAATGAACTTTTTGGCCTTAAGTTCATCCTTACCGGCCAAATGAGGAGCATACTGAAAAAGGGAACTAAATTTCCTCTCATACTCATGAATCTTTAAACTTCCTTGAATGAACCCATCAAATTCTATCCACTTCTGATCTTAGGCTGCCTCACTATTGAATTCATTCCAAAAGTCCTTCTCAAATTTGATCCAATCAAGTTCCTTAGGCCTTTGCCCAGTTCTACCCTCATTGTAGGACTTGAGCCTTTCCGTGATATTTTTCTACCACAAGGAAGCCTTGCCTTCCAAAAAGAAAGACATCGAATCCATCTTAGCCTTGTCATCCAAGTTCATGTTCTCAAAGATTTCATTAATTTGGTACAACCAACCTTCAGCCATATTGGGATCACCCCCACCATTAAAATTTGGAGTGTTAATTTCTCGGCATATCGAGACAAGCCCCATGTGATCTAGAATAATGGGTTTCTTCCTTTGCCTACGGGTATGGATGTCTTCTTCATCCCCTACGTTGCTATCCTCTTTAATGTTCACTTGAGCATGCTCCGGCACTTGCTCTTGACCTTGCACTTAACCTTGGGGTGGAGGATTTCTCCCCTGACCTTGGTGCACCATTTAGCTTTAGTGCACTTTGGCCCTTACCTTATTAGGGTCCTCCTAGGTCTCCCTTCCATTTAGTGGTTGAACACGCTCCACAAGTGGGATAGCCATGCCATATAGCATCTGGTTTATAGCCTCATTGAGCCTATGTAACAAAGCCACCACTTATCTCATATCTATCCCATTAGGGTCACTAGTTCCCACACCAGGAACTTGATTCTCAGTAACAGCACCTGATTGAGTGTTCACCATGATACCTACAACCAAAGCCAGAAGACTACATCGAGAGCAACTTATAAGCAGTACTAACCACTTAGATCATAGTTCACTTATTGCCTCTACTAAGACCAATGACCTATTCTAATACCAAACTGTCACAAAGCGGGGTCCTAGTGCCTTGAACTTATTTAACTTGTAGGCCCTTTGGGACTGTGATCCCAAGTAGTTACTATTGGTTAACTATTACTCATAGGTAGATTAAGAGAATTTATGTGCAAATAGTTTCTTAACTTACCTTACAAGAAGACATGCATGCATTTGTCCTAGCGAAGCAAAAAAAATAAGTAAACCATTTAAGAAAACATCGCTCGAGCATTCAATTTAAAACATACTTAAAACGTGCCAAGACAATAAAATGCTAGTTACTTTAACCTAAAGTAATATTTTGTACACACTCTAACACCAGCATGCACCCAAAAGTAACTTAATGGTTTAACACCACAAGGGATCCTACTAGAAGCAATGTCTTAGTACAAATGGTATTATATATGTATAAGGTAAAATTCTTAACCAAGATCTATCACTTGAGCCCTAACTTTGAGCTATCTACCTCCAAGTGCAAGTCTTTTCTTATCCTTGTGCACCATTTAGCCTTTAAACTGTAAAGACACAACCTTTAGTTAATACAAAGCTTATCTCTCAAGTAACCTTAAAATCTCAAGGATTCAAGTAAATGAGCACCTACAAAAGGGGAAACTTAGCCACAACTATCCATTTAGTTGTTTGGCTCAATGATAGAACCTGAACAACAAACTTAAGGGAATGAGTACATAAATATACTCAGCAAGGGTTCCTTAGGATACTTACAAAGAAGATAGCATGCAAGCATGCAAAAATGACATACAAACAAACAAACAAACAACCAATAATCAAAGTAAAAAAAATAACATAAAAGATTTGAAAAGAATGAATGTATGACATGCAACATATATATTTCTTGGGACTTCTTACACCTTAGGTGCCATACTCTTGCCGTGAGCTCAAACGGCCGAGGTGCTTGAGACATTGGCCCTCGTATCTTTCGTATCCCAAATCCTTTACCTCATTTAATTCTCACTTATGGGTCTTAAAGCACACCGTCACCCCCTCTCAAATCTTACCCATCTTTCCTTTAACTTATTGTGCAAGGTAGCCATCTTATGCTGTTTAACTTGCCAAGTTCTTAGAGTTTAGCCTAGAGCTCCTTAGTGGCTTACTTACCAAACCACAATGTTTGGTTGGGTTCCTCTTAGGTTTCCTCTTCATTTTCCCAAAGGTTTAAGACTTATCACTTACGCCAACAAAGGCTCTGAAACCCACCTAAATCCCCTTAGTGCCTTCTTAGTAACTTGAGCACTTTTACCCCCTTAGCTACTATACTTAGCCTTACCTTAACCACACCACTTAACTACCACTTAAATAATGCATAATTCTCAACTTAGGAATGATTTTTAGACCCAACTGAAACTACGGAACATCTTAGAATAGTCTATGGATGTTAACCAAGAAATTAAGACATTCTTAAGGTGCCCCAAGCTTAAGGGACTTAGGCCTTGAAGACGTGTTACCAAGGGCATTAGTTCTTAGGTTTATTAATAATTTTTTTGTGACACATTGCCAATGGCGGAACATCATTAATGCCTTTCCAGCATTGCACGACCATGTGCTATCTTTCACGAAACTTGCTCAATCTTTAACTCCCCAAAGCCAATTCACGTGGGTCTTATTTCTACTTCATTCCAACATGTAATACTGTATTTCTATTAATTGTTTGAGCTAAATTAAATTGAAACCTTACTTCAAATTCAGTGGCAAAGCAAGAACAAAGCACAAGCACCATAAGCACACTTGAGCTCAACCTAGTTCTCTTGAGTTCCAAACTTAAAACCAATATGATATGGCACCAAGAACTTCAAATCAATACCATTTCTAGCTACTCAATCAAATTAGAACTAGCTCAAACCAAACCAAGAAGCTTACCTTGGGGTTTATGCCTAAAACAAGCAACAAAGAGTTAAAATGAAGCACATGCACAAAGAATGAGTTAGAGGCTTCTTGAATTCACCTTGGGACCTTCAAATTTGCTGGAAATTTGGGGGATTTGAGAGGTTTGTAGTAGACAAGCTGCTGAAGAGGGAGAGCTATGAAATTGGGGAAGAAAGGAATGTGAAATGGAAGTCAACACTTGCCAAATTATCCATACCACTAAGACATAATTCTTGTTTTCTTGCCTCTTGGCTCCCAAGTTCTCTTTTGTTTCACTTTGGTAACTAATCATACACCTAAACCGTCCCTCCTTGGTCCTAAAGAATGTTCATAAGCCTTTTACACTTAGCCTCTTGGATACTTAAACCACTTAAGATATAAATGACTCAATTGAACATTTAGTGCAATTTTTTCTCTTTTCTTTCAAATGATGGTTCTAATAGCTAGATTAACTCATGGTCTTAACTTAATTAGTCAAAATCCATTACTTGACCTTAATTTAAAAAAAAATACAGCTATGCCACTAGCTTGGGTCAAATTTACTATTTGACCCTTTTGACCCTTAGGTGCCAAATCACACTTAGAAACTCACCTTTACTTTACTTAGCCTATTTTTCTTGCTTAATAAGGTGCTAACTTGAGGTGTGTCAGTGAAAACATTTAAATAAAACACACTTACCAAGTCAAAGCCACTCGTTGACCAGGAGAGTTGTCACATTTATGTCTCTCAATTTAATTGGTTTTGGAATGACAACATGAATATTTTCTGTATTGGCTTTCAGTAATAGAGTTTCTCCTTGTGTATCAAATTCAAAGACCTTAGGCTTAATCTATGTTGTCATTACTTTGTAATAGATCCTATAAACCAAAGCAAGATTCTGAAAGCCTTCCAACATATCAAAACCAGATGTCATGATATTTGCAGTTGAGACTTTCATGATGTGATGATCTTTTAAGGAAATAGTGAAATTTGGATGGAAATTAAAATAAATTGGTCCATCATGCAAACTTGATTCTATAATGCCTAACAGAAAATTAGAGAATTTATTATGCCTACAATTTCTTAAGGCAATTATCACAGAAGTGTTCAACCCATTTCTCATTAAAGGTTTCAAAGCAATTTGCACAAGTCCAACATGCAAATAATTATGGTGAATTTCTAGATGATCTTTAATCATGCATTTTAAAAATAATTCAAATTTATGGTCTTCTTCCATTATTAGAACAATATTTTCTATAGTTTTAATAGCATAATTCATTCTTAAATTAAAAGTTCCTTTTTGATAAACATCACATCTATCAACCTTAGGAATATTCGAATTTCCTTATTTCTTTTTAACATCTCTGATTAATACAACTTGTGAGTTCTTTATTTTCCTATTCTGCATAATTTTTTCTTCCTCTTGTCTCTTTGAAGTGGACCTAGTTAAATTTCTAAAGGTTTTATCCATCAATAACTATCGATTAGTGTTAATAGCTTTACTAGTTATCTATCACTGTTTCACTTGATCTTACTGCCTTTGTACTTCAACAGCGGGTCTTACGGTCAATATGCAGCTTGGGTGATAGTCTAAAAAGATCTTAAAAATAATCTTTAATTACTAATAGGAGAAACCTTTAGAAGTTTAACTAATTCTAAAAAAATAATAATAATAAATGAAAGATTAAATTTTAGGGACTAGATTGTACATATAAAATGGTTTACTATAGATAAACAACAGTTGATAATCAAGGTGTTAAATACCGTTACCATTGGGTATACTACACTCTATATTTTTAAGGTATAACATTTGGTATACCACACGACATACCGTTATCTTTTTTACAAAAAAAAATTATTAGAATATTATTTTAAGATGAGATAAATGAAATAATTTTTTTTTTACACATTTCTATATGTATTCTTGTTTTTCTCATCATAATTTGCCAAATATAAATAAAATATATACGATAAAAGATATTTTTATACATAAAAACATAAAAATTTTATATATAGAGCAAGATAAATATTACTAAAAAAAAAAAACTAATTTATTGATATAAGAGAAAAAAAGAAACAATACTTTAGTAATAACAATACATTGTTTAATATCACATTGAGTTCCTAGATGGCTTAAAGTATTATATTTTGATGTAAAATGAAAAAAAAATAATATCTCACACATGTCAATGAAAAATAGAATATCGTGGTATATATCTTGCGGTATTTACGATATACTAAATTTTTTTTTATAAAATGTATATAAAAGTGACTAGTATGTGAAATACTGTGGTACACAGTACTATTTTGTGCCAAAAAATATTTTAAAAATTTTTTGTTTATAATCACTTCAGAAATTTTTCAGTTCTAGGAGGGTAATAATTCCTGCAGCAGGTGCAAAGGGAACAAGGCGGTTTTATGGTTTTTAAATCCCCGAAGGTTAACTCCTTACCTATCAGAGTGGAAGTAGAACTTTTTCTAGAGAGGAAAAATGCGTGATTTCACGTGCCCTTATTCCTGGGATCCCCATCCCTCATCGACGGTGATTCTCGTCATCTTCAGCTGCGATCTGTTGCCGTTTGGACAAGTGAGTTCCGGTCTTCAGTTTCTCAGGTTAATTCGTCCCCGTTGCTTTTTCATCGGTGCTTTTTTCTCCTCCTCTTGCAATCGAAGTTGTCTATTTCTCTTGCAATCAAAATGAGAGTTCATTTCTCTGTTAGCTCTAGCCATTCCACCACTGACTTGTCTGGGCTCTTAAAGTTGAAGTTCGATAATTGCTGGGACGATGGAACCCCAGCTAGTGTGACCGCTTTTGAAAGGAGACACTAACTGTTGAGAATTCGCTTCACCATACGCGGTAATACTCTGTTTCTATTAATTCCATTGTGAACGCATCTTCTTGGTTTTCTGTTGGTTCTTCTGCCAATCGAATGGAGTAGTGCACTTCTCAATCACTTTGGTTACTCCACCTTTTGCTTCGTCTTGAGCTTCTGAAGTGGAATTTCAAGCTCTGTTGACTCGGTTACTGCGTCTTTTTCTGCCTTCAGGTCATTAATTTTCTAATCCTGGTTCTGGCTTCAACAAATGTAATAGTCAATTGGTTTTCTCACTGGGTTTTGAATTCACAATGGAAATTTGTGAGTTGCTGCATCATTGTGTGCTTATTAAGGCGGTTTATTGTCGGAATTTTATACAGCGGCATATTACTAATTTCTGGCAAGGTAATTTAACTACTAAAGCCCTTGCAGTTGTGGGGGAAAAGTAGGTTTTTTTTTCCAAGTTCCTTTGTGCTAGGATTTAAGGCAATTTGAAGAACAGGCTCCATGGACTTTTGGCGGGGCAATGGTATTGATAAAAAAGTTACAGCGACACTTGCCTTATGATGCACATGACTTCAACTTGGCATCTATTTAGGTACGAATCCACAAGCTTCCTCCCACTTATATGACACCAGCCACAACTCATTTCATTGCTACAAAAATTGATTTTCCTATGGAGATTGATCTGCAAAATAATGTGTATCATTATTGGAAGTTTCTTTGAGTGAAGGTCTAGATTGATGTAAATAAACCCGTGTTGTGGGGCTTGTTTTTAGAGGACAATCAAGGGACTTAGCATTGGATTGACGTCACTTATGAAAGAGTCCTTAAAATCTATAACAATTGTGATTGCATAGGTCATACTCAATCTCACCATCCTGTACTAGGAAGATCTACCTCTAATAATTGGAAGGCCCAAGGTATCAACTCTTTGATTTCCATGATAGTTGATCGTGCAGACAATATGGAAAGTAAATATAACATTAGTGAGGTGAATGAGTGATTCCAACTAAATGATCATCAGATTTTGCTTGTTTGAGACTATACCAAAATTGGTTGATTTTGAAGATTTCCAACAGACATATGAGGCCTATTGACATCTTTACGATCTTCTTTCGTCAAAGGTAAGTGTGTGATCCTATCCCTCCTGGAAAAGCAGCCACAACTCTTACTTCTCCAAAGACGAAGAAGCAGTGTGCCAATTTTAGCCTTGGGAGCTCAGAATTTGAACATACCAGTCACTCACCAATGAACAGTAAGTGTGATAGGTATTCAAAAGCTAAGTTGGCTAGTACAATTCCTGATTAGTGTACTTATCTTTTGAATGAGGGTCAGTCAAGTTCCCAGTGAAAAGAAATAGGGAAAAGGGCCAAAGACGTTTTCCCTTACCACTTGGGGACTATATTTGTCTAGTGTCCTTAGAGCCTCTAAATAAACATAAAGGGTAAGAATGGTGGCCTTTCATTATGAGATAAAGTCAAAAGAGGCTAGAAAGCCTGTAAGGAGATCTTCTGAAGATTATGGAGATTTAAGCCCCCTAAAGTGGTGTAAATTGGTTTCACCATTATTTTTGCAATTTTTAGTGACCAATAATCAGGGTTTCTCAAAGGGCTTTCTCCAAGGAATAGACTTTTGTGGATGAGGCATCTTTGAGTTTGAAGATGCAGTTAGTTGTTACTTAGAGGTTTACTGGTCAGACCTTTAGCAATGAGCAAGGACTTTTGAGGTTTGTTCCATGTCAAACCTTAATGGCAAAATGAGGGTTTTAGGTTTCAACTATTGTAGTTTGAGTTGTCCAATGGTAGTTCAACATTTGAAATCCTTAATAAGGAATACTCAGCACAAGTTTTTGTATTTAATGGAAATTAAGCTGGATGGCAGTTCGGCTACTAATAAGCTAGCTTGTTTAGGTTTCAGAAACTCTTCCTTTGTTGATTGTGTTGGATTTAGTGGAGGTTTATGGATAGATTAGTCCTTTAAGATCACATTCTCAGTAATTCATCAAGACTCTCATATGATTTTACTGGCTATTGTAGATTAGAATGGTGGTTCTTGGTATATAGGATGTGTATATGGTCATCCATCTGTTCAATTTCAAAGAATAACTTGGTGTTCTATTCAAGAAGTAATCTCTCAGTATGATGGAACTATGCTCCTCACCAGTGATTTCAATCAAGTTCAACCTTCTCTTGAGAAATATGGCAGAAATGCACATATATGCCTAGGAGCTAAATTCTTACAATCTTTCATTGGGGAGTTGGAATTAATTAGACTTAGTAGCGGCTCTCTCTACATGTGGTCCAACTTTTAGCAATGTTAGGATGTCATTTATAAGGTTTTAGATAAGGCATTCTGCAATAAGGCATTCAAAGATCTGACCATGCCCCTCTACTGTTAGAATCCTCTCCTACTTTAGGATTATCATCCAAGAAGATTTTAAGCTTTTTGGTTTTGATGTCCCAATTCTGAATAGCTTATTAAGTCCCTGTAGTGCTATCATATTCAGGGCTTTAAGATGTTTCAGGTTGCCTTAAAATGATCGCAATAGTTCCTACTTTTCATCAATAGAATAAGTCTTTTGTGAGAAATATTAGACATCAAATTGAAGCGGTTGAGAAACAATTAATTCAGGCTAAACAATCCTCACACATTTTGAGTAATCATGCTTTGGTAACTTCCTTGAAATGTCAATATGTTTCTTTTTTAGTTGATCGGGGGCATTTATGGGCTTAAAAATCAAGTAATAATTGGCTTGCTTTAGATGAAAAAAATACTCAAACTTTCACTTTTAACAAAATGCAAGCGAATCAAATCTAGGTTCTTAGCTTTAAAATTGTTTGATGATAGCTGGATTTATGAAGAGGGGGGCATTAGACACCACATTCGCTCATACTTTGTGGACATACATGATAGTAACATGATCCATCAAAAAGCAGCCTAGCAAGTGCTTTGTTACACTATCACAAGGTTTCTTTCTAACCATCAATATATTTTTTTGTACACTCATTTCTCTCGAGCTTAAGTTAAAAAAACAACATTTGAGTTAGCTAACTTTAAAGCTCTTGGCCCGGATGTATTCCTCTGATGGTTTTAAAAAAGCACTGGCATATTATGGGAGATGTTATTATAGAACCTGCTCTTTCATTCTTGAATGGTCAAATCCTCCTTCACCACATAAATCAGACTTTCATAACAGATGCTTGAAGATTTTGGGCCTATAAGTCTAAACAATACTCTATATAAGGCAATTACAAAAACTATAGCTAATAGACTAAAAATGGTTTTCCTCTCTCTGATTTTGAAATTTCAGAGTACTTTTGTCTAGGGATGGCAATTGGGTGGGTCGGGTCGAGTTTGGGTTAGGTTATTCAAGTTCGGGTTTAATTGAGTTAATATCAATTCAGGTTCGAGTCGGGTTATTTGGGTTCAGGTTGATTTTGGGTTGAGTAGATTTCAGATTTGGATTTAATTTAGGCCGGTTTGATTTCAGTTTCAAGTAACTTTAGGTCAGGTTATTTGGGTTTCGGGTTATATTCGAGTTGATATTCAGGTCTAATGTTATTTGTCATAAGTTGGAATGACTGGATTAATTCAAATTGTTATTTAGATTTTGTTAAAATTTAAATTAAAGAATTTGATTTTTGATGCAAATATTTGAAAATTTTAGAGACCCATGTTGCAATTTTTATAAGTGACTAAAATAAAAATTTCAAAATTTAGGTACCTTATAACTAAAAAATTACTAGGCATAAAAAATAATCTATAAAATTTAATTTAACTAGATATAAATATATTAATATAAAATTATTTTAATAAAAATATCTAATTCAAAACTTTGCAAATTCTATTCATGGAACTATAAACTCGGTCATTTAAAACTTAAGAAGTTGGTAGGATCAAATGCATTTAAATTATGTTATCACTTCGAGTTATAATTTTTTAGGAATTTAGAATCATTATTTAGGGTAAAAATAGGAATTAATTTAGTTTAGGTACTAGTTTGGAGCTTTAGAGGTCGTTTGAGGTCAGTGTAAGTGAAATAGAAGAGTTTGAGTGTGAATTGAAGATTTTAAGAAAGTTCTAGGTAAAATTGAAAATTTTGGGGTAAATTTATCAACTCTGTAGAGTTTTAGGTAAATTTAGAAATTTTTTAAGGCAAAATGTGATGATCTCTTAAGGTTATGGGCTAATTTAATAAATCCTAGAAATCGGGTCTTGTTGGGTTTAGACTTGGGTCTTTTCAGGTTTGGGTCAGGTCAATCTTGGGTTTGGGTCGTTTCGGGTTTGGGTTATTTTGGATTCAGGTCATTTTGGGTTTAGTCCAAATTAGGTTCGGGTTATTCTGGGTTCGGGTATTTTAGATTTAGGTCATTTGGGTTTTGGGCTTTTTCGGGTTTTACTTTAATTGGGTTTGAGTTCAAGTCGGGTTGGGTACAATTGAGTTCGGGCCATTGACTTTTCTAGTCAAATCGGGTTTAGTCGGGTTTGGGTTCGGGTGGGTGGATTTAGGTTTTTGAGTCAGGTCAAATTTTGTCATCCTTACTTTCATCCCAAGGATATGCATCTAGGAAAATATTATTGAATCCTTCAAGCTGTCAAGTAAACGAGTGCATAACATGGGCCCAGAGGTTACAAAGTAGTTCTTAAATTAGACATTTGGAAGGCATACGATCGTCTTCAATAGTTTTTCATAAAAATAGTCCTAAGATCTATGAAATTTTTTAAAAACTGGATCCACTAGATAACGTAATATGTGTCCTCAATCTTGAGAAATGGGTGTGCAGACATCAAAATTTTATTGAGTGAAAAATAAGTTAAACCCAAATAAAATGTTTAGCCCTTTTTAAGATTAATATCCAAAATTCAAAAGTCCATTGAATTTTGAGATTACACGTCCAAGAAGTATAATTTTTGAAGCCCAAAAAATACGCAACCAAAGGCCTCAAATGAAAAATCATTATGCCATTTGGACCATAAACCATTTTCACTAAATGGATTTCAAAAATCCAAAGCCCAAAAGATTGAGTGGTGCACATGAAAAAAATATCTAAAACTTCTAGAAAATTATTTTTCAATTATCTTTCTTAGATAATTAAAAATTGATAATCATCATTATAATTATTTTTTACAGTAAATATAAGAGATAATTAAATGACAATTGTTACATGTGATTTTCATGAACCAAACCATATACTCTCTATATATATAAATAGCCCCTTTAGGTTAAAAAAACAACAACAAATAAATTGGAGAAGTAAAACTAAGGTGAAGGAAAATTTCTCTACAAGAAGCTTTTCCTAGTTCTGTAAGCCGATCAAGCATGAACACCCGGCAAGAGGAGGAATCAAGTTTAAGGAAGATTAAATCTCAGTTTCAAGACCAGATTTGAAGAACGTAGTAAGGAACACAAAGAACATGGGACAGTGTAACATCAAGTTCTAGTTCAGATCTAGCAGAAGTGGCAGGGAATATGAAGGATTCATTTCTTATTGCATCAAGTCAAATTCCATGGAAAGAGGTGAGAAAACAGTGGACAATACTAGAAGCCTCCCAAGTCCAAGAAGTCAAATGAAAAGTCCTAAGCTGAAAAAAGTGGTAGGAGCATTGGTTCATTTTCATGCAAGACAAATTTTGGAGTTTATGTTCGTGATATCTACAACACTTGAAGAACGTGGTTTAGGAGCTCCCCGGAGAGTTTTCTGGGGAAAGGATCTTCGACGCCCAAGTCAACATAAGAATGAGAGGCTGCTAAGAGTAGAAAGCAGAAAGATGGTGTTTGTCTTGTGTATTACCTGGGAGTCTTTTAAGTATTTATAGGAGGCTTGGAGGAAAAGACCATTGTACACAAGTTGAGCAGATTAGGACACGTGGTCGGCCGGATTTGCTGGGCATTCGGTTCGTACTTCGGGGAGAGATGTCTCCAATTGTTCGTAGGCGGTTATGCTCAAAGGGTAGGGACATGTGCAAGGTTCCTATCAGTGGTCCCTCAAAACTGTGTGTTTGTCATCTTCCATTAGGACCACTTGGGAACTTGAGACCCCATTTGAGAGTAGAATCATTTCTGAAGGTGGTTAGGGAAAGTCTATCGGAGTCATAAATCATGTTCAGGAGGCATTTCTCCTACCAAGGGTGGTAGGCTTTTGTCTCCGAGGTTGGTCATGTGATCATTCGAGGGTGGTGCTTAGAACTATACCGAGGTTGGCCATAGGGCGTTTTCGAGGGTGGTGTCAGGTTTGGCAATTCGAAGATCCTGTAGGTAATAGCCTTTCGGCTATCAGAATGGTCTTATTATCAATCATCTTTTTTATTTCCTAATGATTGTCTAATATTTTTTTTATCCTTTCATGGATACTATTTGGACCCTTCAAAATGAGTTGAACACATATTTAGTTGCAGCGAGCCAAAACGTTAATTTTAGGAAATCAAAATGGATGTTTAGTCAAAAAGTTCCAGTGCCGTTGAAGGGGGGATTCTGTCAATTACTCCTATTCCAAATTAATAATGGTATTCTGAATTATTTACGAGCCCTATTCTATCAGGATTTATCTATGGTTGAGTCCTTCCATTTCTTAGCTGACAAAATCAAAGCTCAACTAGAAAATTAGAAATGGTGGATGCTTAGTAATACTAGAAGATTAACCTTAATTCACTAAACTTTAACATCCGTTTTGGTCTATATCATGTCTTTGTTCAAAGTTTCAGCTTCGTCTATTATATATATAAAACAGGATACACTTAAGGACTAATTGAACTTTTCACTTAATAGATGCGATATGGTACTGACATGTCGTAAATTTTTTATTTTAGGGTAAAAAATTTAGTACTATTAACACCAATTTTCCAATTGTGTCATTGAACCAATTTTTCCTATGATTATGTGGGATGAAATTGAACTTTTGAAGCTTTACAAGAAACCAATGAAGTCAACATTAATTTTGATCCTAAATTGTAAATGCATACATCAATACATTTAAACAAATTTTGTTCTGAAATAAAGGAGGCCAGCCTCTATTTTTATAGATAAATTTCACTCTCTCCTACTGTTATAATAGATCTTATCTGTCTATTAATCAATCCAAGAGCTCACACTTTTAAGGTACATTTGTAGTCCTTTTAATTGTTTTCTTTGTTGTTTAAAAATTTCTTCTAATAACTGAAGTTAGTGAGTTCCTTTTTCTGTCTATTCGACATTTGCATTGTCTAATCGGCCAATTCAGTAGCCATTGTGCCTTCAATCTAGTGACCTCTTTTCTTTTGCAGGTTTATGTGGTGTTGGGGAATGTGTTATGGTTTTAAACCCTAAAATACCATTGATCAAACTACTGTGTAATTTCAGAACAAAACAGATATGAGTTATAGTTTGGCATCATTTTGTTAGATCATCCAAATTTATAAGGGTTCAGGATCTATGTTTCTGGCTACTATTGGTGTTGAATACAGAAGGTTGAACAAGCATCACATTAGGCTCTTTAGTGCTGTAAAGATATTTGGATATAGAGATCTCATCAAGTCTGAATTTCATTTTCCCTTACCTTTAATGTAAATAGATGGTCATGTACTAAACTTTATTTTGGTTTTTTGTAGGCACCCTGGTTGTTTGATAATCAGCTGAAATCAATAATGAGAAATGGTTTTTCTTTTGAGAATTTTGGCTACCCGCTGCATTCCATAGATTTTTTTTGGCTTATGAAGTTTTTATAATTAAGTCTTCTAGACACAAATAAGGGTTTTATAAGTTAGGTGCGATCTTTTTCCTTATAATAGTTACTGTAAGGTCAAATTAAATATTGCAGTTATTTACAGCTCTTCATTTGAACAGAGGTAAGTGCACAGCAAAGAAGTTCGCTTGTATGATGGAAATGCGTGATGAGTTAATAACCAAATGTGCATAATATGCACTCAGTAATTTGAGCTTTCCTTACATTTGAAAATTATGAGTTTGTAAAGGGTGGAGAATACTCGGCCATAATGCTATGAACTTAATAGGAGTAAACTAAGAGAAAACCTTGGTTTACCTTAGGCCTAAATGCCTATTGGTCTCCTAAATTATGATAAGTCGGACAATTTTCCCTAATCTATAAAATGGATCAATTCAAACCACAACTTTGACAAATCAATCACTTTAGTTCTTTAACTTATCCTAATCCTCATATGAGAGCACATGACCATAACACTATCCATCTTTAATATAGTGGCAACTTTGTGTTTGTTTCCCCGCACATGACCGTAACACTGTCCATCTTTAATAACACTCCTCTATTTGGACTTTGGCCTCCCCCCATATCCTTACCCTTACTGTCTTATCCTCCCTCTCCTTCACCTTCATCTTCTCCCATCTCCGTCACTGTAATAGCCCCTTCATTACCACTTCATTCGCCCCTTCTTTGCCCTTCATAATCTCTTCTTCTTCTGCTCTCCTAGCAATAGGAAATCACCGTTATTCTATACCATCAACACACCTTTACTACTCCTCCAATGACCGTCAAGGAGTATAGTGTGACATTTGCATACCATTGCCACCATCAAAAGCTTTGATTCCTTTGGCTCCCTCCCATTCTAGCTAGTTCCCCATGGAGCTTCCTTATCTAGGTTGGGCGAGATTCCTAGCCCCAGTTCAATCGAATGAAGGTTCTTGTTTGGTCCCATCAAGTGGGGTTTCTTATCAGGTTCAAAAGAGAAAATCAGTGACGATGATAAACCCAGGAGGAGCTTTACCCAACCCATACAAGTAGTTCAGAAAACTAAAAAATCAATCGCAAACAAAATAATTTGATGTTTGTTAGGAGTTTGAAAAGGGCAATATCAAACAAAATGAAGAGATTTGTATTGGAAACAGAGATGTATATAATGATTCAAGTGGGAAGCGTGAATACTAATTTAAGTCAAAAGATTAGCTTAAGTTGTGATAGTTGGTATAATGGTGGTGGTGATGATAATGATGGAGATTATTCTAGCAAGAGCCAAAGCCTACAATAGGTGCTGGGGAAGGTAAAAAATGCCAAAAAAAAAAAAACCACACATGATTTATGTGAGGGTGGAAGTTCCGATCAAAGTGGAAGATAAGACAAATCTCTATCAGGTTGAGGAAGATGAGTTAGAGATGAAATATCAAGGTGAAAATGAGAAAAAAAATAAGAATTCAAGTGACTATTACATAGTTTTCTTTTTTTTATTAAAGGATGGACTTTAGATCACATGCTATCATGTGGCCATCTTACTAAGTTGAAAGGCCTAAGTATCTGATTCTCAATAGTTTGAAGTGCGAGTTGAACTACATTATAATTTAGGGGTAAATTTCCATGTCACTATAATTCGGAAAACCAATAGATATTTAGGCATTTATTTTAATCAAGTGACGAAGTAAATTGAAACCTTGGTTTGAGAGGGGTTTTTGTAATTTTGCAAATAAAGAAAATTTTCTTGAATAGTAGTTGAGAGAGGTTCTTGGTTTAGGGTCCATCCGTTTTAATTTAAGGTAACTGACTTATTTTTACTTTTACATTTTTTTTTGCTAAAACTAATTTTATTTAAAAGTCAATATTATGTAGATATAATAATCCATTTGAAAGTAAAATTTTAATATATAGTTAAATTTTTATGAATTTTTCTTTTTTAATACCTTAAATTAGAAAAATTCATAAAAATTTAGTGAAACTATAACAATTATATTTTCAATGAATTATTAAACTGGCTCTTACTTTAATTAAAGATGGGCAGACACAAGGTTTACATTATTCATACATAAATGTTCACGCCTTTATAGATATGGAGGGACATACATACAGAGGTTGTAGTCAGCCTAAGAACTACAATACCTAAGACGCACCTTTATTTCATTAATTTTCATGATTAGATCACATGAAAAAGATGTGATGGACCGTGGCATTAGGATTTTACTTCTACTAATTCGCCATGACTGCTCCATCGTCAAGCGCAAAATTAGCTTCGGGCTTGGAGCTAGACCTTCCTCATGCTCAGGCTTAGCCTCAAGCTCGGGCTTGGAGCTAAACCCAAAACTGAAAGACGGAGGCTTGGGCTGTTTAGGTTTAGAAGTCTTCCACTGGAACAATATCTCGAGCTGTGGAGTCTTGGCTTGGGACCACCACGTAATGGATGACCTCAGCCTGGCCTCTTCAATGGCAATCTCGTGCTTGTGTTTTGTCTGTACTAATTATCAGTTTCGAGTCAGCAAAATGAAAAAATAACGGAATTTGATCAGAAAAGGATTACAAATACAAACATGTAGATATGCATGACTTTTATGGCAGATTTGTTTAAGTTTATTAATAATGCATGAAGAGTGCCTTGCCTTCGCAGTAGCTTAATCGGTGTTACCTAGTGATTTACTCAAATTATATTTTACTAAAATCTTATATACTAAGAAGCTTAAAAAATATTATCAAAATATTTTTTCAAAAAATATTATAAAAATTTATTTATTTTTAAAAAGATAAAAAGTAAAAAAAATACATTTTTAAAATAAAAAAACTAACTAAATGATAGCTTTGAAATAGATTATTTATCTAAAAAATGTGTTCACAAGTAGTACAACCTACCCGGATTGTCCTTCCTTGACTCCAGTTTGGTTTTTATGTCCGCCCAATCAACTTGGTCACCTTCAAAGATGGATGTGTAAACTACCTGCGCGCACGCATTTAATTGTTAGTGTAAGCGTCCAAGATTTTTTTTTAACAGCAACAAAAAGCATAATATTGAATAATATAAATACAGAAAGTTTCAAGTCCAACAGGGAGCTAGACCTAGAGAATTACCTCTATATATGACTTAAGTCAACCAATTTCTACATGTTCTAATAGGAGTATGACACCACTCAAACCAAGAACATTTTAGTTTAGTGCACCTCCTTAAAATCCAAGAGAATGACATAACCTGTCTTGGATGTTGAAAGCCTTCGATTTAAAGACGAGAATTCCGCCTCCTCCATATTATCCAAGCAGCGATCATCTTACCTCTTAGGCCCCATTTAAGATTAACGTTGGTGATTAGTATTAGAGTTTTGAAAAAACTATTAAAGAGTAGTTTTTAATTTTTAACTTTTAACTTCAGCGTTTTCATATCAACTGTTAAATAAAGTATTCAAAACCTTAACACCGATGATAAAAGTCGTTCTCAAATGGGGCCTTAGTGGCATCCCATATCATTTCATGCTTTCGGTTTGAGAAGCTCGATGCACCGTCCGCAAGAAGATCTGCCAAATTTTTTCTACTTGGTCCAGAAACCTGCCACCATTTGAAGATTAAAACCCATACCTGAAATGACACTGCAGCGGAACAACACATGAACTGCTTCTTCGGCTTCCCTGCAGCAAAACAGACAGTTTCCTTCCTGCTGTAGAAGACCACGCTTGAACAGGTTTACCTTAGTAGGAAGTCTGTTTAGCATAGCTTTCCATATGAATATGTTTATTTCTGAAGGCACCCATCTGTTCAAAGTTATAGAGGCAGCAACAGATTGGAAAGAGGACTGAGAGCGCTTAACTGCTTGAGATAAAGCCTTGACCGAGAAAGATCCATCCGAAGTTAGAGCCCATACTGCTTGATCCACGTCGCCTTTCACCACCTGCTGATTTTCGATACTTGCAGAAAGTTCATCAAATTCACCAACTTCTCTACCCCTCATTTGTCTCCTCCAATCCCACTCCCAAAACCATGACCATTTAGCCACTCGCCCCTTTCTATTACTCTACTGTCTTCGTTAACAGCAAGTGCAAAAAGCCTGGGAAAACTTTGTGCAAAAGAGGTCTGTCCCACCCAACTGTCCTTCCAAAATCTAATTTCATTTCCTTGACCCAGCGTCCATAAAAAAGAAGTCTAAAAGTTTACCCCTAAATCGTCTAAGACTTGTCCTAATTTCACAATATTCCCCCAGACTTGCACAGCAGCTCTCTCCCTTTTTGCCTCTCCTAAACACCCGTCAACACCATAAAGTGCTACAATTATTTTCCTCCATAGTTCGTCCTCATCACATTTAAACCTCCACCACCTTTTTCCTAATAAAGCCTGATTTTTTATGTCGAGACTACCCACACTCAATCCCCCTTCCTCCTCTGCAACAGCAACTTTCTTCAAAGGAACCCATGAAATTTTTCTACCCTCCTCATCACCCCGCCTATAAAAAATTACATCTTAAACTCTCAAGAGGATTAAGAATACTCACCGGGGCACGAAAGATCGAGAGGAAATACAGTGGTAGACTGCCAAGCACTGACTTCGACAAGGTAAGCCTTCCACCAGCCGAAAGGAAATTAGCCTTCCATGAGTTTAATTTACTCTTACATTTATCCAACACCACCTGCCAGGAGTTTATCTGTCCATGTTCAGCCCGACAGGTACCCCCAGGTATTTAAAAGGCAGTTTGTCTGCTGTACTCTTCAGCAAACCAGCAACTCTTTCCACTTCCCCTTGTTGGATGCAACACCTAGAATACGACTTTTCAGCATATTAACTTTTAGGCCAGATACCAGGTAAAAGCATTTCAAAATGCGTTTCAAGTTGCACATGTTTTCCAGATCCCAATCACCTAAAAATAGCGTGTCATCTGCATATTACAGATTGGATAATCTGACTCCTGAAGAACCCACTGTCACACCTCGAAACAGATTCTTATCAATTGCTTCTAGCAACATAACATTCCGACTTCCTGCTACCAGCAAGAAGAGAAAAGGTGAAAGAGGGTCACCTTGTTTGATCCCCTTCTCCATGTTGAGTTCATTTGTAGGGCTGCTGTTGATCTATACTGACAACATCGAAGTCTTCAAACAAGAATTGATCCAGTTTCTCCATTTATCACCAAAACCCATTTGAGTCATAACCGCATCCAAATATTTCCAGTTAATAGAGTCAAAAGCTCGCTCAAAGTCTGCCTTAAAGATCATTGCCTGCCTTTTAGAATGTCTCAAGAAGTCCACCTCTTCATTGGCAACTAGGACCTCATCAAGAATTTGATGGCCTTTCAAGAATGCAGGTTGAATTGCAACCTCTCTCGATTCTGCCTGTTGATTTGAATTCATGAACAAAGTTTAGGACATCTATTTTGACGATGTCCCAGTTTGATTGATAGAGTTTGAAGGTGAAACCGTCGGGGCCAGGTGCTCTAGAGCCTCCAGTCCACACTTCCAAATAGCTGCTTCTTACTTCCACTTCCGTAAAAGGCTTCTCTAGGACCTCTTTCATCTCCACAGAAAGCTTTCTGAATTTGTTACTCCTGAAAGTTGGTCTCGAGTTGCATTCTTCCTTAAACAAGTCTTTTAAGAACTTGAACGCTTCCTCTTTAATTTGCATAGGGTTTTCGATCCATTGACCATTTATGCTTTTGCGTTTGATTCCATTTTTCCGAAGACGCTCCTTTATAACCCCATGGAAATATTTTGTGTTGTCATCACCTTGTCTAATCCACTTTTCTCTGGATTTTTTTTAAGCCATAACTTCTTTGATTCTTTCCTTCTCATTACGAGTGTTAGTAGCATCAACTCTCTGCTGCAACTCGTCCTCTCTCAACTCTTTTTCTTCGGCTATTAGATCCCAATGCTCCAGCTCAGATCTTGCAGCCTCAATATAATTGTTTATAGTACCATACTCAAATTTACTCCAACTATTTAGGACCAGTTTTAGATGCTTCAATTTCTCTTTTAAAACATATCCCGGCCTCCCATAGATGCTATGTTCGGACCATTCTGACTTTACCAGATTGGTGAAGGACTTGTGCTCTAACCGGATATTAAAGAACCTGAACGGTGTGGGTCCAAAATCTATGAAATTTTTGCTTGAGAATAAGCGTGCAAGATTAATTACTAAAAATTGGACTGCATTTCTTTTTGTTTTCGTTAGATATTTTTATCATCATAATTATTAGGATTCAACTATCCTTGCGTTTTTGTTACAATCTATTGGATTCTCACACAGAGGAGATGTGTGGGGCCTTATGTATATGTAAGTTTCTGACTTTGAAAACTTGAGCAAATAGTGTTTGTATTTTTCTCTCAAAATGGATGTTACATAGATCAGTTCTAGAATTAGGTCATTATGAATTGTATCATAGCTGACCTGGTATCATACTAATGTGGCTGTAGGGTGGATAAGGGACTCAACTAACTCACACATGAGTTACCACTTTACTACCTTGACTGTAAGTAGCAGAATACTGAAATAAGATTTCAGAGTCACTTATATTCATGCTGAACTGGTGGCTTTATATAGCCATACAAGAGAATAACAACTTCACGCACTGTGAGGAATAAACGTGCAGTAAACAAACTCTAGTTCCTGAATGCTAGGAAGACTAGGTATATGCTAACGAAACTAAAGACTTATTCAAATAGAAAATCTTAACAACTTTAATAAATCAACAATCCCTCCCTTAAGCTAGATGCAGCATGCAGCTAGCTTATGCCTGGAACTTCCATTAATCCTAACAAGCCCCGTAGCTTCTGAAATTGTTCCAGCTTAAGAGGCTTGGTCATTATATTTCCAATCTGCTCCTGTGTACCACAATGTTGCAGCTCTACCACACCATCTTTAGCTAGGTCTCTTAAGAAATGAAACCATATATCAATATGCTTGCTCCTACCATGCAGGATTGGATCTTGGAAAGCTTAATAGTTGATCTGTTATCACACTGAATTGCAATGCTTCTGTCTATCTCAAAACCAATCTTTTCCAACACCCTTCTGATCCAAATAGATTGACGTGCACAAGAAGCTGCTGCAATATACTCAGCTTCAGTTGTTGACAATGTCACCATGGGTTGCTTCTTTGATGTCCACGATATTGCTCTTGAACCAAATAAAAAGACAAATCTAGAAGTGCCCCTCCAGTCTTTTAAGTCACCAGCAAAGTCGCTATCAGTATATGCTGTAAGACTTCTAGAGTCTTGCTTGCTGTAGAAAATTCTCAGTTCAGTAGTCCTCTTTAGGTACCTTAGAATGCATTTTGCTGCGGACCAATGTAGCTCAGTGGGGTAGGACATGAATCTACTGATAAGACTTACTCCATACGTCAACTCTAGTCTAGTTGCAGTCAGATACATGAGGCTGCCAATTACTCTTTTGAACATGGTTGCATCCACCTTGGTCCCATCTTCATCCTTCACAAGTTTGTACCTGGGACAATCGGATTCTTCACTGAATTGCTGTTGTTCATGCCAAATCTTGATAAAATCTCCTTAGCATACTTTCTATGATAGAGAAATATCCCATCTGATCTCTGCATCACCTCTACTCCAAGAAAATATCTCATTTTACCCAAGTCAGACATATCAAAAAATAGCATCATAGACTCCTTAAATTCTTCACATAACCTGATATCATTTCCAGTATAAATAAGATCATCAACATAGAGACTGACTACTAGAATTTTACCTCCTTCCCTGATTTTTGTGAACAAAGTATGTTCATTGTGGCATCTTTTGAAACCTTCTGCAGCAAAGTAACTCTCTATTTTGCTGTACCAGGCCCTAGGTGCCTGTTTAATGCCATATAAAGCCTTTCTCACTTGATAGACCTTGTCCTCTTCACCTTTCTTTTCATACCCCAGTGGCTGCTGCACAAATATCTCTTCCTTTAGTTCTCCATGAAGGAAGGCACTCTTTACGTCTAGTTGAAACACACTCCAACCTTTTTGAGCTGCTACAGCAAGGATTAAGCGTATAGTATCAAGGCGAGCAACAGGAGCATATACCTCTATGTAATCCACCCCATATTGTTGTACAAATCCTTTTGCTACAAGTCTTGCTTTAAACTTGTCTACTTGACCATTTTCTTTGAGTTTGGTTTTATACACCCATTTGACACCAATAGGCTTCACCCTTTTTGGAGGGGCAGTGAGTTCCCATGTATTGTTCTTCTCAATGGCCTTGATTTCAGCATCCATAGCTTCCCTCCATTCTTGACTCTGGACTGCTTTTTCAAATGTACACGGATCACCTTTTGAAACTGCCATAACAATATTTAAACCTTCTTCATTTGAGAGTCTTTCACCTGTCTCATATTCAGCCATCCACCGAGGAGCTCTTCTTGCCCTCCCTTCGTTTTGAGCAAGTAGATCATTTGCTTCAGACTCAGTTGATGAGGAGGCAGAAGTGCTGCTCTCTTCATTCCCTTCAACCTCTTCTTCACTGTCATCTTGGTTGTCTTCCCACTCCAAGATTTTACTGCTCTTTTGTTCTTCTGTAGTGTTCCAATTCCATGATTCTTCTTCCTCAAACACCGCATCCTTGCTGACTATGATCCTTTTAGAGGTTGGATCAAGCAGCCTATATGCCTTTGACTCATCACTTACTCTCACCAGTACATATTTTTAGCTTTTATCATCCAGTTTACTCCTCTTCTTGTCTGGAATATGTGCATATACTACATAGCCAAAAATTCAAAAGTAGCTTACAGATGGTTTAATTCCACTTCACACCTCTTCTGGTGTCTTGTGCTATACAGCCACTGTGGGACATCGATTAAGCACATGCACACTCCACTTTACTGCTTCTGTCCAGTAAAGTCTAGGAACATCTTTCTCTGTTAACATGGATTGAACCATGTTCATTATGGTTCTATTTTTCCTCTCGGCTACCCCATTTTGCTGAGGAGTATAGGATGCTGTCAGCTGCCTTCTTATTCCCTGTTGCTTACAAAAGTCATCAAATTCATGTGAAATATACTCTCTGCCCCTGTTAGTCCGCAAACAAGTAATATATGTTCCAGCTTCTTTTTCAACTCCAACTTTAATTGATTTGAAAGTAGAGAAGACTTTTGATTTTTCATGTAGAAAATAGATCCATGTTTTTCGAGTGAAATCAATAATGAAGCTGAGAATATACCTCTTGTTACTAGTTGATACAGGCTTGATAGGACCACATATGTCTGAATGTATGAGCTGGAGCTTACTGGAAGCTCTCCACTTACTTTTCCTGGACATAGGATCTCTATGCTGCTTACCAATTAGACAAGTAGTACACAACTTTGCTGGAGTCTCTAAGGATGGCAGGCCATTCACCATATCTTTAGTATGCAGTGTCTTCAAGCCATTATAGTGAAGATGCCCAAACTGACGATGGCATAGCTGAGCCTCCTGTTCAGATTCAACCTGAAGACATACTAGTACCCTTGGTTCTACAGTGGGAAATAGAATAAACATTCTATTTGCGCTCATATCTATTTGCATAATTAAACCCTTTTTAGGATGGAAGACTTAATATACTCCTTGTTGAACCAAAATGGTCAAGCCCTTTTCCTGAAGCTATCCTACAATTAGTAAGTTGTTAACAAGTTCTGGTATGTAGAAAACTTCAGTAATTACCTGAACACCCAAGTTTGCCTTCATCTGAATAGTGCCTTTCCCTTAGACCATAAATCTAGAGTTGTTGCCAAGCTTCACCGTCTCTTTGAAGCTCTCATCAAGCTCTGTGAACCACCTTTTGTCTCCACACATGTGATTGTTACAACCTGAATCTAAGAACCATGCCTCAGATCCTTTGCTTTCTCTATCTCTTATTGTAGCCATTAAAACCAGTTCTCCTTCTTCTTCAACATTGTTGGCTTTATTCTCCCATTCTAGACATTCATATTGAAAATGTCCCAACTTGTGACACTTAAAACATTCAACTGTTTGTTTGTTGAAGGACTGTCTCCCATGGCCTCTTCCTCTTCCTCTAAATGTGCCTCGACCATTTCTCCTGAAACCTTCTTCATGTGTGACTTTCAAGACCTGTTCCTTCTCTCGATGACCATTCATTCTCTGCTCATGCACAAGCAAACTACTTTGCAATTCATCAATAGACAACACATCCAGATCATTAGATTCTTCTATAGAGCAGACCACATAATCAAATTTGGATGTCATAGACCTTAGTATCTTTTCATTAATAGTTGTTTCACTCATTCTCTCATCATGAGCCTTCATCTTATTAGCTATGGTGAGAGTACGAGAGAAATATTCATTCATTGACTCACCTTCCTTCACGTGCAAAATTTCAAAGTCCCTTTGAAGTGGCTGCAGTTGTGCACGTTTCACCCTGGTGGAACCTTGATATTTGAGTTTCATAGAATCCCAAACAGCCTTCCCTGTGCCTAGATTAGGAATGGTTTCCAAGATGTTCGGTCAATAGCTTGGAAGAGGTAATTCTTTACCTTCAAGTCTCTGAGCTTCTGCTCCTCGTTATCCTCTGGAACACCATTCTCTATTAGATCCCAATATTGCTTTGAGCGGAGGAAATTCTCCATTAACATCGCCCAATAATCGTAGTGGCCATCAAACTTCGGGATGGCTGGCTGAACGAAATTACTACTCTCAGCCATTGCTCTCAATTCTTAGAGAAGACTGCTGTTTTTTGTACTCATTTTCACAATCAAGCCCCCTATGAAGAGGCTTTGATACCAGATTGTAAGTAGCAGAATACTCAAATGAGATTTAGAGTCACTTATATTCATGTTGAACTAGTGGCTTTATATAGCCATACAAGAGAATAACAACTTCATGCACTGTGAGGAATAAACGTGCGGTAAACAAACTCTAGTTCCTAAATTCTAGGAAGACTAGGTCTAAGCTAACAAAACTAAAGGCTTATTCAAATAGAAAATCTCAACAACTTTAATAAATCAACATTGACATGTGAAAAGAAAAGTGATAGAGCTGGGGTTTCACCAGTTTAGACTATTGGTTTCCGACCACGAAAGTGTACTTCTTATCGCCTTTGGTTGCACTGTAGGCCAAACCGTTGGCCGAAGTCATGTGTTCGAAGTCCGTCGCGTCCATGGAAAACAGCGTCTCGTTGACTTGGAGGGTTTCCGAGTTGGGATCAAACTCCTCACCCATCGTTCAATCTGGGGAACCCGCCAGAGTCGGGAACCGACCGCGTTCACCAGCAAGCCGACTGGGAACTTCTATTCCACTTCTGAAGCTCCAACCCCTGCAACTGAGGTGGCACCTTGCTCTCGTTTTGTGCTTTCACCGTGACTTTCAGCAGGTCTCTCGTGCCGTTATCTCACCTCTTCCACATTCCAACACCCACAGTCGACGGTGCACTTATGCTTTTCCACCCCGCGTCCTGTGGCTTATTCAAGATTGGTGCAGAGTTCATTATCATTGGACCAACCAATATGTTGCACCCAGGGACGTAACCAGAATTCGTGGGAAGGGGGGCGGGGTGAAAAAGTGTAATTGTGAGCGGGTTATTAACAAATATAAATTTATGATCAATAATACAAAATATTAAATAATGTAATATATAAACTTATGAAATTTTGAATGTTTACAATAATTTAGTTCAAAATTTAACACGACACTCATTCAAATCCCAAAAATCATTATCCTAAAATTATGCAAAAAAAATTATAATGATAATTGATAAATTTGTTTGTAATTAATACTAACTTTTGTCTATGTTTCTTCACATGTTCTCCAATAACATATGCAAACAAGTCAATCACATACATGTTAAGCACAATACGCAGTGTTTCATGACCATAATTCTTATTTCTTAAGCAAAGTAGTATGAAGATTTAATTTTAAGAACAGAGGAAGCTGTAAACCTGAAACTGGAAACATAGGAATTAGGATCTTACATCTTAGCTTTCACTATTGACTGATTTAGTACACTTTATTTACAAATTTGAGTAATAAAATTGATAAAGAAACAAAAAATTAAAGGAAAAGAAAGGAAAATTGAGAAAATGACCAACCTCTGTTGCAACTTAGCTGCTGAACGTGGGATGCACGGGAGCTTTCTCCAAAAACTCAAACTCGACTTAAAGTTGGAGGTGGAGATGGATAGAAGGAATGTCGGCAACGGGGAGAAGAAGCTCAAGCTAGCTGGGGTCATCGTTGCACTAGTTACATTGAAGAGAATCATCGTCGTTGTTGAGAAGAATAGAGTGTTGCTGCATTAGACCGCTGCGTTAGAGCCAAAAAAGGTTGGGCGCCTGTTCCCTGGTGAGCTTGATCGAAGAGAATTTTCGTCACTGTTGAGAGGGACGGAGTGTCGCTGTGTCGAAGCCAAGAGGGGTTGGGCGCCTGGGCATGGACTTTGTGGTTCATTCGCGACTCGCGATCTCCGCGTTTCTAATTTTAGTTATAATTAAAACTTTTAAAAAAATATAAAATCCACAAAATTTCCTAATTAATTTTATAATTTACAAACAAGTACCTAACTTTAATATTGTTACAATTTTTATCCTATTGCATACTACTAATAAAATTTTAAAAAAAAATCTAGGGGGGGCGACAGCCCTTCCTCACCCCAAGGCAACTCCTTCCCTGGTTGCATGCCATCTTTCATGCACTCTGCAAAAATATAATACTAATGTCTGTCCCACGTTTTTTGCCCATTTAAAATTTTTAATTTAAATTTGACTTGAATTTATATATATTATTATTTTTTAAATTTTTTTTTAAAATATCATATTTAGAAACTACAAGAATTATAATTTTTAAAAACTTTTTTACCAAAAAATAATATAAATAAATTTAACTCAAACTAAAATTAAAAAAAAGAAGAAAAGAGTAAAAAATCTAAATTAGAAGGTGTAGTGTTTGCTGAATCCCATGAGGTTCAACAACAGAGTTTGTTTCTATATATTATTATGAAGCCTATTTCATCTGTTAGATTTTGGCTACTCAGATACTTTAAAGTGATATCAAAACTCTAATTTCGCCATAGTTGGTGCTGCACAAGAGTGTTAAAATAAGTAAAAGTTGGTAATTAATTTAAGTTACATATGTATTAATAATTTCAACTATTATTATGGACAACTTAAACCTATTGAAAGAAATTTTCTAGGCAATTTGAATCAAAATCCAGAAAACTGATGCCAGAAAAAAGAAAAAAAAAAAAGAAGTAGGGGTGAAAACATAGGATTTCAAACGAAGGTGTACAAAGTGCAAAAAGTATCATACCAAGGGGGATGTGAGGAAGTGATTTTCTTTTCATGCGCATAAAAGTAAAATAATTCGAAGGTAATTATGACTTCATAGCTTTAGAACAAAGAAATTAAATAAATTAGTAATAGCAAATAAGAGATATTACCAAGGGACTGGGGTGCTCTTGTCTTGGGAAACTTGCAATTTGCTATGCTTATCGTTGAGACTTATCTCTCCTATTATCCTAGAATGAGTTTAGCTCGTATATTGTCCATATATATACATTCCTGTACGTGTAGATGTTTTGTATATCTTTATCTGTTTTGCACTTGCTTATCGCCTAAGTTACCTAGCTTAGGAAGAGTCCTCCTTGCTGTTGTACCTCAGCTGGCCGTAAAAGTAACACATACACACATCAATGAAGGTGTTGTAGTATTCTGCAACCAAATTCTGATTCCTACAATTTTACATGCAGCAGGTTCAATTGAACCCTTAAACTCCTAAACCAAACTCCTCAAACATGTCGGACAACAACAACAGGGAGGTTGTTGCGTCGACTTCCTACAACCCCAATGATCCATCTTCGCCGTTCTTTCTTTGCTCATCTAACAGCCCCGGCATGAATCTTGTCAGCTGCTTACTCAAGGGAGATAACTATCCCACTTGGAAATGAGCCATGATAAATGCATTGAGAGCAAAGAATAAGGTTGGCCTTGTTGATGGAACTTTGCCTAAGCCTCCTGAGGACGACGCAAATCTATCGGTTTGGGAGAAGGCAAACTCTTGGATCTTCAATGAACCCTCAACTGAGTTGCATGGAACCATCGACTATGCTGACACTGCTGCTGAGATGTGGATTGACTTACGTGAGTGCTTTTCTCAAAGTAATGTGTCTCAAATTCACGAATTGAAGCGTGAGATTGCTCTTTTATAGCAACATGGAACTTCATTTTTTTTCTTATGACGGTTAATGATCAAATTAATGTCATAAGGTCTTAGATCTTGAGCATGGAACCATTGCCAAATCTTAACAAGGCATTTGCTCTTGTTACTAAAGAAGAAAAGCAACAAAATGTTGCTGCGTCGAAGGGAATACCAACTGAAGCCGCTACATTTAATGTGAAAATGGATGTGAAGCCGGCAAGGAACCAAGGAACTCGGCCAAATAAAGACAAATCTCGCGCTCACTGCACTCATTGTCGTAAGAATGGACATGTTGTTGAAAATTGTTTCGAGCTGATCGGTTTTCCAAATTGGTGGCAAAAAGGAAATCACAAAAACAATCAAGGACAGAGAGGACAGCCGCAAAAACCTGGGAAAGTTTCTGCAAATCAGATTGTTTTGAGCTAATCAGATGGAACGACCTCAGCCTGTAACCTTACTCTAAGTCAAAGCCAATATGATCAACTAATGGCGTTATTGGCTAGCCATAGCCAACATGGCCTAAATTCATCTAGTAAGATCTCTACAATGCCACCTGTAGAGTGGATAATAGATTGCGGTGCTTCCGATCATATAACTTCTTGTCAGAATTTGCCGACTCATGTCCAGCACGCAAATTCATCTCCCTATATTAGGTTGCCGAATGGAAGTAATCTCAACGTGCATTCTTATGGCAACATATCATTGAATTCAAACTGTGATTTGAAGAAAGTTTTACTTGTGCCATCCTTTACCTGCAATTTATTGTCTGTCAGCAAATTAACCAAAGACCTCAACTACTCCATAACCTTTTTACGCCAATTGTTGTGTTCTATAACCTACACTTGAGGAGGACGATTAGCATGGGTGAGCAAGTAGACTACCTATATCACTTCAGGTCTCTCAAGGAACATATGATTGTGTCAACCAAAGTGGATCATGTTGGGTTTCGGGAGCCAAACAGCGCAGCGGAATTTAACCGAAACCCTCCAGGATCCAAGTGAAACGGGGTAAACCGGGTGTTCGAAAATTTCATACCTAATTTTCGGTTGAGATCTCTCACTCAACTGTAGAGTCGAATCACAAAACCTGAACAGTTGACGTGTTCAGGCTCTCTATGGTATCCACACGAGCCTCTCGGGATCACCACGCTTCCACCACGTCCCGGCAGATGCATTTCTCTTGCGCTCGCAGTGCTAGCTTGCGTCCTCCAAGGAATTGCAAGAGAAGAGTGCGGCTGTCCTTTTGGGAGGCTAGGGCAAGGAGACCTACGAATTTCTCACTAAAAGTTGTATTTATAGTGAGACTCAACTTCCAGGCCTAATGGGTTTCAAAGCCCTAATCCAATTAGGATTTAATTTCGGGCTTAATAATGGCTCAACTCTTGGGCCCATTATTAATATGAAATTAAAGTGAAACCATAACCCAAATAATTAGCCCATGCACTCTAATGATCCAAATAGCTCTATGTGTGCGACCCAATAGGCTCTTGCCACGTTGGCAATGATCATAAATCACATTTATGATCATAAGCAATGAGCGGTGTCTAGCAACACATCATTGCTACCCAAGTGACAAGATTGTCGGTGATTCGACTAAACCTTTATGATCATCACCGATATATGCCATTGTCCCTTTGTCCAAGATATCAAGACTAAGCACGAGACATGGAATGTGTCACTCTCGTATAGCCCAATCTTTGGTTTCTTGATTACCGAGTAGACCAACTTAAACTGATGACATTGATATCGTATATCAACTCATCCGAGCATGGCCATGCATTTTCTAAGTCTCACTCTATCAAGGGGCCCGAAGATATCACTCCCGTTACATAGGAGGGACAAATCCCATCTTGATCATACAAATCCCTCCGCATGATATGTGACATACCCAATGACCTCCTTCAAGTTCACTCAGTTACGAGCAACAAAGGAAAGTATCAAAGTATGTGACTCACATGTAGGGAACCTTGATGATCTTAGGTTGAAGGACTACATATACCATGATCACTATGAGAATCACTTATGACACTCATATAATGATCCATGAAGTGTTCTCATGGTGGGTCGGTCTAGTACACAAGTTCTCCAACTTGTACCCATATGTAGACTACATATCTCATATTAGTCTCCACATATGCTAGTCATTATGTATTATTGCAACTCACTCCACAATAATACTAGACCAGGGACGTTTAAGAATATCATTATTCTAGGGTTACAATTATGTTTATTACGTTACGCAGAAACAAAACAACAAACATAATTGCTGGATTAAAGCCTTAATAAAATATCATGACTCAATGTGCAAAAATACAATCATCTCATGATTGGCCTTTTGGGCACAACACTAACAATCTCCCACTTGCACTAAAAGCCAATCATCCATGTATCTAATACCGATGGACCTAGAATGGCTATCATGCTTCTGCTGCGTAAGGGGCTTTGTCAGTGGATCAGCAATGTTGCTGTCTGTCGAAGTCCTGCATATCCTTACATCACCCCTCTCGATGATCTCCCTGATGAGATGATAGCGTCGGAGTATGTGTTTGGATCGCTGGTGAGATCGAGGTTCCTTAGCCTGTGCGATTGCTCCATTGTTGTCACAATAGAGCTCTATCGGGTCGCCAATGCTTGGAACCACTCCAAGTTCAGTGATGAACTTCTTGATCCAAACTGCCTCCTTCGCAGCATCAGAGGCGGCAATGTACTCAGATTCTGTTGTAGAGTCAGCTACTCTCTCTTGCTTTGAACTCTTCCAGCTTACAGCACCACCACCAATACAAAACACATAACTAGATTGCGGTGTAAAATCATCCTTATCGGATTGGAAGCTTGCATCGGTGTAACCCCTTACAACGAGCTCATCTTCACCTCCAAAGACCAAGAATGCATCCTTAGTCCTTCGTAAGTACTTAAGGATGTTCTTAACAGCTGTCCAGTGACTCTCACCGGGGTTCGATTGGTACCTACTCGTCATGCTCAAGGCATATGAGACATCGGGACGAGTACATATCATGGCATACATGATAGATCCAATTGCTGAGGCATATGGAATCTTACTCATGCGCTCTCTCTCCTCGGTTGTACTCGGACACTGAGATCTAGAAAGAGTGATACCATGTGACATGGGCAAGAATCCTTTCTTGGAATCTTGCATGCTAAACCTCTTTAGCACCTTGTCAATATATGTACTTTGACTTAGGCCAAGAAGCTTTCTAGATCTATCTCTATAGATCCTGATGCCTAACACATAGGCTGCTTCACCCAAGTCCTTCATAGAGAAACATTTCCCTAGCCAAGTCTTCACAGACTGTAGCTCAGGAATGTCATTCCCGATGAGTAGTATGTCATCTACATACAACACCAAGAAGACAATAGCGCTCCCACTAACCTTCTTGTAGACACAAGGTTCATCTTCATTTTTGATAAAACCAAACTCTTTGATTGCATCATCAAAATGAAGATTCCAACTTCGAGAAGCTTGCTTCAGTCCATAAATGGACCTTTGCAATTTGCACACTTTATTGGCATTCTCAGGAGTGACAAAACCCTCAGGTTGTGTCATGTACACATCCTCAAGTAGCTTTCCATTTAGGAATGCAGTTTTGACATCCATTTGCCATATCTCATAATCATAGTGTGCAGCAATAGCAAACAAAATTTGGATGGATTTAAGCATAGCAACTGGTGAAAAAGTTTCATCATAGTCAATACCATGAATTTGCTTGAAACCTTTTGCAACCAATCGTCCCTTAAAGGTAATCACATTACCATCCATGTCAGTTTTCTTCTTGAAAACCCATTTGCACCCTATGGGTTTTACCCCTTCAGGTGGGTCAACCAAAGTCCATACTTGGTTTTCATACATGGATTCCATCTCGGATTTCATGGCCACTAGCCACTTCTCAGAGTCAGGCCCCGACATAGCTTGTTGGTAGGTTGTGGGCTCATCCTGATCCATGAGCATCACATCACCAGTGTGAGTCATGAGAAATCCATATCTCTCAGGCTCACGCCGAATCCTACCAGACCTACGTGGGCTCTGTGCTACAGGAACAGACTCTTGAACCACAACATCTTGTGGTGTCTGTTCAGGTTCCATTTCAGGTTCGATGTCTCCTTGTTGTTCTTGAATTTCTTCAAGTTCTACTTTCCTCCCACTAGTTCCTTTAGAGATAAACTCTTTCTCCAAAAAGACACCAGTTCGAGCAACAAACACTTTTTGCTCAGAAGGATTGTAGAAATAGTAACCCTTTGTTTCTTTGGGATACCCAACAAAAAGGCATTTTTGAGATTTGGGCCCTAGTTTGTCAGAGGATTGACGTTTCACATAAGCGTCACAGCCCCAAATCTTCATAAAAGACAAATTGGGACACCTCCCACTCCATATCTCATATGGTGTCTTTTGAACCGATTTAGATGGAACTCGGTTTAGTGTAAAAGCGGCTGTCTCTAGAGCATGTCCCCAAAAGGAGTTTGGAAGGTCAGCTTGACTCATCATAGAGCGAACCATGTCTAACAGAGTTCGATTTCTCCTTTCAGATACACCATTCCATTGAGGTGTACCTGGTGGAGTGAGTTGTGATACTATACCACACTCCTTCAGATAGTCAAGGAATTCTCGATCCAAGTACTCTCCACCTCGATCTGATCGAAGCACTTTGATACTCTTCCCGAGTTGATTCTCTACTTCATTCTTGAATTCTTTGAACTTTTCAAAGGATTCTGACTTGTGTCTCATAAGATACACATAGCCATATCTGCTAAAGTCATCAGTGAAAGTAATGAAGTATTGGAAACCTCCTCTAGCTTGTGTAGACATAGGGCCACATACATCACTATGTATGAGTCCTAGTAAGTCATTAGCCCTTTCACTTTGCCCTGTGAATGGGGCTTTGGTCATCTTGCCCAACAAACATGACTCACATGTCTCATATGATTCAAAATCAAATGAGTCCAAGAGTCCATCCTTATGGAGCTTGGATATGCGGGTCTCATTTATATGGCCCAAGCGACAGTGCCAGAGATAGGTTGGGTTTGAATCATTTAATCTGACCTTCTTGGTATTCACATTATAGATTGGATCTTCGAGGTCTAGAACATACAACCCATTGCTAAGTTGAGCACTACCATAAAAGATTTCATTCAAATAAATAGAACAACATTTGTCCTTTATTATAAATGAAAAACCTTTCTTGTCCAAACAAGAAACAGAAATCAAATTTCTACTAATAGTAGGCACAAAGTAGCAGTTGTCTAATTCTAAAACTAATCCACTAGGTAAAGTGAGAACATAAGTCCCTACGGCTAAGGCAGCAACCCTTGCTCCATTTCCAACACGTAGGTCCACTTCACCTCGGGCCAATCTTCTACTTCTACTTCTACTTAGATCCTGCACATTTGCACAAATGTGAGATCCACATCCAGTATCCAATACCCAAGATGAGGAAGTAGAAAAGTTAGCCTCTATAACAAGAATACCTGAAGTGGAAGTCTTACTTCCCTTTTCCTTAGCAAGTTCTTCAAGATAGAGCTTGCAGTTGCGCTTCCAGTGTCCAGGTTGCTTACAATGGAAGCACTCCCCTTCCTTTGCCACACCACCCTTTGGTTTCAGTGCAGCTGAAGAAGAATTGGCATTGGACTTTCCATTAGCTTTATCCTTCTTCTTGTTGGCTTTTCCCTTTCCCTTGCCCTTTTGAACCATCAAAATGGGCTTAGCCTTCTTAAGGTTTTGCTCAGCAGTTCTCAACATGTTGAGCAATTAAGGGAGGGACTTGTCAAGGTCGTTCATGTTATAGTTCATGACAAACTGACTGTAGCTTTCAGGCAACGATTGCAAGACTACATCAATAGCCAACTCTTTCTGAAGAGCAAATCCCAAATTCTCAAGATTCTCAATGTACCCAATCATCTTGAGCACATGAGGACCCACGGGACTTCCCTCAGACATCTTGCACTGAAACAATGCCTTAGAGGTCTCAAACCTCTCATGCCTAGCTTGCTCTTGGAAAAGCATTTTGAGATGTTCAATCATATCGAACGCCCCCATGTTCTCATGTTGCTTCTGAAGCTCAGATTCCATGGTAATAAGCATGAGGCATGCAACATCCAAAGCATCATCAGAATGCCTCTTGTGAGCATCCCTTTCAGCTCTTGGAGCAGTGGCAGCAGGCTCATTCGGAATGGGCTGCTCTAGGACATAAGCCTTTCTCTCTTGCTTGAGGACTATCCTCAAGTTTCGGTACCATTTGAGAAAGTTGGTCCCATTCAGTTTTTCCTTCTCAAGGATCGATCGCAACGAAAGTGTCGATGTGTTTTGTGCCATGGTTATCTACAACAGTAAATATGCAGTGTAAGAGTCATGTATTTTAATTCATTTAATAAGGACTTTTATTAAACGATACTCCCACTATTTTCCTCAAAATAATAACCCTCGATATTATTTCGGAACACCTCGGCGCTAAGGTATTCTAGTGGGCCAAGATCCATATTTGACCACAACCTGAGTCAGCTTTGGCTTTTCTCTCAAGTTACAGCTATTTAGGTAGGCAACTCCTTGCCAATTGCATCTTATGCAACTCTTGGATAGTTGGGTGAACAACACTTGTCCAAGCTCATCTCATGAACTTAAGCCCAACTCTATGCCTCTAAGTCCCTAATCCTATTAGGATGACTTAGTTAAGTCGGACCCAAAGTTAGCAATTTGGATATCACTATTATCCCATCGCGCCTTACCAAGATGAACATAGGTGCTTTGCTTTGGCAAACCCACCTAATGTTGATCAAAGTCTTGACGAGTGCCAACATTTGGAAGGCATCACATTTAATGACTTAATATTTGTTTGAGGGATTTTTTCTTTTGATCTCACCAATTTGTTATCTCCGGTTGTCTTATACATGCATCACATACAAATATAAAACATGCATCTCATGCTTACAAGAAAGTAAACGTGACATGGTTATAGCCCAAACTATGCGATATTCTCAAGCCAATGAGAATATCATAAAAGCCTAAGAAAAGAAAAGGGTCTTCACAAGCTCCTTCTCTTCCTTTCTTGGTTGCCCTTTTTGTTGTCACCTCCTTGGACATACCACCTTGGATGATCCTTGGACATACCAACTTGGATGATCCCATAATGCACCATTACATCAATAATAGAAACCTCGAGTTACATTCGAGGGGAGTAAGGTGAGAAGAGAATGTACAATGAGAGTGATAAGAAAAGGCACGACTCGCAGGCCGTATTTACAAGTACAACCAATCAAGGGCTATAACCATGCACCATGCTTCAAACACCAATCAGCATATCATGTCAAATCTCATTCAACAAAGATGCATGCCAATTTTCGTGTGTTGATTAACCAGTTTTTATTTATGTGGCGCTTCGCATACGGCGGTCCCGCTGGCCGGTCAGCGGGCGGTGGTTCCGCTGACCGGTCAGCGGACGAGGTCAAGGGGAGCCGCCCTTGCGGGGGGCGTGGGGGGCAGCGCCCCCCGGCGCAAAAAATTCTCTTACAATTGCTTAGCCCGAACTCTTCTATTTCGCGCAAGTAGGCACCCGAGACTCCTCCATTTGAGCCACCAAAAATACCTTACTTTCGGTGCCCGAACAGGTCGAATCCGAACAAAGCTAGGGTTTTTGCAACTATTGCAAGAATCCTAATCCATATAGGTATCTCATACCTATTCAATTTCGGGTTAATCTCATTAACCAATTAGTGTCGTTTCTTCATATATGTCATATGTTCATTACGAGTTCCGGTTTCATGCATCATGAATCAATCTAATTAATCATGGCCGAAAAGCAACCGAACACATAACATCATGCGATTCAACACTCAATCCCGATTTAGGGTTTCACCAGTAGCTCTGATACCACTGTTGGGTTTCGGGAGCCAAACAGCGCAGTGGAATTTAACCGAAACCCTCCAGGATCCAAGTGAAACGGGGTAAACCGGGTGTTCGAAAATTTTCATACCTAATTTTCAGTTGAGATCTCTCACTCAACTGTAGAGTTGAATCACAAAACCTGAACAGTTGACGTGTTCAGGCTCTCTATGGTATCCACATGAGCCTCTCGGGATCACCACGCTTCCACCACGTCCCGGCAGATGCGTTTCTCTTGCGCTCGCAGTGCTAGCTTGCGTCCTCCAAGGAATTGCAAGAGAAGAGTGCGGCTGTCCTTTTGGGAGGCTAGGGCAAGGAGACCTGCGAATTTCTCACTAGAAGTTGTATTTATAGTGAGACTCAACTTCCAGGCCTAATGGGTTTCAAAGCCCTAATCCAATTAGGATTTAATTTCGGGCTTAATAATGGCTCAACTCTTTGGCCCATTATTAATACGAAATTAAAGTGAAACCATAACCCAAATAATTAGCCCATGCACTCTAATGATCCAAATAGCTCTATGTGTGCGACCCAATAGGCTCTTGCCACGTTGGCAATGATCATAAATCACATTTATGATCATAAGCAATGAGCGGTGTCTAGCAACACATCATTGCTACCCAAGTGACAAGATTGTCGATGATTCGACTAAACCTTTATGATCATCACCGATATATGCCATTGTCCCTTTGTCCAAGATATCAAGACTAAGCACGAGACATGGAATGTGTCACTCTCGTATAGCCCAATCTTTGGTTTCTTGATTACCGAGTAGACCAACTTAAACTGATGACATTGATATCGTATATCAACTCATCCGAGCATGGCCATGCATTTTCTAAGTCTCACTCTATCAAGGGGCCCGAAGATATCACTCCCGTTACATAGGAGGGACAAATCCCATCTTGATCATACAAATCCCTCCGCATGATATGTGACATACCCAATGACCTCCTTCAAGTTCACTCAGTTACGAGCAACAAAGGAAAGTATCAAAGTATGTGACTCACATGTAGGGAACCTTGATGATCTTAGGTCGAAGGACTACATATACCATGATCACTATGAGAATCACTTATGACACTCATATAACGATCCATGAAGTGTTCTCATGGTGGGTCGGTCCAGTACACAAGTTCTCCAACTTGTACCCATATGTAGACTACATATCTCATATTAGTCTCCACATATGCTAGTCATTATGTATTATTGCAACCCGCTCCACAATAATACTAGACTAGGGACGTTTAAGAATATCATTATTCTAGGGTTACAATTATGTTTATTACGTTACGCAGAAACAAAACAACAAACAAAATTGCTGGATTAATGCCTCAATAAAATATCATGACTCAATGTGCAAAAATACAATCATCTCATGATTGGCTTTTCGGGCACAACACTAACAGATCATTCTACCAAGATTTGGCATTTACGTTTATGGCATGTTCCCCTTGAAAAATTGTCAAAGTTTTCTCAATTATCCAATATATATATCTTTTGATACTTTAACTGATTGTTGTGATGCATGTTTTCGTGCAAAAAGAAAAAAAAAACAAGAAATTCATTTCTTTTAAGCTCCAATGTTACTCAATTTCCTTCTGATTTGGTTCACATAAACATCTAGGGGCCTTACAAAATGCCTTCTTTCTCAAGTTGTCCATACTTCTAGACAATTGTTGATGACTTTAGTAGATGTACCTGGATTTACCTTCTTAAATATAAATTTGATGCCACTGACAAATTTTCTGCTTTTTTAACCATGATCAAAAATCAATTTCAAGCAAACATCCATCATGTAAGGACCGACAATGCAACAAAACTTACAGCTAGACCCATGCTTGCGCTTTTTCAAAGCAATGGAATCATCATTCAAACTTTTTTTCCTAACACACCTCAACAAAAAGGTGTGGCAAAAAGAAAACATTGCCAATTACTTGAAGTCTCATGAGCCCTACGCTTCCATGGCCAGCTTCCCATTAAATTTTGGGGAGAATGTGTATTGATGGCTGCACTTCTGATAATTACGCACCTACCTCAAAGCTTGATGGAAAGTTTCCTTATGAAAAACTCTTTGGTAAACCCCCTGCTCTTGCGCATCCGAAGTCTTTGGATGCGTTTATTATGTTCATAATAATTCAAGGTGCGAAAACATATTTGAAACTTGTTCAACACCTTGCATCTTTATTGGTTATCCAATGGGACAAAAGGGTTACAAAGTCTTCGATCAAAAAGCAAAAAATCTTCTTGTACCAAGAGATGTGATATTCTATAAAAACATTTTTCCTTGCCAACACATCCAACCACGTCCTACCTTGAATGAGCTATTTACTGCAGATGATGACATCCTTCTAAAGCCGCTAGCTATTAAACCAATTGGACCCATTGCACCTGAACCCATTGACTCTGAGCCTTCACCTTTTGAATCAAGTACTCCAGAAAGACCTCATCTAGCTCATCATCCTCAAGCCTATCTACAAGACTATGTTCATGAGATACCTGATGTGAATATGTCATCCTCACTTGGTGCAAGTTGTATCTCCTCAGGTAAGCCTTACCTTTTAGCAAACAATTTATCTTACTCGTCCTTTATCCCTAGTCATAAACTTTTTCTTGTAGCAATCATAGCTAACACCAAGCCTGAAACATTCCAACAAGCAAATGAAAGTCCTAAATGGTGCAAGGCAATGAAGATTAAGATTGAGGCACTTGAAAAGAATGGAACGTGGGACTTGGTCTCTTTGCCAAAAGGAAAATAAACAATTGGTGCCAAATGGGTGTTTCAAATAAAATACAAGGTTGATGGAACCATTAAGCTTTACAAGGCTTATATAGTTTCCAAAGGTTTTAATCAGAAGGAAGGAGTGGATTACGTAGAAATTTTTGCACTAGTCATCAACTTGACAACTGTGAGGTGCCTTTTATCTGTAGCAATTGCAAAAGGGTGGTAATTGCATCAGCTAGACATCCACAATGCCTTTCTACAAGGGGACTTGAATGAAGAAATATATATGAGACCTCATCTTGGCATCACTGAACTTGGTGATCCATAAGTATGGAAGCTCAAAAGGTCTCTCTATGGATTGAACCAAGCCTATCGCTAGTGGTTTAGCAAGCCTTTAAGGCACTTTTGAAGTTTGGGTTCATTTAGTGCAAGTTGGATTACCGTCTATTTACCATTCATACAAGCAACATTTTGATGACAATTTTAGTTTATGTTGATGATATAATCCTTGTAGGCAATGACCTAGAAAGAATTAACAAGCTAAAGAAGTAGTTTCATGATCATTTCTTCATTAAAGATCTTGGAAAACTTAAATATTTCCTTGGTCTCAAAGTTGCTCGTTCCTCCAAAGGAATTTTATTATTACAATGCAAGTATGTGTTGGATTTGTTGTAAAAAACAGGCATGTTAGGATGTAAACCTGCAGATTTTCCTATTCAACAGCAACATCATCTCACTAAAACTAAAGGCAAGCAACTTGATGATCCTGGTTAGTATCACTGTTTGGTTGGTAAGCCCATTTACCTAACTGTCACTGAGTCGGATATCACCTACACAGTTAATCTTTTGAGTCAGTTCATGCAACAACCATGTGATATTCATCTTCAAGCGGTTATGCAGTTGTTGCGCTACCTTAAGAAAGCTCCAGGACAAGGACTCATGTTTCCAGTCAAGAATGAATTCGTGGTAAATGCTTCCTGTGATGCGAACTGGGCAAGTTGCCTTATGACTAGATGGTCCACTACAGGTTTCATTACAAAGCTTAGGGCATCTCCACTTTCCTAGAAATCCAATAAACAACCAACTGTCTAAGGTAAATTAGCTAAAGTTGAGTATAAAGCCATGACAACAACAACTAGTGAAATTGTGTGGCTCAAAGCTCTATTGAAGGATTTAAGTATTGAGTTAATTCAACCCGCAATACTGTATTGTGATAATTAAGCAATAGTTCATGTAGCAAAGAATCTAGTTTTTCATGAGAAAATGAAGCACATCGAAATTGATTGTCACTTTGTTTGTGAGAAGATTCAGTCAAAGAACATTCATCCATAGCACATTTCAGCAACCCAACAACTGGCTAATCTTCTCACAAAAGCTTTGGGTCGTGATCACTTCACCTCTCTTACTTCCCAATTGGGCATTTCTAACTTGTATCCTCCAACTTGAGGGGGAGTATTGAGACTTATCTCTTCTATTATCCTAGTATGAGTTTAGCTCGTATATTGTCCATATACATTCCTATACGTGTAGATTCTTGTGTATCTTTATCTCTTTTGTACTTGCTTATCGCCTAAGTTACCTGGCTTAGAATGAATCCTCCTTGCTGTTGTACCTGGGTTGGCTGTATAAGTAATATGTACACACATCAATGAAAGTATTGCAGTATTCTGCAACCAAATTCAGATTCCTAGGATTTTACACTTATTGGCTATGGGAAATCAAGGGTATGTGTGATTCTTTATGTAGGCCTTTTGCCCTCGCCAGGGAAAAATTTCTTACTACTACGTGGGAATGTAACGTAATAAATGCTAAACCAATAAAGAATTTTTAAAAATTTTCTTTAAGTAGATAATATGATTGATAATGATTAAATGTAGGATTGTCTTTAACTGAGTTAAAAATAACACTTTTACTATGAATAGCTTTTTGCTCTGTCTCGTATGACACAAAATAAATTTGAGAGCTGAACTTCTATGGCAATTTTACCAAAACAGATTAATTATAATTTGTCCCATGAGGTTTAGCTGAAATTACATTTTATCTTTTTTTTTAAAGAAATAAATACTTTTCCCCTAACCTTTTTAATAATGTCTAACAACAACTTTTAAAATTTTAATTCAAACATTACGGTAGCCATTTTTTGATAATTTCAATTTATACGATATTTTTTTTACAGTTAATGAATATTTTAAATTATCTATTTTTTTATGTTCGTTCTGTAAATAGAAAATTGTAATTTTTAAATATTAATTAGCTATAAAAAATATCATACAATTTGAAATTACTTAAAGATAAGTACCGTACACTCTAAATTAAAATTTCAAAAGTTGATATAGGGTTGTATTAAAAAGACATGAGTAAAATGTATATTTCTCAAATAAACAGTGCAAAGTGTAAGTTTACCTAAATCTTAGAGGTAAATTGTAATTATATAAGAAAACTGCTATAGCAATATCTCAGTAAGAATTTTAAAAAGTTCTTCATAAAATCAAAGGGCACGGAATAGATAACCTGCCACCGTGGCTGACTGATGGCCTCGGTAAGATTCAAGGTATATTGCATTTAAATGACTCTGATCTTTCGATCAAAAACCTTATTGGACGCTTGACTGACACTGCTAGACGCTAGTGATACATGTTACGTGGCTTACGCCTTCGGTGATGTAGCTTCCCTGCTAGAGGTCACGCTTTCACTTTGGCCTTCGCTTTCACTTTTGAATTTCTATTTTAATTTTTTTTTATAAAATTATATTTTCAAAATAACAAAAAGTATGCGAGCCTGGCTATTAAGTATATAGGTTATTAACTTTCAAGTGATATTAAATTTAAATAAAAATTAATAAAATTAAGAAAATCAGCTTGTTTAAATAATATTTGGATCGAGAACAAAAAGAAAAATATAGTGCTTTCGAGTCTTGACATACTCAAAAGAAAAAAAATCTGTTATTTATTTTTAATTAGAATGGAAGTCTTAGGAGTAGATCTCATTGGAAGACTTAAACAGGACATATAAAATATAAAAGTGGTCATTTTTTAGAAAAAAAACTAGCCTCTTTTGTCTCAATTTTTTTTTCTGTCTTCCATCCATCTCTGACATTTTAAAAAAGTACATTATTTTAAGTTTTTTTAAATTAATATTATTTGAAACCTAATATTATACCTGTTTATTAAATATTTTTATTTAGAATGAAATAACTAGTTTTTCTGAATTGTTTTCAATATCTATCCTAACAAATGTTATTAAAGACACTTAGTTCATTAATGCATTCTTAAAGGAGGAAAATAAACACTAAAAAATAATCACAATATCTTAAAAATAAACATCATCTTGAAGTGTTGCAAGTTTTAAGGCAATCCCTAGCATTTCTTGGCCATTGACTTTCATGCTAGTGAATTCATTTTAACTTAGGGCCAATTTGTTTAATTAACAAGTAGGTGCGTTAACGTGTTAGGAGGTAAAAATTTGATTCAAGTATATAGGTAGCGGGTGACGCATTTTCAACATAAAACAAACAACTCTCAAGTTAAACAATATTACAGCTAACCTAATAAGTAAAAAAAAACACGCATTTTTAGGGGGCATTAGTGCTATTTTTCATCCTCACACAAGAACGACTATGGAGTGGAGGAGATTGTGACTCCTTGTTTTGGAAAACCTACCATCTTCTGCCGTCGTGACGCTTCCCTCTTATGCTTTAGCATCATGACAAAGGATGAGCCTCACCTAAGCTTGGAATCATGACGAAGGGCAAGTCCTACCTGGATGAATCTCAATGATCGGGTGGTTGAAATCGCAGTGAAAGGTCAGACCCAAAAATGGTGATTTTGAATAGGTGGATTTCTCCTTTCCTAGAGCTTGATACTTGTGGATCTGGTAGAGCAGAAAATGGAAGTAGTGAATCACTGAGTTTAGATGATGAGCATGCCTACAGTTGTGAGCAAGAATGAAGGCCATGGAGGGGCAGTAATGTCCCTGAAAAATATGTCCACTATTGTTCTACCAACCTCACCCTCTATTTCACGCTTGCATTTGACCAGTTGGAATGCGTTTTGAATATGCGAGTAACAAAAAATAACTGGGCCTTAAGTTAACTTTAATCAAAATGACTGAAAAAGCGACTAAAAGTCAGTCACTTTTAGTTTAGTTGCAAATTAGTCAATTTTTTTGGGAATCATAAGAATTGTGACTAATTTGCAATTGAAGCACTTCAATCACTATTTGTCAATCATTATTTAGTCGCAAAGTGGAACAAAAACTTGTTTCCTTCCTTTCATCCTCCATTCTGGTGCCCATTTTCTGCTTTTTGCTTCATCTCTGCCTCAAGCTTTTGCCTCAAACTTCTTCAGTTACTCAATTACAATTTACCGAGGGATTGTTTGCTATAGGGATATAGGTAAATTTTGTTTGAGTTGATTTATTTGATATATAATAATAAAATATGTTCTATTTGCATATATGTTATAGATAAACCATAGAATGTTTGTCAATAATTTTTCGAGCTTTGAGAAATACTATGCGTATTGAGTAATTGCAAGGATATGCATTTATTTTATATATATAATAGATCTTTGTTTGGAAATCATTGAATGTCCATGTTGGACGGTTAAAAAATGAACATACATCTAGATTGTACATTACTGTTTGTGATTTATTTTAATGATGAATAAATTTGAGTTGTATTAAACTGTGTTCCTCATATACCAAATATGTGATTTTAATCTCACATAAATTGTGCATTCTAGGAAACTAAGGTGAGATGCTGCTAAAATTTATTCATCGTATTAAGATAAATTACAGTGTGGAAGTATAATCTTGATGTTTCATTTCTAAATAGGCTAGAGCCATTTCCCTGGAGAATTTGTTTAGGCTTTAGGTTCACAATCATATATATTTGTAATTTGTATTGTAGGAAATAAAAGCATGACAGAATGATGTGAATGGATGTATCAAAGATTAATGATGGATGGATACATGAACCAAGATTTCATATTAGGCTTAGAAAGTTTTATAAGAATTGTTTGTAGTGGAGTTATTGAACTGATTAAATGTCCAAATTGATGATGTGAAAATAGATGTTATCTAAAAAAAATGAAATTGGAATGCATTTATGATGTTTTGGATTTGTCAATAACTACTATGCTTGATACTGTCATGGCAAGTTATATGATATGTAACATCATAATTTTCATATGGGGTTAAACATCAATTAATTTGTCATCTTCAAAAACTATTTCAGATAGAAGTGAGAACTATAACAGTAGATTTGTTTATGAACAAATGGTTATTAATTCATTTGACCCAAGTGTACACTGTAATGAAAACATTAGAACTGATTAGAATAATGATAATAATAATCATGAGGTGAATATTGAAGTCGATAATAATGCATATGATGAAGAAAATGATCATACTATTAATGTCGAAGGAGTGGATGATGAACTTCTAAATTTAGATGCGAAGAAATTTTCCAGACTACTCGCCAATGCATAAACACCTTTTTTTGGGATGAATGTACGAAACAACCAAAGCTTTTAGCGATCTCTCAGCAGTTAAGTAAGAAAAGTAAGCATAATATGTTAGACAATTACTTTAATGGCACTCTGTCCCTCATTAAGGAATTTATTCTAGAAGATAATCGATTGTCAAATACGTTACATGAGGCTGAGTAAATGATAAAGGGTTTTGGTCTCCTATATGTGAAAATAAATGTGTGCCGAAAGAATTATATGTTGTTTAGTGGCGAGAACTCAGTGTTGATCATTATAAAGTTTGTGGAGAGTGCAGATATAAAGAAGAGACAATGAACAAAGGAAATAAAAAACCAGTTCCAAAAAAGGTTGTGTGGCACCATCTAATCACTGACCGACTGAGTCATTTATTCATGTCTACCTGAATTGCTGAACATATAACTTGACATGCAGGTAATCAGGTAACTTAGAATGGTACAATGGCTCATCCATGTCAAAGTGAGGCTTGGAAGCATATTGATTCAACTTTTCCTGACTCCACAGCTAAAATTCATAATGTACAACTTAAGTTTTGTACAGATGGGTTTATATACAACTTAAGCTTTGTACAAATGGGTTTATGCCAAATTCTACAATGGGAAGGATGTATTCTATTTGGCTGGTTTTCATTGTTATTTATAATGTGCCACCAGAAATGTGTATGAAATAAACATACATATTTCTATTATTGTTGATATCAGGTCCACTATGTGACGGCCCTCGAAGTTATAAGTCTAATCAGCCAGGTAATTAGTTAATTTAATAAATTACACTTTAGATAATTTATTTGCAAGCTAAGTCTCGGTAATTTAGGGTCTAGTAGTTAAAAATGAATAAAATTGATCATTTAAGCAAGTCGGGCCAAGAGAGGTATTTTGGTCATTTTATATAGTGACCCATTTTTATTTCACAGTTAGATAGAGCATAATAAAATATTAAATTTGAGGTATCATAATTTTTTGTGATTTTTGCTCTGTTATCATGAAATTTTGGATCAACTAAATTGTCTATAAGTGGTTTATGTGTAATCCTGAGAAAACTAGGGACAAAATTGAATATAACTGAAAGGCTGAGACTAGCTGTGTAATTAATTCTGTGAAGGAATGAGGTGCGAACAAATGCTGGGTTTGGTCCTAATACTTCTGTCCGATTACATAGAAGGCCCCAACGTACTACTGAGTACAAAGAAGGGACCAGGTGTGTGAGATGTGCACCTTAAACCAATTTAAGTTGACTTGGTCCATTCTTTCACCCGGCCATCTTCCACCTTCGTCTCCAGACCACCAAAACCTCTCTTTCTCTGCAAACACCACAGTTAACACAAAATCCAAGCTTAATCCATCAAATTCACGCACAAATAATCAAGATTTTGAAGAAAAATCAAATTTTGTGCTATCCTAAGCTAGGATTTCTTGCTTCTTGTCCGAGTAAGTTTGGTTCAATTATTTCCCCTGTTTTTGAGCTACAGTTTAGCTCTGTAAATTTTGGAAATTAATGTTAGACTTGGTTGTTAAGAGAAATCAAAGGTGCTCAACATGTTTGAATGTGTTCATGAGCTCATCCATGGTTAGTTTTGTTCATATGGTGTAGTTTTCATCATCTTTGGATTTCTGGCACTGTTCATCTGATTTTTATGGCAGAAACCATGGCTGCGATAATTGTTTGATGTGTTCCCTAGCTGTAATATGTGAATTGAGATGCAAGTGAGCTAAAACCCAAGAGAACTAAGGTTGAAATTTTGGTGTAGCTGAAACCTTGAGTGTTGAGCTAGGTGTGGTTTAATTCTTTTACAGCCAGCCATAATTTCTTGTTCCAGGGCTTTTAGTAGCTCACCAAGGATTTTATCTTGTTTATGAACTAGTATTTGAAGGCGAAGAAGCAAGGGAACATTTATGTGGAAGTGAATTACCATTGAATGCCATGAATGTGCATTAGTGAAGTTTTATGGCTGCTATAATTGTAGTTACTTTCAAGAATAATCTGTATTATTACAATAATTTTGGTGGCTTTTGGTGGTGATAATCTTGCTTATACACTAGTATAAAATTCATAAAAAAACAAGAGAGCAAGATTTGGCCTGCATTTATACTATTAAAAGTGTAAAGAACCACAAGATAGGCAAACTGGAGACAGAAAATTCTGGACAGTTGGTGGTTGCTTCAGGGGCTATTTTCAAGTGTTAAAATTGATAAATCGTACTTAAAATGATCAATATAGATGCTGAAAATAAGCTACTAAAAGAGGACTTAAGTTTGGGTTGAAACTGAGACAAAAAGGCTAAGTACTTGAAGCTTGCAAACTAAGTTATCTAAGGTAAGAGTTATTTAATTTGTATGCTTATGTGTTAAATAAATTTGGCTATGATACTTGTATATCAAGTGGCCGAATTATTGATAAATTTAACAAGCATATGATTTGAGTACTGATGACTATTGAGAAGCTTATACGATTGGGTTTGGTAAGAGGCTAAACTATGAACTGCATATGAGGTGTGTAAATGCATATTTGTAAACTTGTATCTATAGGCAAAATGAACCTTAATATGGTCTAATTGATGGTAAGTATGATGGGTTAGGAACCTACGATATCTAAGGTCACAATGATGGGCTAAGACCTGAATGGACCTAAGAGGGGGAGGTGTCCTTAACCACTCACGAAACCTGATAAAGGTAGCACTAACACATGCACTAAATAAGCAAATAGTTCACTCCTGTACATAAAATAAAGGATATTGGCAAATACTAAGAAGCTTTCAAAGCTGTATTTGTATGGACAAGTTGGACTTGTAAATTGCAGGACAAATGGGTAAAAGAATTGTGGGAACTAGCTACTCCCATAATTATTGGCCAATAATATGAGTTCCTAGTACTATGACTTGAGCTCAAGTGCACTAGGCATATATCGACATCCTTATGGATAATATGCACGGTCCTATATTGTTGATTTTCTTGCAAGTTATGATCCATACTGAGAACTTTTGGTTATCACATCCCGTACATATTTTGTGTGCAGATACCGGTGGACCTAGGGCTAATAACCAATAAAAGAACTGGTTGTTAGTATTTTGATACCAAATGTGCAGAAGTTAATTACTATTGTACATTATTGTTAAGTTTCTTTCTTGCAGGTTCCTAATTACTGGAATACTAACTTACTGGCCTTTGTTGTACAGAGGCAAGGAACAGGGAATACCTGAACACTATAGTGACCCCTTTTTGGCAGTGTAACTCAGGTGGGATCGGATTCCCAGTTCCTCAATGTGTAGCATATGTATAACACTTTTTTGTATGATGTATATATGTGTGCATAAGTTATGCCTCTGGTAAATGCTATGGAACTAGTGGTTGTTTTCCCTAGTAGCTTGTATGGATTCACGATGCATAATAGTATGTTTTATATAAATGCATGTTTAAAGTGCTGGCCAGCTGCATCGATTATATATTATTTTTATGGTCATTAACCTACAGCCATAGTAAGGCATAGTATAATACAGTATTGTATTAAGGATTTAATCAATTAGTAGGCCCACTAAGGACAAATTTACATAGGCCTAACACTGAGTAAGTGTAAGCTTCCTGGGGTTCTATATGACTAAGATGGGATTAAGGTTCAAGGCCTGTGACACAATATCCTTAGGATGAAATATTGATGTATTCTTACTGTTGCTCATTGATGAGATAAAATACGTTATGGGTTGCCAGAGTTGTAACATGGGATGCATTTTGATCTCAAAATTTCATGATGTGAGCTTGTTTATTATGGACCATTAATGATTTCTTGGTATATGAGATGCTTTCAGGGTGGATTATGCATAGGAGATTGGCATGTCCATATTGCACGAAGAACACCGAGTCTTTTCAATTGAAGTATGGGAGGAAACCTTGCTGGTGGGATTGCCATAGAAATTTTTTAACAAGAAATCATTCTTTTCATGGTAATATTGTTGGATTTCTTGCAAGATTAAGGGTAAGAGTGATAGTTGTTCCTCCAATATCTGGTGAGGATATCAGTATAACTTTGGATCAAATGTAGTTCCCGCCTCTAGGTGCATTGCCTAATAATCTTCATGTGTCTGATTTTGGCTCAACCCATAATTGGGCTAAAAAGTCAATTTTTTTAGAGCCCCTGTATTAGAAACATTTGCTTGTAAGATATAATCTTGATATAATCCATATAGAGAAGAATTTTTTTTGAAAATTTGTTTTTTTCATTAATGGATATTAAGGATAAGATAAAGGATAATCCTAGTGCCCAATTGGATCTCTAGGACTTAGAAATACTTCCTGAGCTACACTTGGTAGAAGATGGTAATACTATAATCAAGTCAAATGCGATGTATGTTCTAGAGAGAAAAGAGGTAAGATAGATATATGTTTGGCTCAGAGGCTTGATGTTCCCAAATGATACACATCTAATTTAGCACGCAACATGAACATTTCGAACTGCAAAATCCACACATTAGAAAACCATGATTGTTATATATTTCTTTAATGGCTTTTACTAATTGCATTGTGTGGCTACATATCACAAGCCATGTGGATCACTATATCGGAATGTTGTTCATATTTTCGGCAACTGTGCTCACAGAAAGTTAGGATAGATGATATGGATAAACTTAAGAAACTTAATCATTATCACCATCTTTAAACTGGAGATGATATTCCCTCCATTATTTTTTGACTCCATGGTACACCTCCTAGTTCATTTACCTTGTGAGGCCAAACAATGTGGTCCAATCTAATTTTGGTGGATGTATCCTTTCAAGTGATATAAATTTTGGTATTGCATTTTTTCAACACTTTCCTCATTATAGTAATTCGTGTGTATTATTGCATACTTCTTCCATTATTGTTAGGTTTATGTGGTCTCTTAATAGAAATGCATGAAACAAAGTGAAAATTGAGGGCTTGATTGTGGGGGCTTATTTGGTTCAAGAGATAACACTTTTTTTGAACATTATTTTGGCCCCAACCCTTTATTATGACTTCAACTGATTTTCTAGCACCCACTATCCATGGTTCCCCTATGGGCATCCACATCTTTGGTTCATCATTAGGTGCCCTTATATATAGTCCACCATTGGGGCACCTAAAAGTTTGATTCAAAGAACTAGTAATCGGCCTACCATCCCGACATCTCCCAGCAGCAATCATCTGTGAGCCAACCAGCCTCAGATGAGCTAGTGCCTAACCAGCGGAGGTTCATTAGTCCTTCATCGTAATTAATTTTACATATGTAATTTTTGACATATTCTTTTTTATAGAATAGTAGTTGTTTCATAATTTTCACAAAATATCAATTTTTTTCACAGTTTTATCAACTACAAAGAGTTGTGGAGATTAATCAGCACCATCAGCAGGGCCCTTTTTAAAGGCAATGCCATAGAGTAGACTGACATTTGAGAAGCGAGAAGCTAGCAGTGTATAGCGCAGTTGCTGGAAAACACTACTATATTTTTAGTATTATTAATTTTATCCATATTGTTTAATATTTATACTTTCTAATTGGTTTGTCAACAATGATATCAATGACATCCATATGATGAGGACAACATTAGGTTGGAATACTTTTTTCTGTTAGGCAACAAATACAAGAACAAGCTCAATAATGTGAGGGACAACATTATTGACTAGCACTTTGGTGGCAAGTTGCTAAACATAAACTTCAATCTCTTTTGTTCTATTTGATTAGAGACCAGTTTGCCTAGCCACTAGGCAACTTTGTATGACAACTGGATGGCAGAGAAATGGCAGCACAAGAGTGCTATTATGAGCAAGAACACGGTAAATTTTAAATCTTTAAATTTATTATAATACTTTATTGACATGTTTTGTTTTATATAGCTAGGCAAGAATGCACCAGAGGACGTAGAACTGCCAACACATTCTTTTTGGCAGCCAGGCAAAGTAGATCGTCTAGTCTAGTATGGTAAAACTTAGGACTTCAATAATATTCCATTGACTGACTTTTTTTCTACTTTGATTTTATTTACTTATTTTTAATTTACACAATAGAAAAAAGATGGCAATCCCTCATTCCTCAACTTCATTCATCATATCTCTTCGAGACATGGATCCATTGAGGTTTTATCTTAGCAGCAGATTGATTCTACGATAAGTAAACAAATTTAAATTAATATCATAGTAAAAAACAATTTTTACATTACTCATTTCAAACATTTTATCTAACCCTAAATTTGTTATACACTGTTTTAGGCCAAGTACGATGAGGAGCTCGTACGAAAGTATGGCCCAGCTCTATCAAAGTACCTTACATTTTGTGAGGGGTGCTAAGAGAGGGTTATAGGTGGGCCTCATAGAGAATAGTGGATGGGGATGCCATAACTTTTGGCATTCCCAGATCGACTCCGATGTGCACAATTAAAGGTATTTAATTTAAATATTTAACATGTATTTACATTAATTTAAAGTTAATGGATACAAATGATATTTGAAAATTAGAGGTATAAGGATGACTAGATAGAGCAGCTACATCTGAAGAATGCAGAACTTCGAGAACAGCTCGCTATTGTTGAGGAGGAGGTTTTATCATAGCAGGCAGTGTAGGCTCAGATGGACGTGAGGGTGCAAGGTTTAGAGACTTTGATCTTGCAGATGCAGTAAGCGTGGCAGGCTTGAGCTAGCCAAGATTTGATGTCAGTTTACATTGTGACAGTCGGCCAAAGGAATGCTTAGGGCAACCTGCCTTATGGAGTAGATCTCAGCTACATACCATCGGCGTTGGGCTCAAGTGATTCCTTTCCCTAGCATCCTCGCCCATTTAGGGTGGCGCATCTAAGGATGAAGAGATCCTATACCCTGAGCTAACCTGGATCTGGAGGGTAGATGACAGGGTTGACATAGCAACATCTGTAGTGTCCGTAAATGTCACATTTATCTCAGGCATAGCCGACACAGAAGATTGGATTGGAGAAGTAGCCTCCACATCTATTGGATTAGATTACAAGTATCAACTAGCAGTCGGACGCTTATTTTCCTCAGATGCCTTGGTTAACTCAGCAGAATTAGAAGAACCAGCAGATTGAGTTAAGGAGTCAAGTACCCGAAACATAGGGGTCCTCAAGGTGCTTAGAATGATAACCAGTACTTTGATCTTTGTAATATAAACTTGTATGGTTTAGATACTTCTCTTTTTTTTGTATAAAATTTACTTTTAAATTAATATAAATTGTTCAGAATTACTTTAACTTAATTAATTTTTTTATATTTTTATATTTTTTTTATGTTTTAAATATTATTATTATGAATTTTAATAAAAATTTAACTATTTCATAAGTAAAATATTTTACTATACAGTTGACTAAACTAGCGACTTAATGTTAGCAGCGTTCTTCATCTGGGAAATAAAGACTGAGCTTTTCAGTCAAAAAGTCTCTTTTTTCCTAAGATACCCTACAAAAAGTGACTAATCTTTTCAGTCGCAATATTCAGCCGCAAATTAGTCGTTTCTTATTATCGACATGGATATTTATGACAAAATGTTACAATCACACTTTAGTTGCTTTTTGCAACTGCTGGTGACTAGAACTTCAGTCATTTTATCGTTTTTCTGTTGTAGTTTAATTTTCATTATATAATAGGGATACATTGTATGAGGTGTTTAATTAATCTTCTTTTCTTTTTATGGTCAACTTATTTATCTTCCCATTCTAAAAATTAATGCTAACCAACTGCTTTGAGATAACAGATTACGTTTAATGAGTGCTTAATAAATAACAATTTGAGGTTCATAGCTACTATGAAATGTTTGGAAGATTTAGTACAAAAAAAGATATTAATTAATATGAAGGATGAGGATGAAAAGTGACAATTATCTACGACTAATATTTCGGGTTAAGAAAAAATCTGCTAGAAAAACTTTTTTTTATCCCAAATTCCCACTAATGTTCCAAAATTGGCTCAAATTGGCAATTTACTCTTAAAAGTTTTAATTTTTGAAATTTTAGGGTGATAATGCAACTTTTAACAAATTTTAAGTACTTCAAGTAATTTACCCCTTTTTCCTTAACAGATTGTGCTCCACCTTTACCAGTACCTTCACTGCGTCTACCGCCTTCAACATCTCTGCCACCAATGCCAAGTATTCTTACTATCAAGCCTCATATTTGTTCGCCACCTCTCCCTAGAAAACCCATAGTAGCATGCTTGTCCTGACCCTCTCCACACCTAAGCCCATGCCTACCAGCCTGTTGCTCTCCCTAACGCTGAAGTGACAAGCTTAGCCTAAGCCCCACCAGTAACTTCGATTACATCAATCCTTTGACCCTGCACAATCAGTTTGAGCTCCTATTGACATTCTCGCTACCAACTAGATATCTTTACATCCGTTTGGTTAAACCAAAATTGGCATTGGTTTCCCAGTGCAATTCTTGCCATAGAGGATAAAGAGGTTGCACAAATGGCTGGATGGTGGAAAACGAATTGGTTTACCCCGCTACATTTGAGGGTGAGTTTCATGGCCAAGGAGGACAGCGTTGGAAGGGAGTGTATCATGGTAGGGACTTAGGCCAGAGACATGACAATAAGGATGGCTGACATTGGTGGTGAAGGTGTTAGAGTTAATGGGCACGATGGAGCAACTGGTAAAGATGGAGCGGAGTTTGTTAAATGAAAAAAGATAGATATTACATAAAGTCGTTAAAATTCATTAAAAGTTAAATTATTACCTTGACATTTTAAAACCTGCAACTTTCATTGTCAGTAACCAATTTGAGCCAATTTCGAAACATTAATCAAATTTGGGACAAAAAAAAATTTAGTGGTAAATTTAGTTTCAACTTAAAGCATTAGTAATAAATTTGACATTTTGTTGAAAATAGGTTCCAAACCTTTATAAGTTATTGCATATGGTTCCTAGCCCTAACTAGACACAGAAACTTAACTTATATATAAGAAAAACTAATAGTTTAAATTATCCATTAACTGTTAAAAAATTATGACATAGTTTGAATTTATGAAAAAAATAGTTACCGAATAGTTTAAATTAGAATTTGAAAAGTTAATGCAGATAATTCGTGAGAGTTAATGAATTCAAATTATTTTCTAGTTGCCTTCTAGTAAATTCGAACTTTGCAATAAATTTTTTATCGCTAATCAATAATTTAAACTATCACTTTTTCTGTTCTGTAAATTGAGTTTTTATGCTTTCCTAGGACCATAGGTGGATGCCAAAATGAACAAGCGAACCTTATACCAATAGCAAACGAAACAGTCCTGGAAATTTTTTTGGACTCGATAATAGGCAACAAGTCTTATGGGGACACAATGTAAAGGGGCTAATTCACCATCTTATGCCTTGTGAAGTTGATCGATGTAACATGGATGATGTATGCACTTCTTGTTATTATTGTTATGCAAGTTTAAACTAGGAAGATCCATCAAATGAGATATAATATATAATGATAATTTCACACATGTTTCCAAAAGCTTAAGTCAATGAGATAAGAGACCATTATCATTTATATGTAACCCACTTTAGACAATTATTAATCATGTGGGACAAGCCACTTGCGCATCAGGAGCATACCCAACTATGAGAGTGCACTCTTCACTTAACACTTTTTTCGTCATAATTTATAATTTTACTATGCAAAACCTGAAAAAGATATTCCCTTTTTTAATCTTCATCTAAACTCCTACTATTCAAATAAAAAACATTTAATAATCATTTAATTCACAAAATTCAAAAAGGATTTTTTAAAAAAATTAGTTTTAATGCTACAATTGAGAAAGAGATCATAGACCATACATATCCTAATCCACATGTTCAGAGATCATAGACCATGCATATCTTAATCCTCATGTTCGGAGAAACGTATTGTCTTTTACAAGACGGAGGAAGTAGCTAAGATAGAAAATTGTCATTAGTAACTTGGATTACAGTGATTTTATTTTTGGCGCATTAATCTATGTGGAAGCACATCATAGAATTAATTATCTGAAGAAATTATTTTGTTGGAGGGATGAAAGGAGAAAAAAATTATTCATAGGACATTTTGTCTGTCAAACAGGAGAAATATTAGTTAAGAGCAAAATGCCATTAGTAACTTATATTACAATGAGTTTATTTTTCACCCCTTGATCTATATAAAGAAAAAGGCGTTTGTGCTTAATTGATTTAACATTTTTAAGAGGCTTCCAAGGTAGTCTAAACATTAAAGGAAGACAATTTGTTGCTCTTGGAAGAAAACTTCTCTTTGTGCTGCATTTGACATATGTTTTACACCTTTGGCTTAGGGGTATTATTTGATCTATATGGGGGAGATGTTATTATGTGAGATAATCGCTCTTACGTAGTAATTATCTTAAAAATAACTAAAGGGATAATCATAACCTCATTTTTTGATTATTTATGAATTATAAAACTAATTAATTAATAGTATTCTAGGATTTCCTACTCCAATGCATGAAAAATATGACTATTTTGATTTAGCTTGTCTGAGATATGGCCTACCATTGGCGCACCATATGCATATAATTACATTTATGCCCTTATTGAATGTTTGAATTCCATGCTTGTCCTTTTTAATTGTGTCTGAATCTTGTCTTTTGCATATAGGTTTTTGTATGTATAGGTTATTCTATATGCCTCACAATTATGGGATCTCAGTTTATTTTCCATTGTTCTGTATGTTTGTAGGTTTGAAATATAGAGTAGAAGATTTGATTTCTTAGCTTTGATTTATTCTTTAGAATTTCATGGTAACTTGGGATTTTATAGTTGAGTTATGAGTTATAGTATGTATTTGGTTTTTTTTTTCTAACTTGAGTGTTGCTGCAATCATATTAGATGGGCACTGATTTGAATGACAATCTAGTTATTAGTTTTGATGATGATGGCGAAAACAATCCCTTGTTTTATGAGTTAGTTAATGAATGTGTTGTAGAATTGGCTTTAATAGGTAAGTTTTTTTGGGTTTTGTGCTGTTTGGTTAGTTTATTTGTATAATTGCTAGGTATGATATGTAATAACATTGTTCTGGTTCTTTTATATTGTGGTGTTTGTGTAATGTAAGTTTTGTATTTACTTGTGCATATGCATGATTTTCTAGGGTTTTAAGAAGGAGAAGAGGTCTGGAGGCTGGAGAGAGTTAGGACAAGAAGTCTTTTGCAATTCTCATATCTTGTAATTGTGTGAGGGTAATATATTGGGGTTATTAGTGGTATGTAGAGGATTCATAAGCCAGTATGAGCACTAAGACATACCTTTACTGCAATCTCTATATTTTTCTCGAGTATATTTCTCTCACCCGTGGATATAGACTAGTTAAAAGCTAAACCACGTTAAATTTGTGTGTTCTTGATTAATTATTTTTGTCATTCCGTTGCATATGATGGGTGATTTACCTTCAACTAGGTAATATTTTAAATGCATAGTAATGTAACTTCTTGGAAATCTATTCTCCCCACCATCCCAATTAATCATAACATATCGACTTGCCAGTCTTTTTCAAAACTTTAAAGGTCTTGTTCCTAATCTGCCAAGTTAGTGCCTTGTAGATCCTATTCCAATCATTTTGCTTTTCATTCGCAATGTTTAAAAGGTCTGTGTGAGCTAGTTGCATGCAGGCATGTATACAGTTAATTAAAAATCATAACAATAACACAAAAAAGGTTCACAGAATGTTACCAACCTTTTACCTGCCATTGCTCCAGGTGAACACAAAGAAGTAAGTTATTCTAGTTTCTGGATAGAGGCCCTTGTACGCCACACCATCGGCCGAAATCTGACCATCCTCGTAAGTTTAATTGATGTTATTACCATCATCCATATTGTGCATGAAATAGGCCACTTAATCAGTTCCAATCACCTTGGGAAACGATAGGCCCTTATAAACATAACCTAACTAATCTCAATGTCTGTTGTACTCTACGGGGAAACCAAGCTTATTTTTTAGCAGGGCATATGTGACTGTTCCCTGCTTATGAGCATTTAACACCGACCTTTCTTCCACCATTGTGTATGTTTGTGTTATCCCTATATATGTGACTGCTCCCTGCAAATGTTAGACTTGCGTGTGCCTTATTGATATATGCGAGAGGACACAATTTAATACCTATATTTTTTTTTGTCCATTTTAGAAAAAGGTATGAGGGAGGTAGGTTTAGTACAATGACTAAGACTTGTGGTTATTAATTCTTAGTACCTTATGTCATTTCAGCCTCGTTCGTAGTACTAAATGTAATCATAATCACCAAAAAAACATGATACAACAAACCTTCTCATTGGGATTGTACCTTTTTTATTTAATAAGCATGATAACATAATTAGGTTCAAGGATATATACCCTAAACTACCATGATTAGACAAAATTTCAACACAAAATGGTTAAGAATTCATGGCCTGCTACTTGAGTTTTCTTCTGTGTGATGTATATACGGATTATGGCTTGGGATTTTCTGTAGGCGTCATTGTTATGCTTTATAGTTTTGTTAGACCATCCAAATTTATGGGGGTTCAGGATCTGTGTTCTAGTTGACTATTGGTGTTCAATATAGAAGGTTGGACAGGCATCGCATTAGGCTCTTCAAGTGCTGTAGAGACATTGGAATACTGAGATCTTATCAAGTATAATTTCTATTTCCCCTTGCCTTGGATGTAAAGAGATGTTCGTGTTTTGGACTTCTTTTAGGTTATTTGTTGGCACCTTGGTGGTTTGGTAATCACTTGAAATCAATAATTAGAATTGGTTTCTCTTTAGAGCATGTTTGTTACCTACTTCATTTCATAGATTTCTTGTCTTGTGAAGTTTGTGTAAGTCCTCCGACAAACCCCTACACCCCCCACAAGAAAAAAGGCTTCTATATGTCAGGCGCGCTCTTTTGCTCTGTACCAGTTGCTGCATAGTTGAATTGAACATTGCAATTGTTGACAGCTCTTCATCTGAAGCAAGCTAAGTGCATAGTAAATAAGTTTGCTTGTATGATTGAAATGCATGATGAGTTGATGGCTAAATGTGCCTAATATGTACTTAGTAATTTTCCAGAGTCAGTTTAGAGATGAATTTGTATTGTGATCGAGTTTGAAATTTTGTTCAAATTTGAATTGGTAGCAATTTAAATGAATCACGAATGAGTTTAAACCGAGTCAAGTTCTTACTGAGATTAAGTTGTTTCCTCGTATTTCATCCTCTACTGTTGGTAGCAGTAGAGTGTCAGGGCGAAGGGGGTAGGGAGTTATTTGGGGGCTGGCAAATAAAGGGTCAAGCAGAGACTCTAGTTGGAAAGCTTGGGATGTTTTCCAGAAAAGTATACTAGCAAAATTTTATATTCTAAGAAATTGTTTTGGAAAGAATAAAAATAATTATTGAAACAAATTAAAGAGATCGCTCTTTTTTTGATTGTTTGTGTCTTTGAAAGGCATCGTTAGGTCTCTTCATTCTTCTTAGCTACAAATTTTGATAACTAGTTGCTTGATTTATAATTATCTACTGGGGCTAACTTACAAAACGAGTTATTTTTCATCCTTACAGAACTTTGGTTTTATGTTTCATTAAGGCAAAAAGTTAAAATTATCCATAATTAGAGTTATACGAGCTTTATAGTGCCTGTGTAGTGCTATGGTTCAAGTTTATGATTATTGTGTAGATTATTGCAAGCATGGTTGTCTGCACTTTGCTGCAGAATAATGCAATGGACCAAACGGTTGCACATTCTAAAAATTTTCAAAGTTTAAGGATAAAATAGAACATTAAGAAGGATGCATAACCTTCTATATAATATTGAAAAATACATTTCAGTATCTATAATTTTGGTCTTCACAAGTAGTAGTTCCCAAACTTGTGGACTTATTAATCCCACCATCTTCCCTATTTCATCTCTGCTCTAGCTAGAAATATACTGTCATCGAGTTCTATTGCCATACATTGATATTGAAAACAACCTCGTCACACCTTCATAAGCTTAACCACCTAGGAGAAATGCTGTGGTGACTCATGTCTGCCGCTTCAACTGAAGCTCAATTCAGAAGGGTTACAGACTTAGCTCCATAATCTTGGATCATTACTCAACCCATAGATGTTACCTTGCTGTGATACTACTATTACTGGTTCAACTCTTAGGCCACCACCGCCGCCAAATTGAAGGATACAGTAGCAAATCAGTGTTGTTGAAATCAGGACCAAAAAGGAAGAAAGTAAATTTATAGGGACCAAAAGAGGGATTTTCCCTTTACTAAAAAATTGTAAAAAAAAAAAAGTTGAAATTTTACTTTAATGTAGTATTCTCAGCATTGAACAATGAAAGCTTGACAGTAGTTAGAATATAGTAATATGGCCAAAGGGCGCCTCTGACCCCAAACTTGCACTAAACAGATGAGTCAATCCCTTAACTTGGGCTCAATAAAGAGAAGCATCTGAACTTGTAATAATAGAGTGACTCAATCCATCATGGACGGAAGAAGCATGTGTGCCTTTTGTTGGGATAAAAAATTCTCCAATCATCCATCACGTGTGGCAGAACAATGAGCATAATTAAGCAAGCACACATAAATTTAATGTGGTTTGACTCTTAATTATCTTATATTCACGGATGAGAGAAATCTACTCTAACAAAATATAGAGATTACAGTAAAATTATGCCCTTAGTGCTCATGTTGGCTTATGGATCCCCTACACACTATTGACAACTCCAATATCTTGTTCTCACACAATTACAAGATATGAGAATTATAAAAGGCTTCTAGTCATAGCCCTCTCCGGCCTTAGATGCCTTGCGTTTATCTATATTTTGCTAGAGTAGATAGAGTCATAAATAAACAAACCCAATAGAGCAGCTGGACATGTAATTAGAAAACAAAAATTGGTCTTTTATAAAATCTAGCAAACCAAGAATATAAAAATTATTGAAGCCAAAGAAATGAAGATAACAAAAATAGAGCTAAAAACTAGGTATTGATCAATAATGATTTTTTTTCCATCGAGAAAACTAAAACCAAGCAGGCTATTTGATGGTAATTTATATTAGTAATTATAGATTTCTCACTTTATTTATATCTACTATAAGTTTGAGATTCCAATCTTTCTGTTGCTTTTTCTTAGGGCATGTCTTTACTTTACCTTTTTTTTTTTAATTTGGATGGTGCACATAATAACTTTTCATAGAATCAATCAAATATTATCTAGTTCATTTTAACTTAACTTAACCTAATCCAAAATGACTTATTTTTACATCTACATTTTTTATGTCATAAACTAATTTCATTTGAAAGATAATATTATGTGGTTAACTTAATTTTAGAATCAAATGACTTAACTTGTTACAAGTTTTGAAGGACAATCATCTAGAGAAAAAAAAAAAAAGAAAGCATATAACAGATTTATTCAAAAGATGGAGGACACACAAACAGAGGAATATATTTATGCATAGTAGTGCAATAAGCAACTTGCACAGTGATTTATTCAAAGGATGGATATGGTACAAGAGGAGGAATATGACATGTGGCACTTAAGTAGAATAGACGAGTAAGAAGAGGCCCTCTTTATTAGTAGCACAAGTAGCATAGTAATAACGACTTAGGTGCCTCATCGTGTTGCTGCATGCGCATCACTTATGGAAATGCACATCAATGTGAGGATCGCTGCCGTAGATCCACTTCATAGCGGATGTCACCCCACGTTTCTTGATTGTGTACCTGTCTTTCTCATTTTCTAGCTTTACTTTGATCGTATTCCAGTCGATATCTTTATCAGCATCATCGATCTCTGTGAAAACCCTCTGCATATATATATTTATTTATTTGTGTATATATGTGTGTGTGTGTGGATTAGTTTGTATATTATACATAAACTTGTTGTCTCTAAAACGCACAGAGATAGAGTTTTTCCTACCTTCTCGAGTGGAGAATATTTCCAGGCAATTATGACGTTCACGTCAGCTTGATTCTCGTCTTGGGCTCTATACGCCAAAGCGCCGGCAGAAGTGCTAGTGTTGTCTGCCAGCTGCTTGAAACTTTCTTTTTGTTTGTCTTGGATATGAACGGGGTAGGGTTTTGTTGGGTCTTCACTGCCACTATAATTCATATAAGGGGTTACCAAAAACACATCGGCACCAAGGTTGTTAGAGATGGTGCCTTCAGTGTCGTGGGTGGCTGAGGCCTTCACCCTGCCGAAACCACCACGGCTGGGGCGCCTCATCCCCACTCCGACACCCAATGTCAATGGCCTCATGCTCTTGCACGCCGCGTACCGCGGCTTCAAGCTCTCCACACTCCTCAACATTGGAGCATTCAAGGCCAACATGCTGCTCGACATCTTTCGCTACATGCATTCGAGAAAAAAAAAATATGATGAGTAGGCAATCCTTTCGGGAAACCAATTTTAGGAGTTATTTGAACAAAACCGAAGGACCAAAGAAAATAATAAAATCATAGCGAATATATAGGTAAAGATATTACCGATGAGATTGGGATCCTTTTGTTTATGGAAAAGTAGACGTCTGGTTGTGGGAATTCCAGGGCACGCGTGGTAGTTGATATAGCCTAGTGTCGCGCCTCACTTATTCATTTTTTTTAAAATAAAATCCCACTTTAATATAGATACACATCCCCAGGTTGAAAAAGAAAAGTTAAATGTAAGGATCCGTGAATTTACCTATGCATTTGTGGTCTTGTTTCTTTTTTTTTTTTCTTACATTTACCTAATTAATATTGTAGTTGGCCATGTTTTTTTGTTGTCAATCCGTGTTTAACATTTTATTGATTGGCATATAGTAGTGGCCTTAGTCAAAAGCAAGTTAAGAAAGTGTTAGGGCCCGAAGCTAATAGAAGCTTCAGCTAGGGGCCCAAATAGATCTACAAGAGAACTCCACCCTAGGTGGAAATAGTATCCTAAAACTACTAGATAAGCTACGAGACTCCTATCCTAAAATAAATTCTTTAGAGCTCCCCCTAGCTATATAAACTCTTCTATTTGCCAATCCCGATGTATAACATACTGGCTCTCTCTCTTTCTTTCTCTGCTACTCCCTTCTTGTCAGAAGTTTGACTTGACCGTTGGAGGATTTCCCTCGGGGACACATCTTGAGGTGTTGATGTTGTCTTTCTATACAGGTCACCAATCCATGATCCACCAAGTTGCTGGGTCAAGACCATACGATTCCATCAACTATCAAATTGGTGTCGTTTATGGGAAACATGGAGAATACTCAAAGATCACGCTTGGAGAACCAAGACCTGCTAGAGAATGAGCAGAAGAGCCATTGCCTTACTGGGTCCATAAGGGCCGCAGGCAAAGAAGCACCCCAAAAGAGTTGATCTGGAGGACCCCATGGGGCTCCAAAGGAACCCTTGCAATGGAAAAGGCCCTACAGTGTTGAATGAGGACTAGTTTCGAGCCTTGCAACATACCTATTTGAGCAATTAAGAGCGACATTGCGAAAGGAAATCTAGAAAACCTTGCCGAGGGCTCCAGAGGAGGCTGCCGAAAGTCATCTAGCACTTAAGGAGCCACGGAGGGGTCATCTGCGAACTAGCCCCAAGTATGCAGGTCCATGAATGGAAATCATCCCTTGACTATTAAGAGGAACTCGGACACAATGACATCGATACTATCTTGTAGAAACTTGACCAAATGGAGCAGTGCATACGAGTTCCTGAGCCCCAAAGAAAAGTCTTGGACATAGAATTGATGTGGAAAACTTATGGCTCTAGCATTTTATAGGCGAGATAATCAACGCCCTCATTCCTGATAGCTTCCTTAGGCCTAAATTAACTTGTATGATAGCCTTACCAATCCAGTTAACCATCTACATAGGCTTGAGTGAGCCTTCGATGCAATTATGTGTAGGGGTTTCAGCTCTTCATTAATAAGAGCTACTGCATATTGGTTTGGAACCAACCGGGGGCGCTGCTTTTCCTCATTTAAGGACCTTTCCCAAATGTTCTTGCAATACTTGTTGGAGAGTTAACTAACCAAAAAATGGTGGCCCATTCGTTGAAAATTATGCTAGATCGTGATAAACCATTGAAAGACTTCATCCAAAGGTTTAACACAAAAGTTGTACAGGTACAAGAGTTGTCTTTAGAGCTACACTTGGTAGCCATTACCCAGGAATTGGCTTAAGATTCAAGGTTGGCCTGGGGTCTCCATGAGAATCCAGTAAGAGATCTAGAGGAATTCCTCGACTGAGCCAAATGGTATATGCATGCCAAAAAGCTTAACCAACTGATAGAACTAAAGGACCAACTAAGGCTAAAGAAGGTGGTCCAGGAAAAGGGGGAGGGGTGATTCGTGGCAAGAGCCCGTCCTCCCACCTCTGAGAAAAACCAGGTCAAACATCCTGTATGCCATAAAGAAAAAGAACTAGGCTCCTCGATTGCCCCTCATTGATACCTCATTGAAGCAAAAAGGACATCACAAAATACTGCAGATATCACAAGGATAAGGGTCATGATACCGAAGAATGTTGGCTGCTGAAAAAGTTCTTTGAGGAAATGATCCGAGTAGGAAAGCTGAAGGAATATCTATTTAGACGGCCATAATCTTATTGGAAGCAACAAGATAGGGCTCGCAAAAGGGATGATGATGAGGATCATGATCGAAGGCGAAGGCTTGAGAGGCCACGATCCTGAAAGGACCACAGGAATCCTGGATCCCCTAGCTAGAGTAGTTCACATGATTATCAAGTGAAAGCCCTCGGTGGCTTAACATAGACAAGGGCAAGAAATTGCCCAACTAGAGATAGCTGACCATAATAGGACCCTAACAAGGGCTGACAGATCTGGGACAACTATCTTTCACTTGGATTTACTCATATTCAGGGCCCACATTAACAATTTTGATGTTGAAAATGTTTACCTGGATATTGGGGAAAATGTTGATGTCATCTTCCCAACTTATTGGAAAAAACTAAAGATCATAAAGTCTTCTTTGTCCCTTGTGATTGGACCCACCTTCAGGGGATAAGAAGGGAAAAGGTCTCCACAATAGGGACCATTAAGATACCCCTCATTTTGCTATGGAAGAGCCATAAATGGGAACTCGCTTGTGAATCCCACACCGCTGAATTTCTTGTCATGGATGTCCCATTTCCTTACATTGCCAAACTTGGCAGACCAACCCAGGTGTAATTCCACATCCGACTTGATGTTAAATGTCTCATAGTGCTCTTTGTGACCTTTTTTGGGGACGCAACTATCATTGTTGACTAGGCCTCAATACGGTAGGGCTATGTGGCGACCTTACAAATCTTTAGAGAAAGTGAGCTCGCATCAGTGGAGGCTAAAATGATAAAATAGTTACCCCTAAAAAATGAGGCTAGAGCAACCCTACCCCACGACACCAAGCTCATGGAAGCAACCCCGAAAAAGAAAATAAACATTGGAAAGGACCTTTCACCCCAAAGTAAGATAGTTATTTATTCAATTCCTAAAAACAAATATAGATGTGTTTGCATGGTCCTCTGATGAGGTGCTCGGGATTGACTCAAAAATAGTTACTCATAGACCACAAGTAGACCCTTCCGCCTAACTAATACAATAGAAAAAACACAACATGGTACCGAAAGATGAGACTTTGTTAGAGAAGAAGTTGAAAAGCTCTAAAAGACTGGAATTATTTGGGAAGTACAATATCCTGAATGGCTTGCCAATGCAGTGTTGGTAAAAAAAGAGAATGTGAACTGGCGGATGTGCGTCGACTACATAAGCCTTAACAATGTTTGCCTAAAAGATCCATACCCTTTACCATCTATAGACCAATTGGTTGATGCCACATCGGAATTCAAAATACTGTCCTTCATGTATACTTTTAGTGGCTACCATCAAATCCAAATGCACTCGGAAGATAAAGAAAAAATTGCTTTCACAACATGCAAAGCAGTTTATTGTTACCAGTGAATGTTGTTTGGCCTAAAAAACTTTGGGGCCACCTATCAAAGGCTGATGAACTAGATTTTTGCAGAACAAGTAGGAAAGAATATGGAGGTTTATGTAGATGACATGATTGTCAAAAGTAGGGCCATAGAGCAGTACTTCATGACCTCTGGGAAACCTCCCAAAGAATGCTATAGTTCAACTTGAAACTCAATCCTAACAAATCCACCTTAGGTGTTGGGGTTGGTAAATTCCATGGTTACATGGCCTTTAAAAAGGGGATCAATGCAAACCCATGGAGGATTAAAGCCATCCTCATGATGCTTGATCCTTAGAGTGAAAGGGACATGCAGAGGCTAGTTAGGAGGCTGACTGCCCATGGAAGGTTTTTCTCATGATTTGGTGACCGATTTAAGCCCTTTTTTCAGATATTAAAGAAAGAGGTGATCTTCAACTACCTACAACTCCTCCCTAGACTAAAACAGCCCAAGCCCAACGAGCCCCTGGTAGTCTATTTAGCTATTACTGAAGGCTTAGTCAGTGTCACGCTCTTTAGGGAGTATGAAGTAGAATATTGGCCAGTATACTATGTTAGTCAGACCCTCTAGGGGGCCGAGCCCAAATATCCTACGTTTCACAAAGTTATGACCCTACTTTCAGATGCAACACATAATTGTTAGGATAGAGTTACCCTTTACAGAATACCCTACAAAAGGCATATAAATCTGGTTGACTCGCTAAATGGTGCATGGAGTTGAGGGAATACTATATCTACTATGAGCTCAAAAGGCTTTAAAAGCACAAGCCTTAGTAGACACCGATGGACACAATTAAAAAAAAGAAAAATCCCTTTAGGAAATGTGCATCGATGGGGCCTTCGGACCTGAATACGAAAGAGAGGGATCGTACTTAAAGGTCCACTCAACTTAGAAGTGACCCTTAGAGTTAAGTTTTTTTTTTCCCAAAACAAAATAATGTAGCTGAATATGAAGCCTTCCTTGTTGAACTATGAATGGCTGGTCGGTCAGGTGGGGGTACAACATATACAGATATACAGTGACTCTCAGCTAATAGTAAACCAAGTCACAGGAATGGAAGGAGTGAAAGAGCCTACTCTTTCCAAGTACCTTAATACGGCCAAGGATTTTATAAAAATGTTTGACCTCATACAGGTTTAAAAGATCCCAAGGATACAGAATACTAGGTTAGATGCTCTCTCAAAAGGATAGTATGAGGCAGAGATATAAGAACTCACAAAACCCTTGGTCCACCTAATACACTCTACAGTCCCCGGAGATGATTGGAATAAGCCAATCAGACTTTATCTTAAGATAGAGGCATTTAATTGAAACCCTAAAGAAAAAAGAAAGATCAGTATTCAAGCTAAACAGTTCCTCATCATTGAAGATGAACTTTAAAGACGAGTGTTCACTTCCCCTTTGTAACAATGTCTAACTTCAGAAGAGGGGTAGCACGTTCTTTAAGAAATCCACTAGGGGGAATGTAGGGCACACATTGGCGCCAATTCCTTGGCCCACAAAACCTTATACCAAGGCTACTTCTGGCCAACAATCAAAAAGGATGCCAAGGAATTCATCCAACAATACCACAACTGTCAGATCAGCTCGATAATATAGAGACTGCCTTCCTCTAGCACCTCATCAGCAGTGGACCCCTAGCCCTTTGCTATGTGGGGGTTAGATCTGATTACAGCACTTCCCATGGCCGCGGCATAAGTCAAGTATGGTTTTGTGGCAGTAGATTACTTAACCAAGTAGGTGTAAGTAGAGCCTCTGGCCTCCATCACAACCCCTTAGGTCATCAAATTACTGTGGAAGAACATTGTTTGTTGGTTTGGATGCTTGAAGGCCATTGTTACTAATAACGGCAAGCAATTTGACAACAAAAAATTTCATCAATTTACAGAAAAAAGGGCATCCACCTTTACCTTTTCCCCGTTACTCATTTGTAGTCTGACAAGCAGGTGGAGGTAACTAATAGGACCATCAACGAAGGCCAGAAGAAGAGATTAGGTAAAGGGAAGGGAAGATGGGCAGACAAATTATTGAGTGTCCTATAAGACTATAAAATGACCCCCCATTAGGCCAGAAGATAGTAACCTTTTGTGATAGTCTACGGGACTGATGCCCTTATCCTTGAAGAAATTTCCTGCCCCTTTCTCTGAACTTTGCCCTATGATGCCAATGAGAATGACAGAGCACTGGAAAAGAATTTTGATCTACTGGAAGAACTGAGGAAGACACAAGGGTTCACACGAGAACTTTTAGACAGCGAACTGCCCTAACTTATAATTGAAGAATGAAACAAAAGAATATACAAGTAGGAAGCTTGGCCCTTGTTAAGGTAGAACTGACTAGGAGGAACCTGGGACATGGGGCATTGAGGCCTAATTGGGATGGACCTTACCTTATGACATGGAAACTTGAAGATGAAGTCTATGAGCTAACCAGCTTAGATGGGAGAAAGCTGCCGAGAAACTATCAGTCAGATGATCTGTCACCTTACTTTGCCTAATCACATTATTGCACAATGTGCTATACTATATCTTGAATAAAAAATGCACTCTTCCCAAATAACTTGTGTTTTACAAAATAAAATAGCAAATTGAGGCTCCTTGATCACTTAAAAGATTAGGTTTTCTCTAAAAAGCCTGCAAATGGTTCTTACTATGAGTGTTACTTAATTGCGCAACTATTGCGATAAGAGAAGTACATTTTTTACTTAATGGATGTCCAACTAGAGGATCATTGCAAAAATTGTTCGCAAATACAAAAATACAAAAAAGAAAGAAATAATGAGCAAAATGAACTTTTTATTAACTTTAAAAATAGTTACAATTACAGAAGAAAGATTTCAAAGGAGTACAAAAATAGGGTGTTAGCTGCGGGGCTTCCTAAATTTGTCAAGAAGAGGGCCATCATCAAGGTTTGTTTCCGACACATCCTTATCGAAGGTAGGAACTCCAACTTTTCCCTCATTTGGCCAAGAGTCATAATCCAAACATAAATCCTCGTAAGTTAAGAGAAATGAGAGATCCAAGTTCGGATTAGCCTGCTCCACTTGAAAAAAGCAAGAAAGAAAGCCTTCCTTGAACTCTAAGAAGGTATTCCTTCCAAGCCCTTTTCCACCTTCTAAAGAAGTGAGCAAAGCTCATTCAGTCGAGCATTGGCCTTTGGTTCGAAGGCATTAGTGCTCTAAATAATACTCATGCCCTATGAAGCCAACTCGCTCGATGCGCTGCACAAGGGGCATCGTAATAGTGGCTGAGCTAAAGACGGCTTCACCAATGGCATTCTTCAGGCTGAATGGTGCATATTGATCCATTAGCAGAGTCTGCTCAATAGCGTTGATTTTTTACTCTTCCAACTTCAACAATGCCGTCAGAAAAATGGCCTTTTTCTGCGCCTCAATTTCTTTTCCCCAAGACAACTTCAAAGCCTCTTGCAGCTCTCCCACCTTCCCCTGAAACCCTTTGATGAGACCTTCATTCACTTCCCTAGCTTCTTTCTCTAGCTTGAGCTCATGGGCAAAGCCACTCCTAGCGCTACATTCGCTACTTAGGTCCTTCTTCAAAGAGGCCACATTTTCTATAAAGACCCAAGCTGTGACTGGAAAGCCTTCTCCTGGGCCTACCATTGTTCCCCCTAGCCATAGGCAATGATGGCCTTCTACAAAAATTGAATTCATTAAAGCCAACGAAGGAAGGCATTTAAAAAAAACAGGAAAACAATAAGAAGTATATTTGGAGAAGGCTGCAGCCCATACTCATCATGTGGCCACCTTTCGACTGAGGGGAATAAGCAAGAAAGTTCTAATCCCTGGGATTTTTCAACCTCTTGTGGATGTAGTGAGTAATGTCAATCCAGTCCTTAAGGATCGACTTGCCAATACCTATTGCCCATTGAGGGTAAAAAACTTGGTCAGGCGCAACTCCCTTCAACTCTAAAATTTGCATTTGCACCTGACCTTTTCACAGGGATCAAATTGTATGGCTGAAAGAGTTCATCCACTTTTTGTTCGAAATGCCCTTTGGGTAAATGGGACTTTCGCAGGAACAACCCCTACTAGTACCTCAACAAGGGGTGAAGGTAAGGAGGATAGCACCTTTTCTGATGGTTTCATGGCCACCTTCAACTTTTGGGATACCTCCCCAACTGCTTTTTGCTTTTTTGACACCACTTTAGTGTGTGGCTCCATAGTAGGGAGGCGCTTAAATGCCTTCACATGCTTCCTTAAAGTTGTTGGATGAAAAGATCCATAGTTAGCATAGAACAACTGCAAGTTTATAAATCGGCATGGTAAAAGTTGTCTAATGATGCCCTACAACTACCATTGTGGGCATCAGCTCTCGACATGTTCATAGGGTGTGACTTTTTATGAATCAGCTGGGCCTTTGGAGGGGAATCGGAAAGCTCCACCACCCAGGTTGGGGGCTTGGACGAAGGGACCATAATATCATGTGCCGCATTAGCAGGAAGAATGATAATCTATCGTGTGTCCGCCAAGGCATTAATGATGCCTTTGCACCTCTTCATGAGCTCATTTGCTCGGCTGTCCATTTCTGCAAAAAAGACAAATAAGATTAGACATAATCCCTCATAAGAGAAGTAACAGACCATAATCGTCTGAAACAAACTTTTTTTGCCCGTTGGGCTTAGCTGCAATTCTGTAGAATTCTACTGGCTCCTCCTCTTGATCATTTTCCTAATTGCAAAGGTTCTTCATCCCTGGGTAGGACTAGTGGGCCCTGTTGATTCTTGCCCACCTTAGAGTAGTCTCATTAATTTTGGTGTAATGGATGGGGAACAACTCTACATAATTATTGTTCCCCACCATTTTCTCTAGCCAGTTGATTAGACTGAAGTATGAACAATGGCCCTTAGAGCTATCAAATGTTGGTAGTGAGTCAACCAGCGCATGCTAAAACGCATCCAAAAATTCATAAGGGAATCCCCAAGCTTGTCCCTTCAGCATGAAAAAGAAGTGCTCCTTCCACCCTGCCTATTAGTTCTTACAGGATACGAATGCAAAGGACTTGTTTCCTCCTCAGTTGACAGGGGCAATGTGGAATCAATCGGCGTCATTTTTCAAGTCCAGCATATAAAATTGAAGGAAAACCTCTAGCAGGGGGTCACTCATTCTAACTTACAGTAAATGATAAACTCATTGATTTGGGCAAATTAGTTGGGCAACGACTGCGATGGCGGAATCTGGTAGTGCTCGCATATCCACTCTACCAGCAGATGGAATGGCAAGTGAAGCCTCCCCTGGAGATGGTCGGTGAAAATAGTGAGGACGTTCATCTTCTTGTTGCCACTCTCCCCTATCCTCCAACGCTTTATTAGGAGAGAAGCGGCTACAAGGCCGTGGCCAAAAGTACCGATAGAGATTCATTGCCAAGGTGCCCTCATTGTGTTGAGTAACAACCTCCCTCAACACCTCTACATTAGGGGAAAACCGTGCCTTCAATGAGTTAGCCATGTTGACAGCATCCCTGGATGATGATGTCAAAGAAACCATTTGGAAAAATTGATTGAGCAAAATATCAGGGCTATTGCCAACACAACGGGATGGCGAAAAAATGATCAATAACAGCAAAAAAAGCTAAAAGCAGCATAAGTGCCAAGAGAAAATGAAAATAAAGGAAAAGTAGAAGACAGCGACCCATGACCTGATTATGAAGAAGAAGTCGACCTTGGCAAATTAAAGAGGAGAACTCCAACGAAAAAGAAAAAACTAGTGGCGAGCAAACGGTAATAAAACACAAAGTAGTAGTGAAATTAGCCAAATAATGTGAAAACCCTCACGGCATATACAAACAAACCACCGGCGGAAGAGTTCCCACCCCAAAACTGCCATTACAATAGTGGCAAAATTCTCACCCAATAGCAGAAGGATACGTGGCAATAAACAACCATAAAAAATGGTCATGCCTAGTCATTTCCCTGGGGTGGATTTAATAGACATTGCTTCACCTTCTTCCTAATTGGTACACCCACCATGTGTCAAAGCCTTATAGGACTAATGGGAAGAAAGGGCCGGACAATGATGCTTTCTCAAGCTTCTTCAGGAAGTAGAAAGGGCATGGCACCATCCCCGCTAAACGATGCCACTCGAAGCATATCAGCCTTGCAACAAGAAGAGGGGGGCTCGTACCCCACCTTCAAGTAAATGCCTCTCCCCAGTGAGGAACGACGATATAAAATAAAGAAAAAAATGCAGGGCCCTTAGCCTATAATTTCTTAAGGGGAGGAACTTATTGGTAAAAGATAGGCCCAAACCTAGTAGAAGCTCCTACTGGGTACCTAAATAGATCTACAAGGGAACTCCACCTTGGATAGAAACAGTATCCTAAAACTACGAAATAAGCTATGAGATTCATATCCTAAAACGAATTCCTCAGAGCTCCCTCTAGCTATATAAACCCTTCCATTTGTCAATCCTGAAAAATGACACACTAGTTCCCCCCCTCTCTGCTACTCCTTTCTTTCCGGAAGTCTAACTTGAGCGTCAGAGGGTTTCACCAGGGACACATCCTAAGGCCTTGATATTGTCTTAGTACGCTGGTCACCAATCCATGATTCACTAGGCTTCTGGGCCAAGCCCATACAATCCTATCAACTATCAAACTTAAATTTGTTTATACTAATATTTGATAAAAATTTTAAAAAAACTCATGGTTAAAACTATAAATTAAAATTTTTTATTAAATATTAATATAAATAAATTTAGATCAAACTTAAGTAAAAAAAACTAAAATGACGCAAAGAACTTAAGACAGAGGTGGCATTATACAGAACTAGTTATACTTGGCCCTTTCTTACCTCAAACTAAACCTAATTTTCTCTAGGAAATCTCTAGCATAAAATATTACTCCATCCATTCCACCAATTTTATACGATTTTTATTTTTGGGCCGTCCTAAATCTCTATCATATTTCTAGGGAAAGTTACCAAACATCCCCTAACATTTGACCTAACCTACACTTATCTCCCTCTATTCTAAAAAACCTACACTTTATCGTCTAAAATCATCACATCAGTCAAATTCTCAACTATGCAAGTTGACCAAATGCCAAATATGTGCATGTAAACAAGAAAATTTTCCAAAATTGAATATGTGCATGCACATAATACTTTCTTCAAATAAAAAGAAAATTTTCCATGCAAAATTAAATTTATATTTGTACTTAATTTAATTTTTTTTGTTTTATTGATATGTTACGTACTTTGTTTTTACAAATATAAGTTTGTATACATGAACATATTTTTTGGAAAACTACATGTACATATTTTTCCTAAAATTTTCGGTAAATGTAATTTGGCCACCAAATCAACATATAGGCAAAACAGCAACCTCAAGTAGGTTAAAACATGATTACCAATATTTATAGGGTACAATTGGTGGAACAAGAGTGGAAAGGAGAGCCGAAATCAAGATTGACACATTTCCAAGAAAAAATATTAGAAATTTCTAAGAAAAGGAAAAAAATAAAAAGTAAATATCCACCATTAATTTCCACCTAATATTTCAATCTTATATCCAAAAGACTTCTGATAGCTTTCCTGATGATCAACTTTATAGCTCAAATTAGAGACTTGCTTAAGGTCTTCCACAAGGGACAAAAGTCTTAAACTTATTGAATACACAACTAAATGGTAACTAAAAAAATAATAAATGTGTAATACATTTATTGAATGCACAACTAAATTTTACATTTATTGAAGTGATATATTTTAAGAATTTTTTAATTTTAAATTTTTTGTTAAAAAAATAAGTATAATTTATTATTTTTTTGATTGGATTGGCTAAAAAGTTACAAAACAGTAATTACCATTTAAAATGTACTTAATTAATGATATAATGATACATAATTAATGATGTGCTTAGTTAATATATTATTTATATTATGCAATGCTAACATTTGTAGAATGTATAGATTTCTTTCATATGGTGAAGATTAGTTTTCAAAATAAAATGAGTTTAGCTAAAATATATTTATCCAAAAAGATGATACTTCTCTATTTGAACTAATTGAAAAATGAATAAAATCTTTAAACAAGTAAATATTAATATTAATCACAAGCATAAACTATTGGTTTATAAATATGGAAATATATTATAGATTTAGAAATTATTAGTAAATTTATAAATCTATAAACTATTCAGAAATATAAAATTTATTATAAATATATTATTTATTTAGAGAAAATGGATTGGATGTGGCATTAAATGAATATTGTGGTTGATTTGCATAATTTGTAAGTCTTGTCAGGCAATTATGGCATTTGACACACTTATATGACAGTGAATTTGACTAATATGACTACTTGAAGGGGTAAAGTATAGGTTTTCTAAAACCAAGGGACTAAGTGTAGGTTAGGTCAAACGTCGGGAGGAGGGGGTGGTTTTTAACTTCTCTATATTTTTGTACTTACTAACTTTTTTTACTATATTACCCTTCAAACTATTACGTTAATATCTAGTTTTCCAATTTTTTTTGATTTACTTGTAAGAAACTGAAAATAAAAATAAAAATAGCACATAAATTTCCATAAAAAAATAACAAACAAATTTTTCTTACTTTAATCTACGGTTAAACCAAATGAAGCAATAATTATGGGAGGAGTACACCCTATCTTGATCCAATTGACGGCAATCTGACCACAAACGAACCTCATCCTAGCACCAAATTAAAAGGTCCCGGAAACATTGTGGACATGATAACAAGCAACAAGTCTTGTGGGGATTTTTGTGAAGATGAAGTGAACACTTTTTGTTATTATTATTATAATTATTGTTTATGAAAGTTCATTATTTCGTTAACTCTGGTATGAGCCATTATAAAAAAAAAAATTAGTAGACAATAAGGTTCATTAAATGATATTGAATCCAAATTAAAGAAAAGTTAAAAAATGAAAGTGGAAAGCTAACTGAAGCCTATATAGTTTTAAAATACAACATTATTTATATAAAGAACAAAGAATCCAAAGTTGGCCCAGATTGGAGAAAGGTCAATGTCATCTAAATGCTTATAGAAACGTGGGAAATGATTGCTACGAGTTGGTGTCCTGTTATGTTTCTTTGTGGTTGTACTAGGCTGTTATGTTTTTTTGTTGGTTTGTGTTTTGCTGCACCCTAGCAAAGTGCTAGTCCAATTGGACATCCTCTAAGATTTTTTCTGAGTTAATAACATTCTTCACCTACAAAAAACAGCACACTAATTACATAACTGGTTTACTGTAGAAAAACAGTGATTGATAATCACTTCGGCAATATTTTTTCCTAGGAGGGTAACAATTCTTGCACTAGGTACAAAGGAAACGATGCCGTTTTATGGTCTTTCAATCTTTAAAGTGCCCCCCCCCCCCACCCCCTATTTTAGTCCTCAAAATATGTCAATTACCATTCAGACCTTCGAAAATTGGTGTTAGTCGTTTATGAAAATGATGCCGTTTCGAGTCACCACATTGAACTTCCATCCTACCTACCTCGAGAAAATGTGAAAAAATAAGACACTTCTCGTTAATTAATAACAATGCACTGCATTATTCTTTCTTTTTCCGCCAGATAATTGTATACATCTTTTATTATTGTTCATTGAATAGTAACTAAAACAGCAGTAGTACATCTGGTTTAGTTATTAATTTTGATAAGAGTAAGGTTATTTAGGGGGTGTTGATGTGTCTAGTGAGAAAATTATTCTAGAGACTCTAAATATGTCAAAAGGAATACTGCCTATTAAGTATTGAGTTAATATTCTATCCACCGGCGGTGGAAAAAAAAAATTCCCACCAGCACTTTATTTGAGTAACTTCTGTTATTCTATTAACGCCTTATGGTGTTTAGGGTTAACATTCGTTTAGCAAACTGAGGCATAGACTCTCTTTATTCCCCACTTCCCCTTCGTCAATGATGGTCGCTTCGAACCATTGCCGATTCCCATGATCCCTGATTTCTTTGATTGCTTCGATTCATGTTTTTGCCTGAAAATCAGTGGGAGAAAGAACCTTAGGATTTGGAAGCTTTTCAAGTGCGACTGAAAAGCGATAAGGGGTAGGGTTTTGATTGTGGTATCAGAATTTTGCCCAATTTGCAAGAACTGGTTCTTATAGGTTTGGGCCAATTCGTTTGAGTCAAAATCAACTAATTTTTTTTAACTTTTACATTTTTTTACCTGAAATTAATTTTATTTGAAAACTAATATTATGTGGATATAATAATTAATTTGAAAGTAAATTTTTAGAATGCTCTTAAATTTTTATGAATTTTTCTTTTTTAAGGATTGAAACTAGAAAAATTCATAAAAATTTAGTAAGATTATAAAAATTTTATTTTCAATTGATTATTATAACTACATAATATTGGTTTTTAATTAAAATTAGTTTCAAGTAAAAAAGATATAAAAATAAAAAAAAAAGTCATTTTGTAGTTAATTGACTAAAGTTAAAACGAATTGGGTGTTGAATCCTACAAGATTGAGCTAGGAAATTTTCATGAGAGTTTCCGTCGAGGTTAAGCAATTGGTTGAGCTTCAAAATTAAAAGATGAACTTCCTCCTTTACTTCTTGTTGCTGGTTCACCGGAGTTCATAGATGCAAAGCAAGTCTGGCAAAAAGATCGATAACCAATGGCAGCGCGTCCATGTTGGCTGTGTCGATCAGTGGCGATATGCCAACAGTTATGACTTAAGCCGCAAGCACACGGAGATTTCCCGCCATAAATAAATCTTCATCACTTACAAGAGATGAGCTTCCTCTAGCTTCTATGGCTCGAACAACAAACCAGGGCTATTCCAAGATGATGGTCTGAGACAAAGAAAGAACCTTTTTTTCTAAAATCTAGCCTTTTCTATTTCCTAAATTTTCAATTGTTTATACTGGGATTTGATTTGTTTACCATTTTTTGCAGTTAAGCATTGTGAATTTGACCACTAGGTGCGAGTAAAAGGTTGAGTTGAGATCGATTACAACCAGAAGTTGTGAGTTTCATTAATTAAACGTTGCTTTCTATCAATATCTCCCAGAAACCATTGTTTGTTTTCTTGGAGCACACTCTGGCAATTATATTTGTCAATCAGTTTCTAATGGCTTTTTGGCTTGTACTTGTGCATTGAGTTTGAAGTTTGGATATTTTTGTCACCTTTCAATGGAATAAATTTGGCTCTGATTTGGTGAAAAATGAAATTGTTTGGTATGAATTACTTGACCAGCCTCTTATTGCATGACAGGACTTCAAGGACTATGCTTTTTAGATCATGGGTGGTTGTGATAAACAAGGATTTCCAATGAAGGATGGAGCTTTAACTCTTGGTTGTGTGTGCTTTTTGATCTACAAAGGTATGGATCTTTCTATTGTTCTAGAACTGTTTTATGATGAAAATTACCTGGTGTCGAAATTGTTTTATTTCCAGACTTGGGCCTTCACTCAATATTACCTATGGTTTTGAATTATCACTCTACCATGAGAAATCATCTTTTATTCTGATCAGGCACCCCCTGCTTTTGTGGCTATGGATGTCTTAACTGTGAGAGGAGAACAAAGCCCCATAGTGGTTGCATTATGAGCCCTCACCTCTATGTTATTAACTTGGTCATTATAAAGAAGGGTGAGAACGATATTACTGGTCTGAACACAACGAACACTTGTGTTAAGATGTGCTGCTCTTTTTACTCAGGTGGTTGTAGCAGTGACATCGGAACACACTCCACCAATAGCTGCCAACCAGAACATCCTCAAATGAATCGGTCCTCCCTGGCAAGTAACCAGAAGGGCCAACTAGAATAAAGTGCACAAAGCATTGACTGCTCAACGATCAATGTTAATGCTGGCATTTTCAGCCCAAGTCAATAAAAGGTATTAGGACCACAGTAGAAGGTGAACTTGGTTGTTGCAATGCCAAGCCCTCTGTGGCTCTTGTAGATTCTGCCACCATTATAGAAGAGAGGAATGTGGAATGGACAACCAGCAAACGTTCTAGTTGCTAGACAACCAACACTAAAAAACTAGGAATGAGAGGTCCAAAGCGAGCTCCATTTGTTGTCTTCGTTGTGCTTTTAGAACGTGCAATATTGAGTTTGTATATTTATTATTTTTGTTGCTTATTAAAAGAATTTCTCCACTTGAAATAAATTTGACTACTTGTCAATATGTATCCAAAAAATGCAATTTGCAATAGCTTTTCAAGAGGAAATTTTGCATCTTTCGTGGTTTGTGCAAACATTACATGAAGCAATAGATATTACATTGAAAATTAGAAATCTCCCAATAACTAAGCAACAATGGACATTAAGTCTTGGAATGAACGAAAAGCACTAAATAGTAACAAAATTCAAATATTGTGCTGGAAAATCAACAACGCACTCAAAGTTAAAGTTTTGGAATGAAGTTCAGCATTTTTTTGCATTTGATCCAAAAGTGTCGGATGGTAACTATGCCTGAGTCTAGTTCGAAGCTTCCATTAACATACCCTAAGGAATGTAAATTATAATATAATATATTAGAAAAAGGGGAGAACAATAAAAAAACATACTATCAGGTTACAACATTGAATCCAATACTTAATATGTGCACATATACCATAAATCGAAATGGAGGATTCTGGCTTAATGAATTGTATTGAATATTTTGGCAATGATTCAAAGAACTATTCTCACATGGTTCCTATATACAATGCAAATGAATCTACTTAGACATAGAAGTTGAGAATAATTATTGAACAATGTCAATATAAGTAAACATACCGTTGCACTTACTAAAACTTCAGCATAAAACTGAGTAGGGCATGGATTTGTTTCTATGACAATATCAGTCCTAAAAAAGCATTTATCCATCATAATACTCAATATGATTAGGAAGATATAAAACAAAACTAAAATAATAAAACTAACTACTTACTTTTTTTTCAAGTGCTTTGCATCAGTCACTGTCTCACTTTTTCTCTTTCGAATTGAGGCAGTGGTACTTTTCTTACAACTCTTCTTAACACTGCTTTTTATTCTCAATGATCGGGGGCTCCCTTTTGTGTCCACTTATATAGGATCTCACAAACTAGTTTCATGAGAAATCATATTATTGTCACAATGTTCTTCATCAACTTCAACAGCAGGAAATTTTAAGCCATGAAGTTCATCAACCAATTTGCTTATACCATTAATAGCAAGATCATAGTGTTTCCTAGATCTTGATGCTAATTTAGAAAGACCAAGACCATTTAACATCACACTATTAAAGCACATAATAGAGGAATCAGATGAACCATCTGATAATGAACACTGAGTAGCTTTTGAATCAACATACTCTTTTGCATCTCTTGTCCACCTCTTCAAGACATACCTTTGAGGTAATGAATGAACCTTTTTCTTCAACAAAATAACTAAAATATGTCTACACAAGATGCCCATGAACTCATATTCTTTACAACTATAGTGAGCCTGAGAAGATGAAACTTCAAAAGAAACCATGTAAAATGGCTTTTCTTTACTAATCTCATGCACGTTGTAGAGCTTAGACTCACCGTAACTCTCAACTTTGTTGAAAACAAATTTTTTAGCATTAATTAACTCATCTTGAAATAACTTAAATATCTTTCAGGTATACACCTGAGATGCTTCAGCTTCCATGGGATATAGAGTTTTAAAAACAAGCTTTGAGTTCACGGTCTTGAAGTTTTGTTGCCATTCTTTATTATATCAAGCATCTAATCCTACTTCACATTACTTCGCAAACTTACTTACAGAAGTACTAGCATTGATATAATTCTTGAAGAACTTATTTGAACTTTCACTTCTTTGAGTTGTTGACATGCCAGCACAAAAAACACTATGCGAAAATGCTGGAACCCATTTCTCATGAACAAAATATGTTTTGTCAAGCCAAAAATTACCTTGCAAGTTATACTTCAAAATGATGTGCATCCAAGCATCCTCAAACTCCTCGGGTGAAATTGATCCATGAATACAACTGTTGAACTCTTTCTTTAAATTTTCATTTTGATGATAGATATGGCTTAAATTTTGTGAAATTTTTTTCTCTATATGCCACATACAATAGTGATGTATAGTGTCTAGAAGAATTTTAGCAATTTCATTACTGATGGCTGAATCTTGGTCGGTAATGATCATTGATGATGGCTTTCCTGACATAGCTTCAAGCCAAGTATTCAACAACCAAGTAAAAGTATGCTCTATCTCATCCCATAAGAAAGCACAACCAAATAAAATTGATTGAAAATGGTGGTTTACTCCAGCAATAGGTACAAAAGGCATCTTATACTTATTTTTCAAGTAAGTAGGATCAACTGTCACAACATCACCAAAGTATTTGCATGCTATCCTCAATCGTGAATCAACCTAAAAGCAATTAGCAAGACACCCATCAATGTTTGTCTGAATGGCATAAAAAAATCCAGAATCCTTTGTTTGACAATTTCTAAAATAATCTAACATCATTTTGGCATCTCCTCTGTCAATAAGTTTTTCCTTTTTCCTTTTCAAATAATTATAAATATCACACTCAGTCATTCTAAGGTTATCGATTCCACCTGATTCATGAGACAAAATTGAAACTATCTTACTTGGATGAACGCCCGAGTCATCGAGAACATTTATGAGATCACATTGAGCCTTTGTGGACCGCTTGTGAGATTGAAGAAATTGTGTACTTTTTGGAGTAGCTAACTCATGATTGTGCTCTGCAATGAATCATGTTACAACCCATCGTTCACCTCTTTTTGCTACTATAAGCATTGCTTTACATCCTTCTTTGGTTTCATCCAGAGCTTCAAGAACATGTCTTTTCTTTACATATTTCTTTGCACAAGAACCTTCTTTTGAACAAACAAATACTCGACCAATTATCTCCTTATTGGATCTAGACCTCATGAGTTTATTTTCTTCAGATACTAAAACCAACACATTTAGCATTGTAGTAATGTTCTGAATCACTTAATGATGTGAATTCCATACCCATAAAAGGCTCTAGTGTCTCATCATTTGCCATATCCTTATTGTGCTCAATCAACTCAATTTCCTCATGAGTGATATTATTTTGTTCAACCATGCAATCTTCTATTTGGCACTCATCTTCAAACACTTCTAGTAAATCTTCCATTCTTAAAAGAAAAAATGATAAATTAAATTATCATATGTTAGATGGTAAGCAAATAAAAAAGTTCGGGCATCATCGATCAAAATAGCACTACCTTACAAGAGCAAAATGTAGACAAAATTGAGAGCAGAACATAGAATGTAGACATTAGCAGGGTCATGACCACATCACCATGACTCAAAGTTGAAATTTTAAGAGGTATTTTTTTTATTTATAAAAGACATCATATCATTAATAAGAAACAAATAAAACACCACTCCTCCAACACATAATCGCTGCCTCCATAGATGAAGACGCAATTTAGCCAAAACAATACAATTATGCACTAGCCTTCTGCAAACAAAAAAAAAAAAAAAAAATCGATGCTAAAAAGTATAGCATACTACAATTTATCCATGCCTAGGGAAACAAAACAAGCCATAGCCCACACTGAGATTAGATGAAGCAAAATAATTGCCTGAGTCAAAATAAAGGACTATTCTACAATAAAGGACAAGAAATTCTACAATAAAGGACCAGAAATTAAATTGAACCAAAATAATTGCCTGAGTCAAAATAATTATGAATTGATAAAGAAAAATTCTTTCTTTTACGGAATGAATTCATGGCTGGTGTAAATTTCTCCTGTTCGGCTGAAGCAATTTGCGGCTGCAGTGAGTTGTCTCTTCCCAGCGTAAAACACAAGGGCTTAGAACACTTAGAAATAAAAGTAACTTGCTCTTTCTCTTGTGACGGCTGCAGTAAACCCTGCTGGTCACCTCTTTGGTTCCGCGGTTCGACTTCGACTGTGCTGCTCACTTCTTTCTTTTCTTGCTGGTTCAGCTCTGCTGGTTGCCTCTCTACAGGTTCCGTGGTTCGGCTGTGCTACTCACTTCTCTGTTTTCTTGGTGGTTCGGCTTTGCTGGTCGCCTCTCTAGTTTCATGGTTCGGCTGTTCTGCTCGCTTCTTTGTTTTCTTTTCTTGTGTAGTAGGTTATATTAACGTTAATTAACACTGTTATAATAAACGTATTAGTGAGATAATGGGAGTGTTAAAATTAACTATTGGTGAAAACTTTTGTTTCCACCGCCGGTGGATAGAATATTAACTATTAAGTATTTAGGGGTTCCCTTGCTAGACAGAAAACTGCAGTCATGTCATTTTAAGCCCCTTGAGGAGCAGATTCTGCAAAGACTCAATGGTTAGGCTAATAAGTTTCTCTCTTACGCTGGGAGGGGTCAGCTTATTAAGTCTGTGATTTTCAGTTTTAAAATTACTGGTCTATTGTTTTTCCCGTTCCAAAGTTTGTGTTGAGTAGAATTGAGCAGTGTTGTTGAGCTTTTCTATGGTCTGGGTTTATTCAGGGTAACAAATTCCCTATAGCTTGGAAATTTGTGTGCATTCCCAAAGAACATGAAGGTCTTGGGGTATACAACCTGTTTGGGTGAAATGATGCAGCTAATGGTAAAAAGTTGTGGCGCATGTTTTCTGATAAAGAGAGTTTGTGGATTTGATGGCTACATGCATACTACCTTAAAGGCTAGGACATCTAGCATGTAAGTCCTGTAGCTGATTGTTCTAGTTTTTGGAAGCATATTTTGAAAGTATGTAGCTTATTTTCTGATGCCATTCATGATAACGCTTGGGATTGTGTAAGAGATTAGAAATTTAGCATGAAGTTAGCACATTTACATGTTGTGGAGAACTTTGATTCCGTACATTAGCACTCGTTGGTTTGGAAATCAGTCCCAAAATTTTCCATGGCCTATTGGTTTGCTATGTTGGACAAATTACCTACCTTGGATAGACTTGGCCTTTACTTGGTCATAGGTTCTAGCTCTTGTGCTCTTTGTCTTCTTGCTGGTGAATCTCGAAACCATTTGTCCTTTGAGTGCTCTTACTCGTGGGTGGTTTGGTGTGAAATTATGTGTATGGTTAAACTTCATGATGCTCCTTAGAGTTGGAATAGATGCTGGCAGTGGCTGTGCAGGGTGGTGAAGGGCAATAGCTTAAAATCAAAGGTAAGGTGAGCTTGTTTTTCGGCTCTGGTCTATTTCTTGTGGCAGGAAAGAAATAGGAGACGTCATCATTGAATGTCTAGACGGCCAATTGAAGTAGTACGAATTATTTCTAAAACAATGCAATATAGGTACGGTTGAAATTTGTGTGAGGTTTTTGCTTAGTGTGTATTGCCTGATTTTGCTTGTGAAGCATAGGTTAGGTTCTTTTGCAATTTGTTTTAAGTCAGGTTTTGCCCCTTTTTGTAGGCCCCTGACTTGGTATGTAACTGCCGCTAGGCTGATTTGGATGAAATGAAATCTACACCCACCGAGGTGTTTTCGTAAAAAAAAAAAAGAAAGGGCAATATTTGGGCAAATCAATGTTTCAAGTCCATAAAATTATATGTTTATGTCAATTTTGCTTGAAATTTGTTTGTCTTTTAGTATAGTCATTTGTTGTTTTAAAAAAAGAGGCTAAGTGGCATTTTGAACTGCTGCATCAAATAAAAAAAAGCAACATTTTTAAGTTCCGTCAATGATAATGAAAAAACTAATGAAAGACACTCAGGTGGGACATGTGCTACAAGGTAGAGGGCTTTATATGATAGCATAAGTTGAAGAAATGGATCACTTTATGACAAACACTAAAACTAGGGGATCGTGAATGAATTTTACCTGATAAATTAAGGTTACCCAAGTCAACACTTTGTAATAAAGAAAATAGAGGGTTCCATAAAATGACTTGAAAACCAGAAATTTGAAGGGGCTTAATAAATCGAGGAAGGTTTGGTGCTACCTTTGGTTTTGTTCTTGTTATAATAACTATGAATAAATTTGTTGCTAAGGTAATAGATCACATTCAGTGAGTGACTAATAAATAACATTTTGAGATTTAGAATTACTATCAAACTTTTTAAAAAAGATTTAGTGCCAGAAGCTATAATAATTTTATACATAGGTTGAAAAAGAAAACTTAAATAAGGACCCGTGTACCTATACATTTGTGGTCTTGGTTTTTTTTCTATACATTTATCAGAGTCAATTCATTTTAAATTAAATCAACTTAATTTATAATGACTTATTCTTATTTTTACATATTTTTTACCTGGAATCAATTTCATTAGAAAGCTACTATTATGTAGATAAAATAATTAATTTGAATGTAAATTTTCATGGCATTGTTAAATTTTTATAAATTTTCTATTTCTAGGCATTACAAAATAAATATTCATAAAAATTTAATAGGACTATCAAAGTTGTATTTTTAATGTATTATTTTGCCTCAACAACATTGGCCTTTAAGTAAAATTAGTTCTAGGTAAAAAAGATATAAAAATAAAAATAACACATTTTGGATTAAGTTAACTTAAGTTAAAATGAATTTACTCAAATTAATATTGTAGTGGTCATACTTTTTTTTGCCAATCTGTGTTTAAAATTTTATTGATCAGCATATAGTAGTGTTCTTAGTTTTCTTGTTAATTTGTTTGTTTGCTTTTTCCCCAATTCAAAAGAAATTTACTTTGTTTAGTTGTTTTTTTTTTTGTTCAAAAGCATTTTACAAGTAAAGATTTAGAAGTATTACAAAAAGGGAAGAAGAAAGGGGATGGGGGATGGCATCGCTCAAATCTACCCCAAATTCATTGCACAATTTTCAGTTTTGTGATTTAAATTTGACTTAAATTCATTTATATTAATATTTGATAAAAAAATTTTAACTTATAGTTTTTAAATATAATTTTTTAAAAAATTTATATCGAATATTAGTATAAATAAATTTAAGTTAAATTTAAGTCAAAGAAAACTGAAAATAGTGCAAAAAACTTAGCACAAAGATAGTATTACATTGAACAAGTTATATTTGGCCCCTTCTTATCTCAGCCTAAACCTAATTTTCTCTAGGAAATCTATCACAGTAAATATTACTCCTCTCGTCCAACCAATCTTGCTTCATTTCCCTTTTTGAGCCGTCCAAAATCTTTACAATATTTCCATACTTAGGAACTTATTTTGCCATACGACCTTTTAAACGTTATCCTAATATCTGTATTTCCTATTTTCTTGATTCCCTTGAAAAAAACTAAAGAGAAAAGTGAAAAAGAAAACAAAAAATTTTATTGCTTTAATCCCTAATGAAACCAAATGAAGCAACAAATATGGAACGGATAGAGTATAAGCTAATTGAATCCAATGCACACCAATATAAGCACAAAATGAATCTTACACTGGTAGTTAGTGGTGAGCAGTGGGCCGTGCTGGCCCGGCCCAACCCACAGCCGACCTGGGTTAAACCTGGCCCAAGCACGATCAAAGCCCGACTCACATCAGCACGGAGAAGGCTCGAAAAGTATAGGATGGGCTTGACGAGCATGAGCCTAGAACCAGTCGAGACTGGCTTGTTTGGTCTGTGCCATTCCAGTCCAATCCAAGCGGACTTACCATTTCCAGCAACAACTTCTAACAATCCTGAATTTAAAAAATGGTGAAATTACATACTAAGGATAGCTGCCCCTCTCAAATGGCTATTTAGCCTGAAAAGCTTATTTATCCTAACCCAATCCTTATAAATGACTAGTTTTTTATGATATTTTTGTCCAACAAAATTTTGGTCACTCCTATAAACACCCACTCTCATTTCCTCACTTACTCATACAAATTCCAATACTCTCTTCTCTACATGTACTACTATTTCTATAACTCTCTTCAAACTCTCCACCAATTTTCTTAATATCCTCCTAATTTTTTCTTAATCTCTCATTAATCTTTCATCAATTTTCATCAGGTCATTGACTTCAAGGACAAGTACTAGCTTTGCACATCCAACACCGGCTTAGGGTTGTTCTTTCGTCGTAAAAGTTTAGCCCAAAAGGGAATTCATATCCAAGAAGCCCCCGAGCCCGCCAACATCAATATGATGACTATCAATTTGGAATTTGAGGAGCAATAGTCCAACAATGAAGTTGAAGTCCAAGAGACCCCAACTTAAATCGTTAATCCACAAAGAGGGGATAGTTCATAACCGATACCTCAAAGTTAAGTTCCCGAGGGTGATGAAGGTAAATCTCATCTCAAATCCTTCATGTCAGAGTATATTGAGACAATTTTGGGACAACGACAACTGGTTCTCCATGTACAAGTACTGTGGCAAGAAGTTGCCACATAAGGTGAATTCTGGTACCAAGTTACTTCAATGGCATATAAGGAACGAGCATATGATGCACTACCTAGGTGTTGAATGGAGTTCTGGTGGACAAAGACAACTCAGATCTACAACCAGTGGCTCATATATCTTTAGATTTAATGAGTAAGAATGTAGGGAAAGTATGGTTAACTAGATGATGCTCATGGAAAAACCTTTTAGGCAAGCTGAAGACATGCATTTAGAAAATTGGATTAGGTCTAATTTCAACTCGGCCTTTAGAAAGACATCTAGGACAATTGCATGAAGAAAAGTACTTAAAATGCATGAATTAGATAAATCTAATCTGCAAGCTCTTTTTTGTTCACTTGATCATTACACTACTTTTACTAGTGACATGTGGATGTCTTTTATAGGATATGATTATTTTTGTGTTGCCACACATTAGATAGATGACGATTGGGTCATTCAAAAAGGGATTCTTGCTTTCAAATGCATGGAATATGACCATATGGGTATAATATCTATTAAAGCATTTAAGATAAACTTTGTGAATTTTTTTGTGCTGACAAAGTTTTCTCCATTAGTTTTGATAATGTCTCTAATAATAATTGGGTGGCCTGAGAACTCTGTAATGCTTTGAAACCCCATTGGGATGGTGTTTTTTTCCATATTAGATGCATGTGTCATATTTTAAACTTGTGTGTACAAAAAGATCTTGAGGTTTTGCAAATGAAAATCTATCCAATCTGAATTGCATTAATATATTTGAAGTATGGGCCCAAAATTAGTTGTGAATTCAAAAAATATTGTCTTCAAAACAACCAATCATTTTCTTGGAAACGTTTTAAACTTGATTGTCTCACTCATTGTAACTCAAAATATGAGATGTTGAAGGATACATATAAATATGCAACTCATTTAACTGTGTTTTTTAACTTGAAATCAAACTCTAAACTTTTGACAGCTGAAATGTGGGACAAGTGTTACAAACTTTATCAATTATGATGGTATTTTTATAAGGTAACTATTTTTCTCTTATGTTTACTATCCTACTGCCCACAAGGTTTTGATGTATTTGGTAAATATTTCCATTTTTAAAAGACATCATCAAACTAATGAAGGACAAGTGGGTTTCATATTTTACAAACATCCCCCCATGTTTTTACTTGCATCTTCCCTTAACCTAATCATGAAAATTTTGGATACATTATCTTTACTTGAGGGATACTATAATTTTTTTTTGGAAATGTAGCATATCAGTTGTTTAGGTATGATGGTGGAAGTAGATGAACACTTGCGGGAGCTCTACAAGGAGTATTCATCTCACTACAAAGATAAGTCACTGATGCCGATTCATCTTCCTCATCATCAGCACCATTCAACCCCACGGAATAAGTACTGAGGCATCCCCAACCCACATCCTTTGGCCTAGCGAAAGTAGATGATTACCCCCACACTTCATTTTTGACATGTGAGGATGACATTTTGGAGTAGTGGAAAGTGAAAAGCAAACAATTTTCAATTTTATCCATCCTTACAAAGAAAGTTCTTGCGGTTCCAATTTGCACCATTACATCTAAGTCCACATTCAATGCTGGTAAACTAGTCATATTAGAGAAAAATGATTAGTTGACTTCAGAAGCAATGGAGGTCTGTGTGTACAATCGGGACTGGGGTCTTGTGGCCTTAAGAAAGCAAGACTAGAAAAGTTTGGATGATGAGATGCAAGATAATAACAAGGCCTCCACATCCTAGATTTTTTTTTTTGGTTTTGTATGTATGAGGTTATGTTTGACCTGCATGTTGTAGCAGGTAATTTTTTCAATATATTTATCATTAAAATAAATATCAATAATAATAATTTAAAAATTCTAAATCATAAATTTATGTTCATTAATTAAAATTTTATTTTATCTTAATTTTGAGTTAAGTTTTTTTTTAATGTTATGTTCTTATCATTAAAGCTATCAGTTATGATCAAAACATAAAACTATGAAACATAATATTGTACATTCTTTAGATTATGGATATTTTTTTTGGTGATCAAAGAGTAATTGACTAAAAAATTTTATCTCTTATCAATTTAAATTCCAATTTTTAATATAGATAAAAAGTTTATTTAGAAAAATTCAATTTCAATTTTAGAAATTATTGACCAGATTATTTTATTAAACCGTAGAGCTTTTCTTTTAACCTTTACTACGTTAATGGTAACCAATGTTTTAATTCAGAAAATAATACATCATAAAAAAATACAAATTTGTGTTTAATTTATGTTAATCAATGAATGGTTTAACCATTAATATAGTAGAGGTAAAACATAAAGAAAAAAAATAAATTGACTAAAGTGGAATCAACCAAAATTATACTAAAGAGGACAAATCATAGTGACTCAAGTTTTGTTTGAGAAAATAATAATGAAGAAAAACAACAAAAATAGTTTGAGGACCAAGAGAGAAAATGTGAAAATTTTAGGTATTAAGAGCTTAACAATTGATTTAATTAAAGTTAGGAAAAAAAGCTCTATTTTACTAAAAAAAAAAACAAACAATGGTGAATTAATATAATAAAGTAGTTATTACGTTGAAGGACCAAAATGGAAAACGAATCAAGCTTAGGCTCTAATATGGGAAACGGAAATAATACAGGGACTGGAAATGTGTTTCACCAAAAAGAAACCTGAAACAAAATGAGAGTTGGGCAATAGCGAGATAGACTCTCAAGAAGGATATTGCTCTCCAAAAAGCTAATCAAGCTTCCAAAAGAAGAAATTGCATAAAAAAAAAAAAAACAGACACTCTGCTTGCACGTGAGTGACACCTAAAGGTGCAAAATGGTAAGGGCACTGTAGTTCCCTGTAGTCTGAATAGTGGAGCCTTCAAGGCTTTTAGAAGTTAGTAATAATGTGATCTAATTTTACTGTGCAGAACAGATCATAGTTTTCGCTTTTTTTTCTATTTTTGGAATGTTTAACCATTTTGCCATGTAAGCTCGTTCCTACTTGTTTTTAAGTGTTACTTGGCTTTCCTATTAACAAAAATTATACTGGTGGTGGTGTTTTAAAAAAAAAATTAACCCTTTTAAAAACAATAAAGAAATATTTCCAAAAAATATTTAAAATTAAAAAAGTCACAAATTTTGAAAAAAGAAAACCCTTTCCCAGGCCCAGCACATTTTGCCATGCTGTGCCCGAGTCACAAAAAATTATTATTATTATTATTATTATTATTATTATTATTGTTTATGAATGTTCACTATTTCATTAACTCTGGTTATGAGTCAATTATAAAAAGATAATCCATCACCAAGGTTCATTAAATGATATATTGATACTGACTCCAGATTAAAGAAAAGTTAAATAAATGAAATTAGTGCATTTAAAAAAAATGACAGTAAAGCTAACCGAATCTCAAGCATAGTTTTAAAATACGAGATTATTTATTTATTAAAACATAAAGAAGACAAAGTTGGGTCCAGACTGGAGAAAGGTCAATTTGTTCACAACTTATTAGTACAATTTATGTCCGCAAAAATTATTTGCGCCATCATCTTCAAGGATAGGTACAAACCACGTGCATGAATGCAGCTAATTTCTAAATGTTTTTAGAAACGTGGAAAGTTATATGGAAAATTACCTGACGTCCCCCTAAGGTTTGGACGATCCTATACTTTTGTCTCCTATTTAAAGTGTAAGTATCTGAAAAATGGTAGATACAAGTGTAGGTTTGCCCAACCTTAGGGTCTAGGTAATTTTGCCAAAATTGTAACAATATATTAATTACTGAACTGGTTTGCTATGGGTAAATTGCATCTGTGGGCCCTAACCTTTCATTATTATCTTATTTTGGACCCTAACCTCAAAATCTTGCATGAGGCATTCTTAACCTCAGTTTTTTGTTCCATTTTAGATCTTTGCAAACAGAAAGTGTTAAAATTGATGGAATTAGCCATGTGAGATGCTAGCATGGGCAATTTGCCACGATGCCACTAACGTGGAAAAGGAAGAAAGAAAAAAAGAATAAAAAGTATAGTGCAATCAATCAAGGAATCAAACAACGACTGAAAGGGAGGATGGCGGAGGCGAACAATGAACAAAAATGAGGGTGAAATCAAGGGTTGAAATGGAGGGTTGAAATCAGGTGTTGGAATCGAACTAAATCAAGGGTGAAGTAGAGGAAGGTGAAATCGAGGGTTGAAATTAGACGAAATCAAGCAGCAATCAGTGTTAATCGATAGAGGCCGGAGGAGGCGGGGGAGGACTGGAGGGAACTGGGGAGGGGGGAGGAAGGAGAAATATGCGCTAACCCTGTATATGCTCTAAATTTCTTCATTTTTTGTAACATAGGCCTTAAACGCCTAATGTGGCCAACTGCAAACATTTATAGCTGGTAATTCATTATACCACGTGGCCAACTGCCCCAACCTATCATGATACATTGCTATTTCTGTTATTTTTAACATTTTCCGTCTTCCAAAAGTCTAACATAAAAAAAAAATTAAGGTTAAGGACGTTCCGTGTAAAGTTTTGAGGCTATAGTCTAAAATAAGACAATAATAAAAAGTTAGGGGCCACAGATGTAATTTATCTGGTTTGCTGTAGATAAACAACTATTGATAATCACTTCAACAAACCTTAAGGGGTCTAGGTAATTTTTCCAAAATTGTAACAATATATTAATTAACGAACTGGTTTACTGTAGATAAACAACGATCGATAATCGCTTCAGCAATTTTTTAAGTGCTGGTAAAGTAATAATTTTTGCAGTATGTGCAAAGGAAATAACGTGGTTTTATGGTTTTTCAACCCCAGAAGAAGGCTAATTCCTTATTACCTATCAGGGTAGAAGTAGAGCTGTCTAGAAAGGAAAAACTCGTGATTTCACGTGCCCTTATTCCTGGGTTCCTAATTCCTGATCGGTGGTAGTTCTCGTCATCTTCCGTTGCGATCTATTGACATCCGGACTGGTGAGTTTTGGTCTTCGGTTTCCCAAGTTAACCTGTTGCTTCTTCAACTGCGCTTTTGTCTCATTCTCTTGTAATTGAAGTTGTCTATTTCTCTTGTAGTCGAAGCGGGAGTTCATTTCTCTGTTAGCTCTAGACATTCCACCATTGATCTGGTCGGGGCTCTTAAAGTTTGAGTTCGATAATCGTTGGCACGATGGAACCCCAGCTGGTGTGACCGCTTCTGAGAGGAGACCATAACTATTGACAATTCGCTTTGCCTTACGCGGTAATACTCTGTTACTATTAATTCCATTGTGGACACATCTTCTTGGTTTTCTGTTCGTCCTTCTGCCATTCAAATGAAGTTGTGCGCTTCTCAATCGCTTTGGTTACTCCACCTTTTGCTTTGTCTTGAGCTTTTAAAGTGAAATTTCAAGCTCTGTTGACTCGGTTAATGCTTCTTTTCCTGCCATCATGTCATTTTCTAATCCTGGTTCTGGCTTCAACAAACATAATAGTCAATTGGTCTTCTCACTGGGTTTCGAATTCACATTGGAAAATTGTGAGTTGCTGCATCATTGTGTGCATATTAAGGCGGTTTATCGTTGGAATTTTTCAATCCCTTTTATACAGTGGCATATTACTAATTTCTAACGAGGTGATTTAACTGCTAAAGTCCTTGCAGGTGTGGGGGAAAATAGGTTTCTTGTCCAAGTTCCTTTGTGGCAGGATTTAAGGCAATTGGAAGAACAAGCTCAATGGACTTTTGATGGGGCAATGATCTTGATCAAAATGTTACAGCCAAACTTGCCTTATGATGCACATGACTTTGGCATCTATTTGGGTACGAATCCACAAGCTTCCTCCCATTTATATGACCCCAGCCACAGGTTATTTCATTGCTTCTAAAATTGGTTTTCCTATGGAGATTGATCTGAAAAATACTGTGCATCATGATTGGAATTTTCTTCAAGTAAAGGTCTAGATTGTTGTAAAGAAACCCCCATTGCAGGGCTTTTTTTAGAGGACTATCATGGGACTTGACATTGGATCAACGTTACTTATGAAAGAGTCTTTAAAATCCGTAGCAATTGTGATTACATAGATCATACTCAATCTCACTATCTTGTACTTGGAAGGTCTACCTCCAATAATTGGTAGGCCCAAGGTATTGAATCTTTGATTTCCATGACAGCTAATCATGTAGACAATATGGAAGGCAAGTACAACATTAGTGAGGTGAATAAGCAATTGCAACTAAATGATCATCAGTCTCTTTTCTCTAAAACTATACCTAAATTGGTCGATTTTGAAGATTTCAAACCAATATATAAGGCCTATTTGACATTTTTTGTGATTTTCTTTTAGTAAGGAAAGTGAGCTTGGAATTGCATCTATGTCTCTTACTTCACTAACTACTAAGAAGCAATGTCCCAATTTATGCCTTCAGAGCTTGAAATTTGAACATACCAGTCACTCATCAGAGAATAATAGGTGTCATAGGTATTCAAAAGCTAAGTTGGCTAGTACAATTCTAGATGAGTGTACTTATCTTTTGAATAAGGGTCATTCAAGTTACTAGTAGAAGGAAAGAAAGAAGAGGGCCTGCAAGTTTGTTTCCCTACCACTGGGGGACTTCATTTGTCCAACATCATTGGAGCCTCTAGATAAACACTTAAGGGTAAGTATGATCGCCTTTCATTCTAAGATGAAGTCAAAAAAGGCTAGAAAACCTAAAAAGTGACCCTTTGAAGATTGTGGAGATTTACACCCCTTGAAGTGGTGTAAATTGGCTTCACCATTACTTCTACAATTTTTAGTCTCTAATAATCGAGCTTTCTCCAAGGAACAAATTTTTGTGGATGAGGCTTCTTTGAGCTTGACGATGCAGTCAATTGCTACTTAAGAGTTTACTGCTTAGACATTCCATAATGAGCAGGGATTTTTGGGGTTTGTTCCACATCAAACCCCAATGGGAAAATGAGGGTTTTAAGTTTCAACTATTGTGGTTTGGGTCATTCCATGACAGTTCCCCATCTAAAATCCTTAGTAAAGAATAATCGGCCTAAGCTTTTGTGCTTAATGGAAACTAAGCTAGATGACAATTCGGCTAATAATAAACTAGCTTGTTTAGGTTTCAGAAACTCCTCATTTGTTGACTCTATTGGACTTAGTCAAGGTTTGTGGATAGGTTGGTCCTCTGAGATCACATGCTTAGTGCTTGCTCAAGATTCTCATATGATTTTATTGGTTGTTGTAGATGAAAGGGCTAATTCTTAGTATATGGGATGTGTATATGGTCATCCGCCTATTCAATTTTGAAGAATAACTTGGTGTTCTATTTAGGAAGTAATCTTCCAGTATGATGGACGTATGCACCTCATTGGTGACTTCAATCAAGTTCAATCTTCTCGTGAGAAATTTGGTAGAAATGCACATTTATGCCCTGGAGCTAAATTCCTAGAATCTTTCATTAAGGAGTTGGAATTAATTAGACTCCCTAGTAGTGGGCCTCTTTACACATGGTCCAACTTTCAACAAGGTGAGGATGTCGTTTATGAGGTTTTAGATAAGGCATTTTGCAATAAGGCTTGGATTCGGCTTACCTTTACTGTTAGACTGGTGAATTTAGCCATTCAAAAATCTAACCATGCCCCTCTACTCTTAGATTCCTCTCCTACTTCAATCTTCTATCATCGTCCAAGAAGATTTGAAGCTTTTTAACTCTAATATCCCTAGTGTGAAGAGCTTATTAAGTCCCTTTGGTACTCTCATATTCATGGGCCTAGGATGTTTCAAGTTGCCTTAAATGGCTTGCCATTAGTTCCTACTCCTCATCAACAAAATAAGTCTTCTGGGGAAACATTAGACATCAGATTGAAGCGGCAGAGAAATGATTAATTCAGGCTCAACAATCCTCGCAGATTTTGAGCAATCATGCTTTGGTAACTTCCTTGAGATGTCAATATGTTTCTCTTTTAGCTGATGAAGAGAATTTATGGGCTAAAAAATAAAGGATGAATTGGGTTGCTTTGGGTGACAAAAATTCTCAACTCTTCCACTTTTCTACAAAATGTAAACAGATTAGATCTCGGATCTCAGCTTTGAAATTGTTGAATGATAGTGGGATTTATGAAGACAAAGACATTAGACACCTCATTTGCTCTGACTTTGTGGACCTATATGATAATAACATGTCTCATCGATAAGTAGCCCGACAAGTGCTGTGTTCTACTATCATGAGGTTTCTTTTTGGCCATCAATATAACTTTTTATTCACTTCTTTCTCTCGAGTTGAAGTTAAAAAAAAAAAACTTTTCAGTTGGGTAATTTTAAAGCTCTTAGCCCAAATGTTATTTCTCCAGCGGTTTTAAAAAAGTATTAGCATATTATGGGAAATGCCATTGTAGAAGCTACTCTTTCATTCTTGAATGTGGTGAGATCCTCATTCACCAAATAAATTGTACCTTCATAACATTGATCCCTAAGTTCTATGAGGCATAGATGGTTGAAGATTTAATGCTTATAATTTTATGTAATATCCTGTATAAGATAATTGCAAAAACCATAACTAATAGACTAAAAGTTGTTCTCCCTTCTTTGGTTTTAGAGTTTCAAAATGCTTTTGTCCTAAGGATATGTATCCAGGATAATATTATTGTGGCCCATGAAATCCTTCATGCTATCAAGCAAACCAGTACGTAAAGTGGACCTACAGGTTACAAAGCAGTTTTCAAATTAGGCATTTGGAAGGCATATGATTATCTTCAATGGTCTTTCATAGAAACAACCCTAAAATATGTGAAATTTCTTGAAAATTGTATCCACCTGATAATGCAATGTATGTCCTCTGTCTCTTACTCAGTCTTGGTAAATTGTCGTATCATATAGTGGTTTTCTTCGAAAATGGGCATTCATCAAGGTGCTCCCCTGTCTCCTTGTTCATCCTTTGTTTTGAAGCTTTCTCTAGTTAGCTTTCATATTTTCAAACTTTGAGTTCTTTGCTAGGATTTGAGGCTAATCGAAATGGTTATATTATCAATCATCAATTTTTTTCAAATGATTGTCTAATATTTTTCTATCCTTCCAAGGATACTAATCAGACCCTTTAGAATATGTTGTACCTATATTTAGTTACACCAGACTGAAAGGTCAATTTTAGGAAATAAAAAAAGATGTTTAGTCAAAATGTCCTAATGTGGTTGAAGGAGGAATTTTGCCAATTACTGCTATTCTAAATCAATAATGGTACTTTGAATTATTTGAGAAGCCCATTTGTCAAGATTTATCTAAGGTTGCATCTTTCCATTTTTTGGTTGATAAAATCAAAGCTCAATTGAAAAATTGGAAATTACGGATGCTTAACAATGCTAGAAAATTAACCTTGATTCCCTCAACTTTGACATCCATTCTAGTCTATATCATATCTTTGTTTAAAGTTCTAGTTTCATTGTTTGATTCCACGACAAAAAACTTCATTCGATTCTAGTGGTCGGGATCTATTGAAAGAAGGTGTCCTCATTTGAAGCAAAAAGTATGCTAATGTTATGTAAAGGTCTAATGGTTAAGACTTGTGGTTGTTAATTCTTAGTACAAGGTAACCTTATATCCTTTTCAGACTAAGGTACCCTTATGTCATTTTCGCATTGGCCTTGTTCATTGTTCTGAAGAAAGGTAATCATAATCATTAAAAAAACATGACACAATAACCCTTCTTATTGTAACGGGACCTGTTTTTATTAATAAGCATGGTAACATACTTAGGTTTATGGTTATTATACCCTAAACTAGCATGACCAGACAAAATTTTAGAACAACATGGTAAAGAATTCATGGCTTGCTCTTTGAGTTTTAGTTTGTGTGATGTGTATGCGTATTATGGTTTGGGATTTTTTGTTGGTGGCATTGTTATACTAGATCATTTTGTTAGATGATCAAAATTTATGAAGGTTCAGGATATGTGTTTCTAGCTGAGTATTGATGTTTAATAGGTTAGAGAGGCATTGCATTAGGCTCTTCAAGTGCTGTAGAGGCATTCAAATACTGAGATCTCGTCAAGTATTAATTTCATTTCCCCTCACCTTGGATGTAAAGAGATGTTCATTTTTTGGACTTCTTTTAGGCTTTTTTTTTTGGCAACTTGGAGTGCTTCAATAATCACCTAAATCAATAACAAGAAATGGTTTTTGTTTTGAGCATTTTGGTTGCCTGCTGCATTTGCATAGATTTCTTATGTTGTGAAGTTTCTATAATGCGTCTAGCCACCCCTCCTTTCCCCCCTAAAAAAAAAAAAATGGCTTCTATATGTCAGGCTTGCTCTTTTGCACTATATTGATTGCTATGTAGCTGAGTTGAACATTCTAATTGTTGACAGCTCTTCACTTCAACCATGCTAAGTGCACAAAAAGGAAGTTTGCTTGTACGGTTGAAATGCAGGATAAGTTGATAGATAAATGTGCCTAATATGTAGTTAGAATTTCTCATAGTCAATTTTAAGAAGAATTTGTGTTGTGATCAAGTTTAAAATTTTGTTTGAATTTGAATTGGTAACAATTTAAATAACTCATGAATGAGTTTTAAATCGAGTCAAGTTCTCACCGAGGTTAAGCTATTTCTTCATTGTTCATCCTCTATTGCTGGCAGTAGTGGAGTGTCAGGGGGCTTGGAGTTTTTCGGCAATTGGCAAAGAGAGGGTGAAGCAGAGACTCTAGTTGGGAAGCTTGGGCTGTTTTTCCAGAAACTTATACTAAGAAATTTTATATTTATATGTTAGGATATTATTTTAGAAGGAATAGAAATAATCATTCAAATAGATTTATGTAAAGGAGATCATTCTTTCTTTGACTATTATAGTCTCTTTGAAGGGCATCACTTTTTGTTCCTTTTAAGCCTCTTCATTCTTCTTAATTACAAACTTTGATAACTAGAGGCTTGATTTATAATTATCTACTAGGGCGAACTTACAAAACGGGTTATTTTGATCCTACAAAACTTTGGTTTTTGTGTTTCGTGGAGGCAAAAGGTTAACACTATCCATAATTAGAGTTTTATGAGCTTTATGGTGCACATATAGTGTTGTGTTCAAGTTCGTGATTATTATGTAGATTATTGGAGGCATGCTTGTTTGCACTTTGCTGCAAAATGATGCGATGGATCTGATGGTTTCATATTCTGAAATTTTTCAAAGCTTGGGAATAAAATAGAGCATTGGGAAAGGTGCATAACCTTTTAGTCTTTGTAATTTTTGTCTTTACCAGTAGCACTCCTCAAACTTGAGGATTTTTAATCCTGCCATTGTTCTCATTTCATCTATACTCTAGCTAGGGTTATACTATCATAGAATTCTACTACCATACACTGATGTAGAAACCAACCTCGCTACACCATCACAGGCTTACCCATCTAGGAGAAATGTCATGATGACTCACCACTGTCGCTTTTGCCAAAGACTTAGAAAGGATGTGGATTTAGCCTCATAATCTCGGATCACTGCTCATACAATCGTATGACTACTAATATTGTAAAAATTCTTAAGCCACCACCACTGCCAAATTGAAGTTTGCTGAAGCAAATCCATGTTGTTGAAATCGGGCATCATTGTGAGATAAAAAAGTCCAAGGATAAAAAGGGAAGAGAGCACATTTGTAGGGATCAAAAGATGGATGTCACTATTACTACAAAATGTGAAAAAAAAAATTAAAATTGTAGCCTACTATCACATACTCAGCATTGAATAGTGAAAGCCTAACAGTAGTTAGAACATAGTAATATTTAGTATTGGAACCCTATAACTGAAGGGGAAGAATTTTATCATTAGGAAGATCACTATATAGCCTACAAAGTTAAACTAGAGGAAACAATTTTTTGTTTAATGGTGAGGATAAATTTATTAAACTGCATCACAAATTTACAATTTCCTCTACCAAATTACTAGAGCATTCCACAAAAAAAAAATGTACTACAACATTAAAGATAACTAGAGTAATCAATTTAAAATTGTTGCTAAGGAGTATTAGTAACGGTTGAGAAAATACTTATTAAAATTATGAACAACTGAAAGTGGAAGGCTAGTTTATTTTTGATTCGAACATGGTTCAAAGTACGAGGAAGCTGATTGAAGATGTAAGCAGAGTAGAAGATTCAATCTCCAAGGAAGCAGAATCAATTACTCTGGAGTTAATTCAAGAAGAAAAAGGTAGAAAAAGTCATGAGTTATATTTGTTACATGTATTGCCCTCATATTTAATATGTTTTAATGTGTTTTAAGCCTTAAAGATCTAATTTGAGCATGTTTTACAACTCAGAGCATATTTGGATCCAATTGATTAAAAGTGGATTTAATTTATGATTTTACAAGTTTTATCGGTTCTATTCTTTCAAGATTTTAATAGATTGGCGATGTTTCAGAAGAAAATTCATATCTTGAGCTACAGTGATAAAAACCAAGTAATTCTTAAGCCACTGTAAAGCTAATATCTATAGGTATAAGTCATATGCAGACTATGAAACCCAGTTCGCATGTTTTAAGGGTCAAATTCAGCTTCAAAATAGTGACTTGCACTAAGACATTAGTTTAAGAGCAGTTTTCATATATGTGCTATATCTCAGCTATACACCTCCATTTTGGATTATTCAAGTATCATTTTAAAGCTAAGAGGAAGCTCTATAAATTCAAAAAGAATCTAGAGTTAAAATCATGTTGAATCAGGTCCAGATTTTCATTGAAAGTACAACCCAAGCCCAAAGGGCCTTAGAATTTGTGTTTACTTAGGACTTGCAAAACCCTAAGCGAAAGCTATGAATTTAATGGAGCTAGGGTTGTGAACTAGTCCATCATATTTTTTATTATCTTTTTTACCTGTTATATTTTTCATCATTTTTTTAGTAATATTTTATTTTTCATCTTTCATCATGTTAGCTTAAGCTTTTATTCAAATTAGATGACCTTTTCTAATTAATTGTTGAGATTGTGAGATTCAGACTTTTGTTCTTAATCTGATTTCAATTTAAGTATCTATATTTCTTTGAGTTGAATGTTGATGCATGGAGATTATCTAATTAGGCCGGTTAGATGTTTGTTCATGTGATTACTGATCTCATACTCTTGATTTGTATTTATCTTGCAGGGTAGTGAAAGTAGTAGGCTAGGTAACGTACTTGCCTAGGGGAAATATAGTGTTGCAATTTAAATAATACATGCTACTTGTTATTGTGAATTGTCTTAATCACTTCTTAAATCATTAATGATATTATTGATTTGTGTTTAGGTTGCTTTCTTTCAACACTAATCGCCTATAACAAGATCTAGTCGTAGTGTTGGGCTAGACTTAGTGTGGAAGGGAATAATAAGGTTTATTATGGCTTTTCCATATAGTCTATAGGCTAAGTACTTGAATGAGAATTATAATATGAGAGTTTGGGATCAATCCAATAATTATTCTTCAAGCTTTTCTGATTTATAGTTTGTTTGGTTAAAATATTATCAATTTAATTGATTGTTTGCTACTTTTACATTAATTTCATTGATTTCTAATTTTTAGCATACAAATCCCCCCATTGTTTTGGGTTGAATTTCTGGTTAGAGAGAAGTAATTGTTACATTATTCCTTAATATTCGACTCAGTCTCACTGCTGCTATAGAAGTTAGGTGAAATTGGATTTAATTTTTTGTGGGTTACGATAACACACCAAAATTTTGATGCCATTGTCGGAGATTGATACTCAATTGACTCTTTCTTCATATTTTTTTTTTTTTAATTTGAAAAAAAAATGATTACTTTGGTTTAGGCAAAAACTTGATCTTAGTAGAATTAGAAATTCTTTGTTTGCGAAGAACATAGCAACTGTGGTAGCAGAATTAATAAGTAGAGGAAAAATGCACAAAAATGAAGTCTAAGTTCCAGAAGCCATAACTTTTTTCATTGCTATCAGAATTACTTTTGTAATATGTCATTTCAAAGGTAATTCAGTGCTCTACAAGTGTCACAGAGCTTTTGTGACTGCAATGTCAGGGCCAAAAAAAATGTTGTTTTGTCGGGTATTCGAGAGTTCAAAGTTTTGTTCAAAATTGTTCCCTACTCAAATTTGGTTTTGCTTGCTATTTTGGTTTAGGTTTCTTTTAGTTTTTACTTCTGAAGGATCTATTTCTATGCTTTTACTTTAGATTTTTTTATTTGTTTATTTCTCATGGTTTAATGGTGTTTCTTTGATTTTTTTGCCTGCAACTCAATCTTCTAACCAAGGTGACTTAAAGTTTGATCCAGAGATAGACAAAACCTTTAATAAATTAAGAAAAGAAAGAGGAGCCTATAATAGAATGTACTATTTGCTTCCAAACTCTAATTGTTGTGAGCCTCAAATTGTAGAGGATGAAGTGATGGCTTTCCAACAGAAGCAGAATCAAACATTGAAGCAAGTTGCCTCCCCCATACTGGACCAACAACCTTTGTGCATTACTTTTCTGGCTTTAGATAAGAATGATGCTTTTGAGCTTAAATCTGGACTAATACATCTTCTACCTTCTTTTCATGGTCTTGCAGGTAAAGATCCTCATAAACATCTTAAGGAGTTCCCAGTAATGTACGGCAACATGAAACCTATTGGAGTCATAGAAGAACAAATCAAGTTGAAGGCCTTCTTATTTTCCTTGAAAGATTTGGAAAAAGAATGGCCATACTATTTACCTTCTGGGAATGTCAGTACATGGAATTAGATGAAATGGTTGTTCTTGGAAAAGTGTTTCCCAGCTTTAAGGGTGGACAACATAAAGAAGGAGATATGTGGCACGAAGCAACACCATGGAGAGATCTTATATGAGTACTGGGAGTGGTTTAAGAAGCTATGTACGAGCTGCCCTTATCATCAATTCAGTGAGCAACTGCTGATCCAATATTTTTTTGAAGGCCTTTTACCTAATGATAGAAGCATGATTGATATTACTAGTGAAGAAGCTTCGGTGGATAAAAATCCTAAAGCTACTAGAAATCTAATTGCAACCATGGCAGTAAATTCTCAAGAATTCGGCTATAGGTTTGACTCCCCATCTAAGCATGTTAATGTGGTAACTACTTTATCCATTGAATAACAAGTTGCTACTCTAACATTTCTTTTTCGTCAAATTGTTGTAGGTAATACACAAATGACAAATGTTACCCACTTCGGGGTAACCCAATTATGGCGCCAAACTTGTGCATTTAAAACTCTTAGAGTTGTTATATTCTATAGGCCATCAGAACAATACCCTTAGTATGCATACCCAAGTGGGCCTCTTGATTACAAAATTCTGACCAAATGAACAGTAACTTAGCCAACTTTGCAATGTCATATCTTTGGCTACAGGCCTCGAAATTCAGAAATTCCACATCCCAGTTCAACCTCTAGATGTGCTCTATATGTGGTCAAAATTTTATACCAAGATTCACTTTGCATGAGGACATATTAAACCTTAGATGCAGGGTCAAAAATCTGGCCATTTTTGGACCATTTTGCCTATACAAATTTTCCAAACCATGAAAACACTTCACTCACAAAGGGTAAGCCCTCCAAGGCTATCCCATATATATCCAAAACATGTAGGAATTACATGCTCTTGCATCTAGCAACAATATGTGGCCAAAACAGAATTTACAAGTAAGCAGCCTATCATTCACACTTAAGCAGCTTTATACTACATCACATACATAGCCAAAACATTGCTCAAATGTTAACATATTTGTCTCATTTTACATACCCTACATGTACATGCATACAAGAACTACATAATGGTCTTAACCCAACTAAATATGCACCTTAAATTATAGGAGTGCCTAAGACACAACGGACTCTAGAAAGGGGATGCTGGATAGTTGCTGCATAACACAATAAACATCATCACTAAAAATACCAAATATGCTTTTAAAATCACCAAAAATTTCAAATCATAACTAGACATATGGAAGTTTAAGTACCTAAAATATCATATCAAAACTCAAACCACAAAGGTTAGTTTGAATGTGATCTTTTTGCTAGACTTGAAATGGTAGAATTAAGGGGAGTAAGTTTCATTGTGAAACTTAGTAAGGGAAACACTTGGTTTCTTAAGGAAATGTAACCTTCATTAAAACCTACATCAAAAGACACTAAAACACAAAACCACAATCCATATATACAAGATATAGCAACCAAATGCAGCAGCCAATCACAACCAACAAACACATGAAATGTGGCAGTAAGAAAAACCATAGGTTAGTCCATAAAACATGCAATAAAGTTAAGTAAATCACTATGGAAGCCCTCCTCAAGCTAATGCTTGGTCTTAGGAGGATTTTAACACTAGTTAGTACTAACTTTGGGCTCTAGAAACCCCAATTTTCGCTGCCACCACTGTGTACTTCACACTAGGTCACAAAACCTTCAATAAGTGCATTACCCTTACTAAGCTTGGTTCATCAAGCTCATGGCTCTCTTCCAAGCTTAGCCCTATCTCCATGAATGCATGAAAATATAGTACATAATTTATGAGAGCAAGAGAACTCTTACCTTGATGGGTATTCTAAAATTGGAGCTTGATTCTAGGTGCACCCAAGCAATAGCACCAAATAGCTTCCAATTGTGCTTCCTTGACTTCAATTGCAAGTAGTTTTGAGTTTGAACGTATGGTGCCTATGGAGGAAGTGTGGAGGAGGGTGGGCTGCATCCTTTGCCAGGTATGGCCAAATATGGGAGAAGAAAAGGTGGTCTTGACCACTCAAATGGTCAAAAGTACACTAAACACACCTAAGTAGTCTTAACCTTGTCTTATGTCATTTTCTTGCTACAAGACTATGGTTTCTTAGTCTTAATCTCTTGGCCCACATTTGACCATCCTTATCTTGCTTCAGCAGCCCCTCCTTAGGTAAGATAACCCCACAATTTCACCATTTGACTTAAGTCAAAGACATACACATCTTAAGGCCAACATTAGAACACTTGGGTCTTTTATGCCTTTTTGTGTTTTCTTTATCCTTAGTTATCTTCCATAAACAATTTGGTCCTCCAATAACACTTTCATACCATTCATATCCTTCTCATGACTCTCCAAATCTCTTTTGTGAAATTTTTACAATTGAGTACCCGAATTTCCAAAATCTTATAAAAAGGTTTATAGGTTGTTTGACGAACAAGTAATCCTTAAGGCTTTTCTGGGGGGGCCAAATTGCCAACTTAGAACACTTTTAAGGAAGTGTTCATTGTACCTTTTACCCCTCATACTTCAATCACTATAAAGAGAATTACAAAATATGATGGTTTTTTTTACCATTATACCACACTTGTAATTCTCCTATTTTTGTGAGATAGTAACAACAAAGGCTTGTGGGATTTGTTCAGATGTAGTGTACCAAATGGACATTGCCCAACTCTTCATGAGGAAGCCATAGAGCAATTGAGTGTAGTGGGTGGTTTTCCTAGACAGCCACAGAGGAAGTATGATCCTTACTCAAATACTTACAATCCAAGATGGAGGGATCATCCCAATTCCAATTATGGGAATCAACAAACAACTCAACCTTAACGAAATTTCTAGTAGTACCCAACATCCATACTCCCTATGCAACAACAAGGACAACTTTCTAATTTAGGTTTGTCATTAAAAGATATTGTTAAGTCTCTTGTGAGTAATACTTTGTAATTTCAACAGGAGACAAGGTCCAGTATTCAAAGTTTGGAATATGGTCAGATGGCAAGTACAATTTGTCGATTAGAGGCGCAAAGTTTGTACAAGCTACTCTTACAAATGGTGATCAATCCTAAGAAGAATGTAAGTGCCATTACTTTGTGAAGTGGTAGGGAAATTGAAACATTAGAGAAAGTGGCTATTGCATCCTTTAAGCACAAAAAGAAGGAAAATGTTGCCAATGATAATGAGGTACCTAAGCGTAAGTTTCTACCTCTTTTTAAATATAAACTAGTGCCTTATTTTCCCCAAGCTTTAGTTGAGAAGAGGAAGTATGAGAAAAATTCTAATTTGCATGAGACGTTTAGCAAATACGAGGTTAATATTCCACTTTTAAATGCCATTAAACAAGTACTTCATTATGCTAACATTTTAAAAGAACTATGCACTGTCAAAAGAGAATAGAAATTGAAGGGATGTGAAAAAGTGAGAGTATGGGAGAATGTTTTTGCTATTATTCAAAGAAAACTCTCTAAAAAGTGTAAAGATCCAAGCATGTTCATTATTCCTTATGTAATAGGTAACACTAGAATTGAAAAAGCCATGTTAGATTTAGGAGCATCAATTAATGTCATGCCATATTCTATTTATGTTTCTATGAAACTTGGACCTTTGAATGAGACAGGTGTGGCGATACAATTGGCTGATAGATATAATGCCTATCCAAGGGGCGTAGTTGAGGATATCCTCATGCAAGTAAATGACTTAGTTTTTCCTGCTCATTTTTGTGCTTGATATGGAGAATGGAGACTTAGCTGCTCCTATTCTGCTAGGAAGACCATTTTTTAAGACATCCAAGATTAAGATTAGTATGGATACTGGGATTCTCACAATGGAATTTGATGGAAAAATGGAACAATTCAATATTTTTGACACACTGAAGGAACCTAACAATGATAATTCTATGTATTTTCTTGAAAATATTGATATTTTAGTGTAGAATAAATCAGAAACCAACAAAGTTAGCACAATTAGGTAAGGAAGAAAAGGTCAAGTTGTAGCAAGAGCAAGAGTTGCCATTTGTGGTAGGAAAAAAAGTGTTGCATAAACACAAGAAAATATGGAAGGTGATACCTGGTAAGTTTGAGCATAATTAGATTGGACCATTTATTGTTACTGATGTTTCTACTCATGGTACAGTCAAGCTTTAAAGTTGATGTTTAATACTGAGATGCATAAGTTGAAACCTTTCCATGAGGGATTTCCAAAGAACCTTGGTTGAGGATTATAAAAAAAGCAATTGGTCAAGCCAAAGACAATAAACATAGGCACTACATAAGAAGCAACTCAAGGGGAGTTTGTTCCTTTTTCTTCCTAATTTCATATTTATATTTCCATCATTTTTTCATATTTTTTGCATTTAACCTTAAATTGGGAATAATATAAGTTTTAAGTGTGGGGGAGTGGATAGCCCATGCCCTACTTTCTAAATTTTTGTTTTCAAATTTTTGAACTAAAATTTTTGGATTTAAACTTCTGAGCATTGATCTAAATTATTAAGGTAATTGCATTTTCTAGTTCTTGTATGCTTGGCTTGAATGTTAAGTTAGCAATCTATTTGTCTTTATGTGACTTTTAAATCTTATTTTTAAATTATTTTTTTGCAATTTTTTATCAAGCTCGTTGATGATTATCTTGAGAAGCTAATTTTTTGCATCAACTTTTGTGCTTGGTACATTGATTTAAACCTTACTAGATTATGAGCTTATTAAGTTGGATTTGTGGTTTGTTTTAGTTGATGGATGATTTGAATCAGTTGAGTACAAAAAATAAATTGTTCTATGGATAAAAAGTTGCAATTCCACCGTTTCTTGGCATTGAAGCAGGTAGAAGTTCTTTCCTTAGGCAAAAGTCAATCACCACTCAAAAAGATGTTGGAAGCATAAGTATGGTCAAAGATCACTTTGAAATTGTGTCGAGTTAGTGGCTTGGGTATAGCAGAACCTTTGTGATACACCCACTAAATGGCAGAATGCAAGAAAAGGCAATGTGAAAAAAAAAAAGGCAATTAAAATCTGAACAAAAAATAAATTTGCAACTAATTTCTTATATTTCATGGGTTTGTGGTAAGATTGGTTGTGCTTTTTGAGTTCTCATCTACTTGATTTGCTCTCTTTACTTAGTGCATAAGTTTGATGTTTTTTTTTTCAGGTTTTGGAAGGTGATTGTTGCTAGCTTGTGAAGAAATGTTTTCATGGACTTATTTTGTTTAAGTTGGTATTGCCTAGTAGGTTGCATCCTTAATTCCGATTGTTAAGTTTTCAAGACCTTTGGATGTGGAATTATCTTATCATCTTATATTGTCTTTTTAGCTCAAATGTATGCTTCAATCTTTTTTTTAGATTCTTTTATTTTCAGTTTAAGGTTTTGTTTACTCAAGGACCAGAAAAAGCTAAGTGTGGGGGAATTTGATGAGCTTACGTTTATTATATTTATTTCCCTTATATTTAGTATGTTTTAAGGTGTTTTGAGCATTAAAGGTCTAACTTGAGCATATTTTATAGCTTAGAGCATATTTGGACGTAATTGATTAAAAGTGGATTTAATGTATAATTTTACAAGTTTTAGTGGATGTATTCTTTTATGATTTTGACACACTGGCAATATTCCAGTAGAAAAATTATATCTTGAGCTACATAAATCAAAATTGAGTGATTCTTAAGTCATTAGAAAGCTAACATTTGGAGCTATGAGTAACACAGATTATGAACTCAGTTCACATGTTTTAAGGATGAAATTCAGTTTCAAAGTAGTGGCTTGTGAGCAAACATTGGTTCAAAAGTAGTTTCAGTATTTAGGCTATAGCTTGGGCTATACACCTTTGTTTTAGGTGATTCAAGTGTCATTTTGAAGCTAAGAAGAAGCTTTACAAATCCAAGAAGAAACCAGAGTTGAAATCTATTGAATAAAGTCTAGATTCTCATTGAATTATGTGACATAAGTCTAAAGTGCATAAGAATTCGAGTCTGTTTAAGATTTGCAAAACCCTTAGTGAAAGCTGTGAATTTAAGGGGGCTAGAGTTGCGAACTAGCAGCCATTCCATCATATTTTTCATCATCTTTTCTTAGTATTATTTTGCTTTTCATTTTTCATCATGCTAGGTTAAGTTTTTATTCATATTAGAGGAACTTTTTTACTCAATTGTTGAGATTATGAGACTCTGAATTTTGTTCTTAATCTGATTTCAATTCCATTATCTATATGTTTCTTACTTGAATGTTTATGCATGGCGATTATCTAATTAGCCCTGTTAAATGTTTGTTTATGTGATTACTGCACTTATTCTCTTGATCCATAATTGTCTTGTAGGGTAGTGAAACCAGTAGACTAGGTGATGTGCTTGCCTAGGGGAAACATAGTGCAATTTAAACAATGTATGTTGGGTGTTATTGTTAATTGTCTTAGTCTCTTCCTGGAATGTTAATGTTGTTATTGATTTGTGTTTAGGTTACTTTGAACACTAATTGGTTAATAACAAGATCTAATCATAATGTTGTGCTAGGGTTCATGTGGTAAGGGAAGAATTAGGATTATTATGATTTTTTCATATAATTTATAGGCTAAGTACCTGAATGGGAATTAAAATATGAGAGTTTGTACTTAATTCAATAATTTTTCCTCAAGCTCTTCTAGTTTAAAGTTTGCCTAATTACAATTTTATCAATTTAATTATTTACTTGCTACTTTTACATTAATTTCATTCATTTCTGATTTTCAGCATACAAAATACCTCCCATTGTTTTGTGTTGAATTTTTTGTTAGGGAGAAGTGATTGTTATATTAGTCTCTAGGGTTTGACTCGATCTCACTACTGCTACAAAAGTTAGGTGAAATTGCATTTAATTTTCAGTGGGTTACGGTAGCATACCAAAAAGTGATAGGGGGAGGTAAGTTTTTTCTGTCTATCTTTTCACTATGATGCGGAACATCTAGTGGATAAGTTCTTGAAATGGGATAATCGTATGAAACCGAAAAAGAAATCTAAAAAATAAGTCTTATATGACCCTTAAGTTTTAAAGGCCATAACTCATACTGTAACAGTCAGAATGACTATTATACTAGCTATGTCATTTTGAATGAATTTTGAGATCTACAGGAGTCATGAAGCTTTTCTCTTTTTGACTGCATTTTTCAGGTAAAAAATCCATCATATTGAAGGGTATATGGGCCTTTAAAATTTGTATCAATTTTTACTACTTGTTATTTTTAGTTTTATTTGTTTATTTTGGATTAGAGTTTCTGTATAGATCTATAAATAGGCAATATTACATTTTATTATTCATTCTATCAATAATATTGAAGTATTTTAATGGCTTCTGCTGTCTTTACAAGTTGTGATTCTCATTTTTGCTTCTTGATTAGACATGTTGCTTACTCACTGTGTCACACTGAATGTGAGGGGTGGCAAAATCATGGAAGAGGAGGTTGGTAAAGGAGCTTTGTCATAAAGAGAAAGTATATTTTCTTGGATTATAGGAAACATTTACTGCTGGTGACATTGAATTGAAGGTGAGACCGTTGTGGGGGTTGAAGGATTTGATTATGTTCATCAAGATGTTGTAGGATGGTCGGGTGGTTTAATATGCACATGGGATTCGAATCAATTTCATAAATTGAATCACTTTTCAAGAGCAGGATTTCTTGGTGTGGAGGGTATGTGGGAAGGTTGCTCAGAAAGAGTAAACTTGATAAACGTATATGCTCCTCAAGGAGCTGACCAAAAAGAAGCCCTTTGGAGGCAGTTAATGAACATCAGAAGAAGTAGAGCTGGTATATGGATTATATTTGGAGATTTTAATGCGGTTAAGAATAAGCAGGAGAGGAGAGGGAGCAATTTTGATGTTGTTGGCCCAAATGCATCCAAGAGGGGGCTGAATTGGTTGTTTTAAAAACTTTAGCAAAATCAAGTTTTACAACTAAATTTACTCAACCAAAGATTAAGAACAACCAAGTACTGTTAAGCTCAAATAAAGCAAGTAAATAAATGATGATAAAGAAAAGAGTGCACCGGGATTTATAGAGGTTAAACTCCACCAACCGGAGTCTACGTCCTCTCCTCAAGCTTGTCCACTTGAGATTTCCTCCATTATGTCTTGATCAAAAGTACAATGGTGTTTTCTTCAAGGTTCACACCCAACCAAGCTCTAGTTTTCTCCAAGGCTCACTAGAAACCATTCCCTAGTTTTCTTCAAGGTTCACTAAAAACCACTCTACACTCAAAAGATTCTAAGACTTGAAATGTTTACAATTTTACAAGCTCACACAATAGCACTCAAGCTAGACATACAAGTGAAAGCACAAGTTTTGGCTCTTTTCTCAAATGATGAACACTTTGATGAGTATTTGATGATGAATCTTTACTTCTAATGGCCAAGAGTTATCTCCAAGATGTTTCTCCATGTATTTATGCTCATTTGGGGGGCCAAAGAGACGTTGAAGAACCGTTGGGAAGGTCAGAAATGTCTCCAAGAAAGCAGGTGACCGTTGCTGTCAATTTTGACAGAAATTCTCGTCTGTCACCAGTTTCACCCGGTTGAAATATTTTCACTCAGTTGAAAGTTCTGTCTGAAAAAAAAATTCAACGTTTGACTTCCAACGGCTATATTTGTAATTAATGAGCTGTCAGTGCTTTATACACGTGGAATCTGACATGGCATAGATTTATATTTATTTTTCAAAGATTTTCTGAACCGGAAACTCGCGCACAGGTCTGGAATCCAAGTTTTACCTGGTTGAAAATTTTTCATTCGAATGATTTTTTTGTCCAGAAATAAAATGCTCTTGGGTGTGAAAACTGAGTCTAGTTTCACCCGGTTCAAAAAATTTCACTCGAATGATTTTCTTGTCCAGAAATAAAATTCTCTTGGGTTCGAAAACTGACTCCAGTTTCACTCGGTTGAAAACATTTCACTCGGATGATTTTCTTGTCCAGAGATAAAATTCTCTCTGGTTTGAAAACTGACTTCAGTTTACTCGGTTGAAAACATTTCACTCGAATGATTTTCTTGTCCAGAGATAAAATTCTCTCGGGTTCAAAAACTGAGTCCAGTTTCACTCAGTTGAAAATATTTCACTCTGTTGAAAACGCAGTTCCAGGATTTTCTTGCTTCCAGACATCCAAACTTTAAAAGGTTTTTCTCCAAAATGATTTCTTCCTTCACAAGCAATGCTTGAATCAACATAAATACTTCAAATATACTTATGAAATAATTTTCCTTCCAAAGATCAAAACTTTATCAATAAAAGAGCAATATATAAATCTTTAGGTAAAGCTTTGAAACACATAAAACAAATATGTTTTGTTATCATCAAAATCAAATAAATGTGAGCCATGAATAGAACAGATCCAACAATCTCCCCCTTTTTGATGATGACAAAACAACCTTTTAAAAGACATATATAATATCTAAACAACAAACATGAACAATTATTATCCCCCTTTATTAAATATTCTTCAATTTTATCTCTCCCCCTTTTTGTCATAATAAAAAAGATATATAGATCATGAAAACAAATCATGATAAATTCTTAATATTAAAACATGCAATAAGCTCCCCCTTAATCAAAGCATATAAAAAAATTTCTCCCCCTTTCTAAATCAACAAAATAGCCAAGTATCAACTAATAGGATAACAACATTATTAATATAAAATCATATCATCAAAATTATTGGAATAAATCCACAATGATCATGGTAATATCTAACATGTCATATATCGAAGAACAATGAATAATTCATATATACTCATCAATCAACATATCAAAATCAAATAACACAATGTATCAATAATCACTATTAACCAATAAAAAATCAACAATGTTACCACATTAAAGCTTTAATCTCAAACACGTCTCATTGTGCTCCAAATCCCCAATTTCTTTGTGCATAGAGCTTTTATGTATAAGCTTCTAATTATTGCTCCATGCTCTAGCACCCTACAACAAATCTCAAATTTTGATCTTAGGTACCCAAATCTCTTTGGGTCCATGGGAGTTAGCTCCAACAATGTTGGTTCCTTTAGGAACCCATATCAATTTATAGCCAAAAGGAACTTTTCTTCTTTTAAACATGCATTCATAAGAATAATGACCTTTTCCACCACAAGCATGACATGTTACAAAAGAACTGGATGAGGATGTAGATGCATCAACAAATCTATTTCCAAATTTTCTTTCCTTCATCAATGGATTAAAACCTATTCCCGCTTTGTCATAAACTCCTTTTTGAGCACCAAGTAACAAATCAAGGTTTTCGTTACCTTTAACAAATTTAGGCAAAGATTGGGTAAGATCAAGTTTATCCTTTTTTAATTCATCTATTTCTTGTCTCAAGGATAAACTAATATCTAAGTTCTCCTTCTTTAAGTCATCTATTTCTTTTATTAAAGAAGTATTTACAACCTTCAATTCATCAACCTTTTTGACAAGTCTTTTTGAATTTTTGAAAAGCTCATGAAATGCATCTAATAATTCTTCATATGAACAACTTGATGAGCATGATGATGATGATGATGTGTTACTAGAATAAGTACTTGTTACCTCATTTTCTTCTTTTGCCATGAGACACAAGTTGGGGTAGCTTTGATTTGAAGAGACTTCATCTTCTTCAATCATCAAGCAAAGATTGGCTTGATCACTTGTGTCATTTGATGATGACGAGCTTTCACTATAGAATGAGCAACTATCACTCCAAGCCGCCATAGCTCTAAGTTTCTTCTTTCCCCTCTTGTGATTTTTGTGCTTCTTTGGCTTGTTCAATGGATAATTAAATTGTAAATGTCCAAGCTCCTTACACTTGTAGCAAGTGATGTCATTCTTTTTGCCTCTAGAACCCTTATTCTTTGACCTCTTGAGAATTTTCTTGAACTTCTTGGTCAAGATTGCTACATCATCCAAATTATCTTCATTTGAAGAAGATGAAGATGAATCATCTTCTTTAACTTGAAAGGGCATTAACTTGTTCTTGTTGTTGAGCCTTTCTTCCTCTTGCTCCTTCATCTCATATGTCAATAATTTCCCAAATAGCTCATCAATGTGCATGGTCTTGATGCTTCCACCTTCATTAATAGCTTCAACTATACTTTTCCATGAAGAAGGCAAGCTCCACAAGATTTTTCTCACCAACTCTTCATTTGTATATTCCTTTCCAAGAAACTTGAGTGGTGTAAGAATTTCATTGAACCTTTTGAACATATCTTGAATGCTCTCTTTTGGCTCCATGGGGAAAAGTTCATATGCTTCTAACTAGCATATGCATCTTGGTGTCTTTGACTTGTGAAGTTCCTTCATATGTCACCAACAACTTGTTCCATATTTCCCTAGCACCATTACAAGAAGAGACTAAATTGAACACATCGGGGGTTAGTGCACAATATATAATATTCATAGCTCTAGCATTCATAGTGCACATAGCATCATCCTCCAATTTAAATTCTTTTGAATCTTTTGGTACTTGTTTACCATCAACTACTTTTAAAGGAATATTAGGACCATCTTTGATAATTCTCCATAAAGCATAATCAATAGCTTTAATATGAATCTTCATCCTAGTTTTCCACCAATTAAAATTTGTAGAATCAAACAATGGTGGCCTAGATGTGCTTTGCCCCTCAAGATGCATAAAACTAGTGGTTGTCATGGATCTTTTGATTTTGAAACCGCAAGGTTTTGAAAGAAAAAATCACTAAGCTCTGATACCAATTGTTGGCCCAAATGCAACCAAGAAGGGAGGTGAATTGGTTGTTTTAAAAACTTTAGCAAAATCAAATTTTACAACTAAATTTACTCAACCAAAGATCAAGAAATGTTAAGCTCAAATAAAGCAAGTAAATAAATGAGGATAAAGAAAAGTGTGCACCGGGATTTATAGAGGTTAAACTCCACCAATCGGAGTCTACGTCCTCTCCTCAAGCTTGTCCACTTGAGAGTTCCTCCACTATGTCTTGATCAAAAGTACAATGGTGTTTTCTTCAAGGTTCACTAGAAACCACTCTACACTCAAGAGATTCTAAGACTTGAAATGTTTACAATCTTACAAGCTCACACAATAGCACTCAAGCTAGATATACAAGTGAAAGCACAACTCTTGGATCTTTTCTCAAATGATGAACACTTTGATGAGTATTTGATGATGAATCTTCACTTCTAATGGCCAAGAGTTATCTCCAAGATGTTTCTCCATGTATTTATGCTCATTTGGGGGCCAAAGAGACGTTGAAGAACCGTTGGGAAGATCAGAAATGTCTCCAAGAAAGCAGGTGACCGTTGCTGTCAATTTTGACAGAAATTCGCGTCTGTCACCAGTTTTACCCAGGTGAAATATTTTCACTCGGTTGAAGGTTCTGTCTGAAAAAAAAATTCAACGTTTGACTTCCAATGGCTATATTTGTAATTAATGAGCTGTCAGTGCTTTATACATGTGGAATCTAACGTGGCATAGATTTATATTTATTTTTCAAAGATTTTTCGAACCGGAAACTTGCGCACAGGTCTGGAATCCAAGTTTCACCCAGTTGAAAATTTTTCATTTGAATGATTTTCTTGTCCAGAAATAAAATGCTCTTGGGTGTGAAAACTGAGTCCAGTTTCACCCGGTTCAAAAAATTTTACTCGAATGATTTTCTTGTCCAGAAATAAAATTCTCTCGGGTTCGAAAACTGACTCCAGTTTCACTCGGTTGAAAACATTTCACTCGGATGATTTTCTTGTCCAGAGATAAAATTCTCTCTGGTTCGAAAACTGACTTCAGTTTCACTCAGTTGAAAACATTTTACTCGAATGATTTTCATGTCCAGAGATAAAATTCTCTCGGGTTCAAAAACTGAGTCCAGTTTCACTCGGTTGAAAATATTTCACTCTGTTGAAAACGCAGTTCCAGGATTTTTTTGCTTCCAGACATCCAAACTTTAAAAAGGTTTTTCTCCAAAATGAATTCTTCCTTCACAAGCAATGCTTGAATCAACATAAATACTTCAAATATACTTATGAAATAATTTTTCTTTCAAATATCAAAACTTTATCAATAAAAGAGCAATATATAAATCTTTAGGTAAAGCTTTGAAACACATAAAACAAATATGTTTTGTTATCATCAAAATCAAATAAATGTGAGCCATGAATAGAACAAATCAAACAGATGTGAAAGTGGTGATTGACTTTAATAACTTTATAAATTAGACTGAGTTGTGTGATCAACAAATGGAGGGCAAAAAATATATTTGGTACAACAAAGAGGGAACAAAAATGAGCAGATTAGGTAGATTTCTAGTGTTAGAAAATTTTTTCAGCTAGAAGCCTAGGGCGTTTGTTGTCACCTTACATAGATATATCTCTGATCGTTGTCCGGTATAGTTGAAGGAGAAAGTGTCGGATTTTGGGCCATCCGATTTAAATTTTTTGACATTTGGATTGAGAATGAGGGGTTTCGTGAGTTACTACAGACAGTTTGGAATGAAAATTCAGTGGAGGGTCCTCCAGGTACGGTTTTCAAAGAAAAGTTGAAGAAACTAAATATTGCTTTGAAGAGTTGGAAGCGTGATAATTTCGGCAGTTTTGACAAACTAATTGTGGGAGCTAAAATCTGAAGTAAACATGTGGGATTCGGAGGCATAGAGTAGAAGTGTAGAACCCCTCAGCCCGAGGAGTGGCGTAAACGAGGAGATGCCAAATTGAAATTAGTAGAGCAGGAGAAAGTTAGAGATGATGTGATTGAACAAAAGGCATGAGTGAAATGGGCAGTGAATGGAGATGAAAACTCCTGCTATTTTCACGCTGTTGTAGTAGGAAGAACAAGCAGAAATACCATCAAAGTACTCTCTATAGGTGGAAGTTGGCAAGAAGAGCCGAAGGTGATCAAGGAAGAAGTATACAGGTATTTTAAAGTCAGTTTCCGGGAAGTAATCTCTGCTATACCATCATTGAAAAGCTCTTGTTTCATGTTGTTTAGAGATGATTTAAAGGCCAAGCATGAAGAGCCGTTTGAGGAGGAGGAAATAAAAGATGCAGTGTGGGGGTGTGGGGGCAGTAAAGCCCCTAGTCCTGGTGGATTTTCCTTCAACTCCTTGGAAAGAGGTGGTGAATTACTTTCAGCACTTCCACAAGTTCGGGAAGATTGAGAAAGGTTGCAGCTTGTCGTTCGTGAATTTGGTGCCTAAAAAGTATAACTGGGTCAGCCTAAAGGAGTATAGACCCATTAGTTTAATCAGATGAAAATATAAAATAATTGCCAAAGTCTTGCCTGAGAGGATAAAATACGCCATCCCAAGAATCATCAGTAAGGTGCAATTGGGATTTATCAAGGGGAGACAAATCCTTGATGGAGTACTGATTGCAAATGAGATTATTGGTCGGGCAAAGAAAAAAAGACAGAAATTATTGCTTTTTAAGTTGGACTTCGAGAGAGCTTATGATACCGTTAATTGGAACTTTTAGACTTGATTATGCAGCAAATAGGGTTTGGAGAACAGTGAAGAGGGTGGGCTAGAACTGTTTGATATCATCATATATTTCGGTGTTGGTAAACGGGGAGTCCGACTAAGGAGTTCTATGTGAAAAAAGGGGGTGAGGCAAAGTAACCCACTGTCACCTTTCTTTGTTTCTTATAGTGGCTGAAGCATTACACCTGATGATGGTGGATGCAACAGAAAAGGGTGTGTTTAAAGAGTAAACTTCGAAAAAGATGGATTGGTGATTTCTCATCTTCAGTATGTCGATGACACATTGTTTGTAAGGGAATGGTCAGAAGAGAATATTAGAAATCTGTTGCGACTTCTCGTGTGCTTTGAGTTGGCCTCGTGTTTGAAGGTGAATTTGCAAAAATGCAAATTGTGTGGGGTGTATGTACCTCAAATAGAAAAAAAATTTCTTAGTTGAAAGGGTAAAATGTGGTGTGATGCAGCTGCTCTTTAGGTATTTGGGGCTACCGATGGGTGAAAATAGAAGAAAAGTTGGGGCTTGGAATTTTGTGCTGGGAAAAATTAAGAATAAGCCGTGTAAGTTTCGAGAGAAAAATTTATTGGTGGGAGGAAGGCTAACCTTGTTAAAGTCGGTGATAGTATTCGTAATCAATTTTCCTGAGGGGTAAAGGGGAGGGGAGGCAAAAAATTTAGCTTTATTAGGGAAGTGGTGCCGGAGGTTTAAAGTGGAAAAGCAGGCGATGTGGTAAAGTGATTAAAGCAATTTTTGGGGAGAGTGGAGGGATGGGTAGAAGCTGACAAAAAAGTTTTATTGGGGAGTGTGGGGAGGAATAGTGAAATCTAGTTTTGAAATAGATGAAAAGGTTATCGAGTTTGTCAAATCTTTTAGGTGGAAGGTCGGTGATGGAAAAAATAAGTTCTTGGGGGGATGTTTGGTAGGGGGATAGATGTCTAAAGGAGAAGTTTAGAGGGTTATATAATCTAGAGTGTGAAAAACTTGTAAAGTGCCTCAAAGAGGGTTCTGGCATGAGGGAGGTTAGAGGTGGAGGTGGGAATGGCGGCGGGAGTTAATGGGAGAGAAGTTTCAGAATTTCAATATCTAATAAATTATCCTGCAGATGTGAAACTTCATATAAACGGTTCTGGAACATTGGCCCTGATGGATACTTCTAAGTTAAGAAACTTGCATCAATCATCAATGGTATGGTTCTGCAGTTGAACACAGGTGGTCAATCGACGAGGTAGAACCAATGGATTCCTCAAAATGACAATATATGCATTTGGAAAGCAGTCCAAGGAAGGTTGCCATCGAGATATAATTTGATTTCAGCAGGTGATATATGTCCGTTCTGTGGAGAGGGAACACAAACGGTAAATGACATTTTAGTAAGCTGCAGGATTTCAAACTCAATTTGGGCAAAAGTTTGCAGCTGGTGGGAGTTGAATCCATTAACAGCAGTGACAGTGGCAGACACACTAGAGGAAACCAGGAATCTTCAAGCAAATTCAGACGTGAAAAAGGCTTGGGAGGCAATATGCTGCATAACTACTTGGGCGATTTGGGAAGCAACAAATAGGGTAATTTTTTAAAATTTGCAGGTCTCATGTATAAAGGTGATCAAGGATATACAATGTTTTTTCTTTCATTTGGGTTGTAAACAGAAATTCCAGGTTTAAGTGTGCTTGGGTTGACTAGCTGTTGATCCCATTGCACGCAATTCAAAATTTTAGGTTAGGGAACGTAACAGCAGGGGAGTTTTTGAGCAAGGGGATTTTACTGGCTGGATTTGACTGCTGTAAATTTTTCATTTAATATATTCATTTTCCTGCTTTTCCAAAAAAAATAATAATAATTGTACACCTTAGTTTCCTACATCTATTAACCACCCATTGAAATGACATAAGTTTTACCACTTCTGTAACCTCCAAAACTTTGAACTCCTTTACTTGGAAATTTTTCTTGCTCCTTTGGTTACAAATTACCCCTGCCGCTGTGAGTTGTGTAGCTTCCCATATCATTTTTTCATCAAGCTGTTTTGATGCTGCAATACCTTAGCTAGTGAAGAACCGATTGATCTATTGGCGCGTCAGCATGAAAATATGTCTTTTAGGGAAAAGAATATACCGTAAGTTTTACCATTGAGAACGCTGTTGCGGAGAAAGTCTTTTAGGGTTAAAAATGCTTGTGGTCCCAAACATCATCTTTTGGTCCTATTTTGAACCCTAATTAACCTTAGAAGCATTGGTCCAAGTTTGTAGAATCTTAGGGCTAGTTCATTTCCGTTTAATCCAAATTAATGAGGTCCTATTAAACGCGTTTGGGTTAGATTTTGGGAGGGTCAAGACAACCCATTTGGCCAATTTGCAAACTCACCCCTGTTTTCAACATATTTATGACATTATGCCACCAATAAACAAATAGACGCTCACCAACAACGCATCACTCACAATCGCGTTGCCCTCCATGGCTAGCCTAGCCGATCCATTTTCAGATTCAGGCAGCAACCACTCGCTGCTGGTGGATCTGATGATTCCTAGCTTGATCCACCATTCAAAAAATCTATTTTTTGCCACAAAGACCATTGCGCATAGGAAGGATCGGGAACACACGACAGCGATGGTGGGGATCTCGCAAACTAGGGACAACTAATCGACCAAGTTCAATTTAAAAACATTTCATCTAGAAGGAAATAGCCAAATCCCAATTGGAGGTCAATGAGAGAGATGGGTAGGTCAGATGGAAGTGGACAGTAAAAAGAGCTTAGCAATGGACAAGTTAGAGACAAAGGAGAGAGACTAGTTTGGTCTATCTGAGATTAAGGAGAGAACTGGCTAATTTGGTCAAAAAATCAATAGCATTACCATGTAATTCCCCCGCCCCACCCCTCCCCCCACCCAATTTACATAGCCCACTTAATGACCCTACATTGACCACTGAATAATTTGGACCTATTAATTAAGTTAATGCCAATTGAACTGCTCCTTAATAATTTTTCCTTTTCATTTTAGTCCTTTTTTGAATGAAGAGATTATGATGGTCGGTGAAAAAATGCTATTTTTTAACCAAAATGCGAGTTAATCCCTTCACTTTGTCGACTCAAATGAGTTACTTTTTTAAGTATGAATAAAAGTGACTTCATCCCTTAACTTTGAGAAATGTTCCGAATTAGTCCCTCTCAGCAGTTTGGATAAACTGGAGTCTTAGTCCTAAATTTCAACATTTTAGCAAAATGACCTTGCATTTAGAAACTTTCATTTGCTCTAAACTTTACTATATTGCCAACTCCAATAATAAAATAAAATTATTTAAAATTATAATTCAAAATATTTTAGGTACAATAATTTAAAGAAGTTCTCATTTTCTAATAATTTATATTTTACTTATCATTTATAGAGAAATTATTCTCATTGATTTATTGAAAAGAAAAAAAGGAAAAATTACCTAGACCCACCCGAGGTTTAGTACCTACACTTATGTCGTCTCTGTTTCAAATATCTATACTTATCCCCTCATAAACTAACTTTGTTATTTGCTGTTATAACAGAAAAGGAAAAATACCTTATTTTCCCCTTCTAGTCTTCAATCACAAAAACTTTACCCTCAACATAAGAAAAAGAAAACACACAAACAAAAAAATGAAATTTAAGAGATCAAAACCTAAGTTGCACAAAGCATTTTAAAAGCAGGAGTAAAAAATGAGAGTAGAAAAGCATCACATTTTTAAATTTAAATAATTAAAAATATTGTAAAAGCAAAAGTGGAGGCGAAAAAACGAGAGTAATGATACAAAATAGAAGAATTATAAAACTTAGATCAAAACAACCAAACTCAAACCTATATTCAGCAAATCTTGAGCCCTTGATTTATCCCGGGAACCAATCACACCTAGAACTAGAAATCACCCAAAACCCTAGACCCAATTGTTGCCGCCGCAGCACCTATCTGATCCGTTCGCGACCTGGCGATCTCTTTCTCTTCTGCTCTGTTAGCGACCTCGTCCTCTCCTACACCATTCGCAACTTTCTTCTCTCCTTCCCTGTAATCGAGCCTCCTTCCCTCGTTCTCCGTTCCTGGCCTTGCGTTCTTCGACGCCGCCTCGATCTCCGTTGCCACCTTTCGATTGGATTCTTCACGACATCGCCGAACCAGCACGCGAAGGAGAGGAGAGGAGACACGAGATCCATATTTGCGTTTGCAACCGGAGCCAACGGCGACGTGGTCATCGATTTCACTCGTCATTCAATCGCCTCAATTCCTTTGCTATCTGAACCCGCCTCGATTCCTTCGTTCTCTGAACCCGTCACTCTCTGAACTCCTTCGCTCCTCGTCGGACGGTACGATTGTGGCAATTGATGCGATTGACACAGAAGAGAGGAGAGGAGTGAGGGAAACAGATAGCAGAGGAGAGGAGAGGGCAGGAGGGAGGCGGAGAGGAGAGTAGGTAGAGGTGGCGGTGGCGTTTGGTCTCTTCGATCTCTGGTTTAATCATCTGTTCATCTTCGTATCCCTTCCCTCAAACAAATGAGCAGTACCTTCTCTCCCGTGTTTGGATTGAATGAAAAGAGAGGGAGAGGTAAAGGAGGGAGAGGACCCTTCCCCTCAAATCCATCCGTATGCGATACTTTGAATTCCCCAAAATCGTGCAGAGATGGAGGGGAGGGGAAGCTTTTAGCGATTGCTTCAGCAATTCTTGCATACAAATCTGCCCTCCCCTTGGTGGTAAATAATTATTTAAGTCACCGAAGAACAGAGCATGGTTGAGCAGCTTAGTCAAAGCTTTGGCGAGCGATGACGGCATTGGAAACCATTACGGCAACAACGATAGGCATATAGACAGTGGTCATTTCATTGTCGGTCCTGGATTCCAGCTCTTTTTCCAATTCTCTACTCTTTTTGTTGCTCTGCTCATTCTTTTTCACATAGGAGTATGAAGACTGCTTTTTCACTCTCTCTCTCTAAGTTCTCTGTTCCTTTTTTTTTTTTGTGCAAGATAAATACATATGGCTGTGACATTATTTTACATATCATCTCTTCACTTGCTTTTTGATACAAAAAATAAATTTTTATATGTTGTACTATTTGGGAACCAACTTCTATAACTCTAAACCAAAGCTACAAGAGTGTTAAAACTCTTGCCTAGATGGTTCTTAAGATTACCAATAGTGTGCTAATTCCCAATGTCAAGTTCACGACAACTTCAAAAACTCATTAAAGGATATTTTTTATTTTTTTTTGTGAGTGTTGCCTTCTTGTACTCATTCATTTCATTGCTGTACATATTTGTGGGATAGCGTTCATTTTCTGTAGAGCTTGATCTTTGTTTAAAGGTGTAATTCTTTTGTTGCTCTTGTTTTTAAGCTTGTACATTCCATTGTTAGAGATGAACCGACTAGTCTGTAGAGTGTTCGAATGTTTCAAATGTTATTTTCTTAGTTGTTAATTCAACATACCTTTTAGCCTTCTTAATAGTTGTAAAATTAAAACTCATCTACACTTCTAACCTTGCTAGCATATGCTGCATAAAATGGTTCTTGAGATACCCTGTAATGGTGATAGATTATAGATACCTTGTAATGGTGATAGATTATAGGCTTGTTATAGATCTAATTACCTTGCTCGCATATGCTTCTTACAGAGCTAATTCACAATAGCTAAGAACTTGACTTGTTAAAATTTCAAAAGCTTATTAAAAAATTTTTTTTTTCTCTTTTTTAAAGAAAAAGTTACGCTCTAAGTTGGACATTAATAAATTAATGTGATGTACATGTGGTGCAATTCAATGGCCAATACTACGGAACTGGATGCAAGTTTCTTCCTTATAAATTTTGATGTGAACAAAATTCATATTTTTTATTGTAATTTTTCTAACACCATCTTTTATTTGTGATTGTTTAAGTTGTCATTTTTTAACTTATTTTTTGGAATTTGTTAGAAAAGGATACAAGTGGAAAAGGTATTTACTATTAATTTTAATATAAGTTTTGGATTTTTGTAATTGATTTCTATTTTGTATGCATGTGTGGCCATTATTTTTAGCTTATGATATGTCTCACCTAATTAACTAAAAAAGAAAATCCAAGATTATATTAGAAAGTACCCATTGATAAAGTCCTATATATGTCTTTGATGTTATGTTTACTTTTGTATGTATGTTATTGATTATTTTATATTTAGATGGACAATGATGGAAAAAATACAATCTTTGCAATACTTTGGTGAGTGCACACTCGCCGAATAGGAATGACATATTTGTTAATAATTGTTGTTTATTGGTATCTAATACATACATACATACATATATATATAAAGTAGGATACACTTAAGGAATGAAAAGACCTTTCACTTAACAAATGCAATATAGAAATAATATGTGGTAGATTTTTTATTTTAGGCAAGAATATTCAATTTCTTTATACTTGGATTCCGAAAGTACCCCTTAAGCACATCTCACTATTTTGGTAGGCTGGAGTGCTGAGAGGCGATGCTGGGCTGCTCTTCTTTTTAGAGAGCAGATGTGTATTCTCTTGCTTGCTTCTCGCTAGCTTCTGTACTCTTTTCTTTGCTTAATTTTATTCAGTAGTCGTTCAAAAAAAAAAAAGCACATCTCACTATTCAAAACGAAAACTTTTGACTTGAATTTTTTTGTGGTAACAAATTAAATTCCTATATTAGAAAACGCCATCTCTTCAATTCCATCTCGTCTCAAAGCTTCTTCTTTTTGGATTTTAAAACTCCTCCATTGTTTTTGTCCTTTTTATCATAAAACTCCTCAAAAGATCTCATCTCAAAAGCTTCTTTTCTTTTCTTTTTTTTTTTTTCAGAAAACTCCATTTCTTTTTATTTTTTGGATCAGGGAACTGTGTCTCAAAACTCCATCTCTTCCCTATCTTCTCAAATCTTTTTCTTTTTCTATCAGAAAACTTCGTCTCTTCCCTCTCTTCTATCTCAAAGCCCACCGTTAATCTCAATCAATGCCACGATCAAGAACTTTTTGTTAGATCATCACGACAGTCAATCATTCTTACAGATCACCGTTGACCGACGAGCCACAATGCATTCACGGGTTCAATTGCTCGATGAGCTGCAATGTGGAAGAGGAACCACCGGATGAATCTTGGTTTGCCAGGGCTTGATGGAGAGGATGAGCTCTATCACTGTTTTATTTTCATGTGCAGCCGAAGGAGCGATTCCTTGACGATTAATTGGAGGAGACAGGCTTTGATGCCTATTTACATAAGGCATATGGTTGATGCATTCATTCTTTTCAGAGTGAATTTTCTATATCTGGGTTTATTATTGTCTGGAATTTTGAGTTAGGTCATTGTTCCTTTACAGGAGCAACAAACCCATGGAGGGGAAAAGAACCGATGCTTAGCACGAGATGTTTGGTCCAAACTCAAACCCCTAATGCCAACCCACAAAGGTGTGCTTTGTATCTTTACTTCGGTACTCACAGAATCGACGGTGCTCTATTCTGGGTTTCCTTGCGTGGTTTAGTTGAGTTCCTTTATTTAGTGAAATCACCGTAATTTACTCTGTTAGGTTTGTCAAATCTTTTTTTATTTCTGCTTGTGTCGTTTGATTCTCACATCAAGAAAGGAATAGTTTATGAAGCTGCTTTTTGTCGTTGCAGTTCGCATTCTGATGGTTATCAACACTTCACCAAGGCTCTTTTTTTGGTATATGGCTTATTCAGTCTCCACCTACTAGTAAAGGTTTTCGTTCCTTTTCTCTACGTTTCTTTGGCTGTTAAGTTGCTGGTTCTGGGAATAAGTTTAGAGTTTTTAAGGCTTTTTGTTTTAGAGATTAATGTTATAAAAGTGAGGAACTGGATGTGTACATTTTTTATTATTATGAGGAAGTTGTTTATTCGATGAGCCCTTGATCCTATTCTGTGCCAGGATTTTGGGTACATGCAAACCACATCGACTGAAGTTCTAAAATCATGTATATTTAACGAGACAATTGTGGTACATGCTGTTAGATGCCAAGCCTTGGTCCTGCTGTCATTTTTTAGGTATCAGTTTCTGGAATCTTTGCTCATGTTCATGGTTTTTTGCTTTCTTTTTTGGTTTTCCTATTTCCAAATGTCTTTGTGTTGTGTAGTTTATTTTCTGAATATGCACGTATATGATATAATTGCAGCTAGCTACAAAAAGAATACTAGGGATGGTTGTTACCAAGTCGGTACTACTAGAAAAACCGCTATTAGCGACGGTTTAATTAGCGACGGCTAAAACACTCGCAAATTAGCGACGGCAAACAGTCACTAAAAGTCCGGTGAAAGTTTAGCGACGGCTTACCGTCGCTAATTTAGCGAAGGCAGGTGGTCGCTAATATTAGCGACGTAGCGAAGGCAGGTAGTCGCTAAAAGGCCGTCGCTAATTAGCGAAGGCAGGTAGTCGCTAATATTAGCGACGGCTTGCCTTCGCTAAATGTAGTCGCTAAAATGCCGTCGCTAATTAGCGAAGGCAGGTAGTCGCTAATTGGCTTTAAGTTGTTCAAAAATTACATACAGCTTGCCCTTGCTAATATTCCAAAGACTAGCGATGACTAATTATGACTGGCTTTTTATGAGATTGTTCATTCTTTTTTTTTTTCATTTGTTTTGATAATGATAAATTTTAATTGCTTTCAGTTTATTTTTCAATGAAAATGTATGGATCGATGTATCCATGTGTGTATAAAAAAAACTGTAATTTAGACTAAATTTTGTTTTATGGTTACAAGATTTTTCATTTGTTTTAAGTAATTAACAAAAAATATAGTAACTAATTAGTTAAGTGCCAAGTTTTCTCTCCTGTTAGTGACGGCTTGCCGTCGCTAATTAGCGAAGGCAGATAGTAGCTAATATTAGCGACGGCGTGCCTTCGCTAATTTTGCGAAGGTAGGTAGTCGCTAAAATAGCCGTCGCTAATTAGCGAAGGCAGATAGTCGCTAATATTAGCGACGGCTTGCCTTCGCTAATTTAGCGACAGCAGGTAGTCGCTAAAATTAGCGACGGCTTGCCTTCGCTAATTTTATGATTAGTGGGGGCAAACCGTCTCCATAAGTTACTGACAGGTAACCATCACTCTTAAAACTTTCTTATACTGTCTAAATTATAGTTTTTTAATACACACATGGATACATGGATATATACACACATGGATACAACTAGTCTTTGAAATATTACCAAGGGCAACCTGTATGTAATTATAACTTGGGTAATTATAATTTTTTTGCATCTTACTGAGCTAAACTCTTTTACGAAATATTAGGTAATTTAACAAAAAATCATGTTACTTAAAATTAAAATTCTTTTACACTATTTTATGTAATTTAACAAAAAAACATGTTAATTAAAATTAAATTAATTTGAATACGTTTATTGGCACAAGAGGCTTAGCCATTTTATAATATATTGGAATCTAATTTAGCCAAAATTTATTACAAGTATGGTAAGGAGAATGTTTAGCCTAAGTATAGCGAAGGCCACACGTCGCGTTTAAGCGACATATTGCCGTCGCGTTTAAGCGACATATTGCCGTCGCTACTGCAAATCAAAATCCCTTCCACGCCTCCTCACTCCACAATCACCTCTCCGATTCCTCCCTTCGTTCACATTGGGTCGTCGCGTCAGGTTCCTCAACAGGGACGGCGGTTTGATCGCCGTTTCTCCTCGATCGGACGGCCACCAACAGCTCTCTCCTCGATCGCCCTCTCTCCTGTCGTTTCCGGTGGTCTCTTTGGCATGGATTTGTTGGTCAATCCGCCCGGGAATCACCTCCGTTCGTCGCTCCAGAATCGTGACAAAATCATGCCGGTGGCCACCGCCGCTGCACCTCCTCGTGGCTATCGATTTCGTCACACCTCCGATTGACGGTCGCTGCACTTCGATCCCCTCTCCGATTCCTCTTCTGGTCCCTCTCCCTTTCTCCGATTCCTCCTCCCTCTCGCTCACCGGTCCCTTTCCCTTTCTCCGATTCCATCTCTCCGATGCCAGCGGAGGGGCGCCGAGCTGATCAATGCTTGGATCGGCGTCGGCGGCGCCGGAGGTCGTGGAACCTGTGCGAGGACGGCGAAGCGAGGCCAGCTTCGCTCGCGGATTTTCTGGAGGTGGAGAGGAGGTTTGGGGACGCGGCATTCTATAGCGTGGCAGTGGAGCTTGAGGGCGTGACGGGGAATAATCAGTCAGAAGCTCAAGGTAGGAACGGACGGGAGCTGTTCGCCGACGGGAGGGTGTTGCCGCCGGCTGATGATGCAAGTGAAGGAGAATCGACGGTGCCTCCGCTGTGTAGATTCCCGGTTTCGCTAACTGGGATCTGTAGTGGCTGAGGAGGATAAATAAAGGTGATTTTCTGTGCTTATTTTTTTATTCTGGTGCAGAAACATGCATGGTTTGTTTCTACTAGAAACATGCAATGTGGTATACAACTGTTGCTTTCTTTAAGTACAGAACAAAGCCGGAGGGAGGATCTTGAATCTCTTGGTTATGTGCTGATGTATTTCCTACGTGGAAGGTTGTAATCCTATGATGATATGTTTTTGAAATTATTGCTTCTTCTGATGTGAAAGTATTCTGTATTTACAAGTTGTCTGAGCTTGCTTTTGTCCGCAGCCTTCCTTGGCAAGGTCTAAGGGCGGGGAACAAAAAGCAGAAGTGTCAGATATGCTGAGCGGCTTCTCCCTTGGTTTTACTTATTGGTTTATATGTTCTTTTGTGCCAGTAATGCGAGTGATGCTTTAGATAAGCTCAGGTTCTTAAGTGTGACGGATCCCTCCCTGCTCGGAGATGCTGGGGAGCTGGAGATACGCCTCAAACCCGATCCAGACAATGGGACCATAACTATCACGTACCGCAGTTCATATATTTGCTTCAGTTATTGTTTCCTTAGTATGTTGACTTGGTAGATAATTGATATAACTGTGCTTCAACTTACTGACAGGGATACTGGCATCGGGATGACAAAGCAAGAGCTAATTGACTGTCTTGGCACAATTGCCCAGAGTGGAACTTCAAAGTTCGTCAAGGCTCTCAAGGTATTGATGTTGTTCTAACCATCTCCCTTTATGTTTTTGTATCTGTGGATTATATTATTTTTTTGGTTAATTGAAATCTGATTTCTTTGATGTCTTATCTTGCATAGGAAAATAAGGATCTTGGGGTTGATACTGGCCTAATTGGTCAATTTGGTGTTGGATTCTATTCTGCTTTTCTTTTTGCTGATAAGGTGGAGTTCAGTTTGTATTGGTTCATATACATGTCAGCTGTTGGTTGTCATTTTCAAGTTGAGTAATAGAATAGTTCCCTTTTCACATTAATTGGCGACAGCTACGTGTCATTAATTGGCACTAACTAGCGACGGTTACGCGTCACTAACTGGCACTAACTAGCGACGGCTACTAACTAGCGACGGTTATGAGTTACTAATTAGCGACGGCTATGCGTCACTAACTAGCGACGGCTATGCGTCACTAACTAGCGACGGTTACACGTCACTAACTAGCGACGGCTATGCATCACTAACTAACACTAACTAGCGATGGTTATGCGTCACTAACTAGCGACGGCTATGCGTCACTAACTAGCGACGGTTACGCGTCACTAAGTAGCGACGGCTATGCGTTGCTAATGCGCCGGCAGACACCGTTACCGGAAAATTAGTGACGGCCTGTTTTGCGACGTTTAGCTGTCGCTAATTAGCGACGGTAACCGTCGCTACAAAATTAGCGGCGAGTGAATTGGCGACGGGCGTTTTAGCGACGGTGTGCCGTCGCTATATCATGTTTAGCGACGGCAAGCCGTCGCTAATGACCGTCGCTAAATGCGGTTTTTCTAGTAGTGGGTTATAGCAAATGAACCTGGAGTTAGGAAGAGGGATGAAGTTTTTTGCGGACATAATTAAAAAGAATAAGTGCCACATATTTTAGCTTTAATGTGAGTACTTTTTCTTTAACGGCTGCATTAACTCAAACATATTTTTGTGTGTATCCTATTGTGTCTATGTATGAATTCGAACTGAGATGATTTGATGCTTTAGCTCAGCTTTGCAGGCTGGTCCAGTTTGTGTTGGATTGGCATTTCTTTGTTATCTTGATCTGTTATCTTTAAGATAGCCTCATGCTCTCAAAAGTCTGACCTATTGGCATAGCCCTAAACAATTTCAGTTTACATAGTCCAACTATGTGTGTCCAATGTTTCAATGTAATTGCTTATTTTTAATTTGGGTTTGTTAATGGCTCTCTTCTTATGTCCTTGGGTTAGTGTCCTTTTTATTCATTTTACTTCCCTTAAAAATAATTTGAATCCCAAATTTAGGCAAATTTAGATTATGGCCATACTTACTTCTGAAATAGATGGACCCAGACTGAAACTTAAGTGGGCGAGAGAAAGGATATGGTTTACTTTTCCCTAATAGTTTTATCTTATTGTTTTTGTTTACGCCATCATGCATAAAACCAAGATTGATAAACTTACAAGTATCTTTCCTTCTAGATGGTAGAACCAAGTGACTTTCTCCTATTTTGAGCAATTTGTTGACTAACATGATGTAGTTTTTTTGTTCTAAAATTCCTCATTTCCTTTGTATAGGACTCTAACACTCTTGTCGAGCTCCTAAAATGTTTGAAATTTATTAAAGAGCATGCTTTTACCACACCAGAAAACCATGTTATAATAATTTTTAAGGGCCATTGGAGATCAGATCTCCAGGCTAAAGTTGTTGAGGTTAGTCTTTTGATGTTGCTTATATTTATCTTGAATGGTCATAGCTTCATCAATTCTCTGCATATTTCTAGATGATCTATCTAGCATTTAGGGAAATCTTGTTTTGTCATGGTTCAGAAGGCCTAAATGAATTCCCATCTCCAGAAACATTAAATGGTCGGATTATTATATCTACAAAATCACCAAAGGAGTACCTTGCAGCTAAAGAGCTTAAAGATAGAGAAAGTAGTTCAAGGAGTTACAGGGGAGAAATGATAAAAATCTTGGGGGAAAAAAGTTCCAGACCATAAAGGCAACACTATTTATAAAGAAAAGGTATCTCACCATTCTAAATTAGATGACACCAAGTACAACTGTGTTCGGGAAGATGATGTTTTAAAGAAAGCAAGGATTTATGGTTTTAGTCTAATGTACTAGCAAGATTTCCAGAACCATAGCCTTGGGTGGTGCTAAGAGTGGGCTTTGGAATATCTAAATGACTACTACAATTTGCTTCTGGTCTTCTTCCATAATGCCATAGTAACAACAATGTCAATTATTGACAAACATATATATGCCAACTTTCATTATAGTCCATTGAAACATGTGTAACCTCCAATTTTTGTACTTTAATTGCATGTAGATATGTCAATGAGAAGGGTTTGAGGTGAATTTAATGAAACCCCTATCCTTTCTACGAGTAAATGAGTTTAGGTAATAGTAGCATTATACATTTGTTGGTGATACTCAATACCAAGTTGGAATAATTTGGTATTTTTAAATAGTTGGTTTTGTTATAATTCATAATAATATTTCTATAATATTTAAATATATGTATTATTTTCAAATATTCAATAAAATCTAGAACCTCATGGCAATGCCGAGTATGTAAACTAGTTTCTCTAAGAAACAAAAAACATAGGTTGTCAATAAGTAACAATAGGAATAACTTTGAAAAAACATAGAGGATTAGAGCTCAAGTTATGCATGATATGTTGGGATCGACAGAACGTGATATAGTTAGAATGAGCCCTATGACTTTTATACAATTATATGAGATACTCAAAATGGAAGGTGGTCTTTGACCAACATGACGTGCCAGTGTCGAGGAACAAGTCATCATGTCCTTATACATTTTGATCCATCATGCCAAGAATCGTGCAGTGAATTTTTTGTTCAAGTGTTATGGAGAAAAAACAAATCGTTACTTACATCGGGTTCTAAAAGCTATTATAGAGTTAAAGGAAAGATTCATCAAACAGCCTAATGGATTTGTAACCCCAGCAGAAATTTAGCAGAGTAGTACATTCTTCCCATATTTTAAGGTAAAATTTGTTAAGGTTGCAATATTCATAGCAAGTTTACAAATAACGGTTGACTAACATTTAACTTTCCGAACTATAAAACAATAGGATTGCATAGGGGCGATTAATGACACACATATTCGGGCTAAAGTGTCTACTCAAGTTGCTCTATGGTATCGTGAGAGAAAAGACTACCCAACAATGAATGTACTATGTGCTTGTTCTTTTGATTTGAAATTTACTTATATTTTCTCTAGATTGGAGGGTACAGCACCTGACTCACGAATTCTGAAAGATGCAATATCTAGAGAAGATAAACTTGAAGTTCCGGAATGTAATATATTTAGAAATATTAAATTTTTAATTATTAAATTATTTATTATTACTAATATTTCAATTTATAATATTATATGGAAAATGTTGGGTTTGAACTGAAAGCTGAATTTATCACACCTTATAGAGGAGTTCGATATCATTTGAATGAGTTCTCAAGTAACCCTCGGAAAACCATATAAGAGTTATTTAACCATCATCATGCATCTTTATGAAATACAATTGAACGATCTTTTAGGCTCTTAAAAAAAAGATTCCACATCATATCAAGTACTAATGAACTAACATATGAGGTTAAAACACATAAATTGATTGTTTTAGTATGTTATATCTTACATAATTATTTGTTGGGTATTGATCCAAACGAGAGCTTTCTAGCAGAGGTTGACCAACGAATTAGAAATTGGCGTTGGCATCGTTGTCCTACAGCAGATGAAAATGATAAACATAGGGGAGAGTTGTCAGAAATTCTTTAGCTAGTGCTATGTTGAGTGATTATAGTCATCGTAGCTAAACTATTTAGCATCAGATTAGATTTATGAGATAGACTTCTATAACTACATTTTTAAATAAAGTACAGGATTGCTTGCCATAATATGGAACATTTCTTTATTGTTTTAAATTGCTTGAAGTTGTTTACTATTATCACATAAATTAATTTATTGAATTTTGTAATTAATTGTTCTATTCATGTCACTAGAATGGACCGAGGAAGTTTGAGTGGTGCTGAAAGCTGTGGCAGAAGAAATGTAGTGGTGTGGACACCTTTGATGGTTTGTTGGATGCATTAATGCGGCAACAAGAGAAAGGCTTCAAGCAGAATGGAAGTTTTATCTTACAAGCCTATGACAATATTGTCATAGAATTGAGAGAAAAAATTGGAAAAGATATAACCAAGGATAAGGTCAAAAATCAGTGGAAGACCTTGAAAAACAATTTTGTAAAGTGCTATGATTTTTTGAGGAATAATATGAGTGGATTTGCTTGGAATCATACCACTAAGCTTTGGAGTGCAGAACCTGAAGTTTGGGAGAGTCTAATCAATGTTAGTATCTTCTAGTAACAAATACCAAAAAATCATTTTTAATTTATTATTTATTTATATGAAAGGTGTTGATATCCTTGTGTTTGTTATTTGTTTTCTTAGAAGAGGCTTGTCGCTCGTGAATGGATGACAAAACTTATTCCCCATTATGATAAAATGTTGATACTGTATGAAAACGATAGAGCTACAAGTGATGAAAGTGGAACTGCGAAGAAAGTAAAGCGTCATTGAGTTTTTAAGTAGACAAAGACTATTAATGAGATTGATCGTCTTGTCTCGGAAAATGAATTAAATTTTGAAAGTTATGATACGTCTAACGATGAAGAACAACATTTTTCTCAGGCACAAGCTCGTAAAAGTAGGAAGCCTAAAGGAGCAAAAAATGGTAATGATGATGAGATATTAATTAAAGAATCAATTGATAAAGTAGCTCAAGTTACGGAACGAGGAAATTTAGTACTTGAGAATGTGATACAATGATTTCCAATTCCAGAAGAACTATAGATTCTTTTGGAAAAAATATCACTTGTGCCGCATGTGGTAACTAATGCATATGTTCATTTAATTGCACATCCTAAGAAAATACGAGCATTGTTAAGATGTCCTCAACATAAGTGGAAGAACATTGTCATGCGATCAATCTTCGAACATTTTGGTCCATGATGTTCCTAAATGATTTATTTCTTAGTTAGATGGAATAAGTTAAAACACTTCTATTATTCTACGGATTAAACATAAGAAATTTTTTTTGTTATGTTTTTCAATAAGTTCGTAGTTATATTGTACTTAGGAGAATAATTATGAAAAGTTCTTGTACTTTACAAACTTTCACTTATTTTTTTAGTTCAACAATTTTGCTTAACAAAAATTGTTTACATTTTTTTTATTGGGTAAATATGTTCATCAAATCAACCAACTTTATTGGATCTATATATAGAAATTTTGTTAGAGCAAGCAATTTATCGCATTATTGACAACAAAGAATAAAATGGATTTACAAGCTAAACTAAGGATAAAATTGTAATAATAATTACATTCCCTCCCTCCCCCTCTTTTAATAAATGTATCCAAACAAAGGGAGGTGGACTTCCCTTTCTCCCCTTTACTAACCCTATCTAAACAGGGGTAAGGTTTTGGCACCTGACCTTCCCCTCCCCTTCTCTTAATGATCATATCCAAACAAAGCCGTAAGAGAAGGTTTTAATTTATTCATTTGAGTAACCTGTAATGATGCAAAAGTTGGGGGTAAAGATTGTAAGGAAGTAGACTAGGGGCTAAGTTTGGTATTTTCTCTTTTCTTTTCTAACGGTGACTAACGGTGTTAATTTTTTAATGTGGCAAATATAGGTATTTGAAATAGGCGGACACAAGTATAGGTTTTGCTATACCTTAGGGGGGCATTTTTGTCATTTTCCCCAAAAATCCATTTTTATTCTCTCCATTTTTACTTTGATCTTTTATTTTTTTTAAATATTTTATTACTTTTTTTTTGTTATATAAACGCCCATTACTAGGGGTTTGTCCATACTAAGAAATAGTTCAATCTTTAAATTTTCAATAATTTTTCCCATATCTTCTTCCTCAATTTTATTTACATCCTTACTTATTCAATTTCTTGTATATTAATGTCTTCTTTTTGTTTTGATGAAAAAAAATAGTCAATATTCTAATTAAGCAATTAAATCAACTTTTTTCCCCAATGCCTGGCTTTTATCTATATGTTGCTAGAGTAATAAATAAACAAACTAAGAGCAGCTGGACATATAATTAAAAAAATACAAATCGATCTTTTATAAAATCTAATAAGGTACAATAAGCCAAAGAAATGAAGATAGCAAAATTAGTATTGATTAATAATGATTTTTCCATTGAGAAAACTAAAGCAAGTAGGCTATTTGATGCCAATTTATATTGGTAATCATTAGATTTCTTACTTTATTTACACCTACTATAAGTTTGAGATTCCAATCTTTCAGCTGTCTTTTTCTTTTGGACATGTCTTTATTTTACCTGTTTTTTTTTTTTTTGATGGTTTACATATATAATAGCTTTGAATGAAATCAATCCAGTACCATCCAATTTATTTTAATTTAAGTCAACTTAATTTGAAATACTTATTTTAACTTTTACTTTTTTTTTTTGTCATGAATTAAGTTCATTTGAAAGATAGTATCATGTGGTTGACTTAATTTTAGAATCAAATGACTTAACTTGTTACGTGTTTTGAAGGGCAATCATGTGGAAGAAAAGAAAGCATATAACAGATTTATCCAAAAGATGGAGGACACACAAACAGAGGAACATATGTATATATAGCAGTGCAAGTATGAGAAACTTGCACAGTGATTTATTCAAAGGATGGATATCTTACAAGAGGAGGAATATAACATATGGTACTTAAGTAGAACAGACGAATAAGAAGAGGCCCTCTTTATTTTATTAGTAGCACAAGTAGTATGGTAATAACGACTTGGGTGCCTCATCGTGGTGTTGCTTGCGCATCACATATGGAAATGCACATCAATGTGAGGATCACTGCCGTAGATCCACTTCATAGCGGATGTCACTGTACGATTCTTGGTTGTGTACCTGTCTTTCCCATTTTCTAGCTTTACTTTGGTCGTAGTCCAATCGATATCTTTATCGGCATCACCGATCTCTGAGTAAACCCTCTGCAAATATATATGGATTAATTTGTATGTTATACATAAACTTGTTGTCTCTAAAACAGGAAGAGACACAGTTGTAAATACCTTCTCCAGTGGAGAATATTTCCAGGCAATTATGATGTTCACGTCAGTTTGATCCTGGTCTTGGGCTCTATAAGCCAAAGCGCCAGTTGAAGTGCTAGTGTCGTCTGCCAGCTGCCTGAAACTTCTTTGTTGTTTGTCTTGGATCTGAACTGGGTAGGGTTTTGCTGGGTCCTCATTGCCACTATATTCCATATAAGGGGTTACCAAATACACATCGGTACCAAGGTTGTTGGAGATGGTGCCTTCAGTGTCGTAGGTGGCTGAGGCCTTCACCTGGCCGAAACCACCATGGCTGTGGCGCCTAATCCCCACTCCGACACCCAAAGTCGATGGCCTCATGCTCTTTCGTGCTGTGTACCGTGCACACTCCTCAACATTGGAGCATTCAAGGCCAACATGCTGCACGACATCTTTCGCTACATGCATTCGAGAAAATAAAAACTCACAAAAGCCCTACAAGCAATTAAGTAGAGATACATAAACCGAAAGAATGGACATTGTCAATTTTTTTCATTATATAATAGGGATAAATTTTGTGAGTCTCTAACCTTTAATTCTTATTTTCTTTTTGTGCTCAACTTATTAATTGTTTCATTGTAAAAATTAACGACAGGCAATTACGCTGAGGTAGCAGATTGGATTCAGTGAGTGACTAATAAATAACATTTTTAGATTTAGAAATAATATCAATCGTTTTAAACCAGAATTAGCGCCAAAAGATAAATTTAAATGCATAAGGACCCGTGAAAATTTTAAATGCGTAAGGGCCCGTGAATTTACCTATATATTTGTGGACTTCTTTCTTTCTTTTTTTTTTTTCTTACATTTTACCCAATCTACTATTAATATATAAAGCAGAATCATATCCATGGATAGACATGTCTTTTCCTTAATTCTGCTTATGTGTATTTAACCTGGATGTGCCACTTGGCACTTCTGTCATGTTTAAATGCGTAACAGATTTCTCTTGTACTGCATTGTCCCTCCCTTGCTTTTAATTGGTATGGAAAGTGACAAAAAAATATTAATTACGGAAATTAATCAATCAATCAGTGCTGAATCAATCAATTAATTTGGAAATAGTTCAATTCCAGCATTCGTTTGATCTTTGCTTATAGAAAGGAGCCTTCAATTACAATCCCTTTTACATAATTTACGTTGACCAAAATGCTAATATAAATACAGCAACCAATTCTATCAATCACCACGCACAGAAGCACCCAAGTTGCAGCTAGTAAACGCACAGAAGCACCCAATTCATGGCCCCCATTAATGCCCGTGATGCTATCCAAAGTGCAATTGAATATGCCAAGGATGTCTGCGAAATTGTGATCCGAGAACACGAGATCCTGAAGAAGCGTGTGGAAGGTTTGGAGCGCGAAAAGGATATGCTCATTGAGAACATTGCTTTGCTGCAGAAAATGGTTAGAAACAATTTAATTTGATGGTAGCTACACTTAGATGCAATTTAATGTGTAATTTAATTTACAATCTGATGTGAGGACATTGATATGCGACTTACTATATGGCTTTTTTTTTCTCAGATTGGTCAGAATAACTCAAGTAAGGAGAAGATGGATGACATTGATTATGGTGATGACTATTCTACCAAAAGTGATAACAATGGCTGTAGAGGAATAAAGAGAAGGGCTATTCATGGTGCTAGAATCTTTCCTTCTGGTGTTGGGGCTGATGGTCAGATCAAGGATGAAGGCATGAATAATTAGGTGCTTAGTGTCGAGGAGGATATGAGGAAAGATGATGACTGGCTTGATGGTTTTATTGACGACTAAAGGATTATGACTACTAGATTTCTTTTGAATATTCTATTATGTTGCTTTATTTCCCATTGTCTAATAAAGGCCGGAGTAATTGCTTTAAAATAATGAATAGATTGAAAATTATCAGATGTTTATGCGAAAGTAACCATATATTTTTCATCAATGTCATCATATCTTTCAATCTATTCATTAATTTAATTTTCATTTCACGATATTTACTATTTTGTCAGTTATACTCATTTTCTTATATATTAAATCATTATATATTACATCATTGGTAATTTTCTTAGCAAAAACTTATATTAAAAGGTAAAATTAGTCACCAATAAGTGCATCTTTATTTTACAATTAAGCTCAGAATAATCACACACAATTATATAAAACATTAATAAAAACTATAGTCGATTTGTATTAAATAATTCAATCCTTTAATGGGCTAACATTTAACTCGTGGGATATGCCATTATACATTACAGATTAATGCCAATATACATTCAATCCTTGGCATATTAATTTTAAGAAAACATCAATAGTTAATTTTAATTATTATTACTACTATTATAAGGCTAAAAGATTAATTATTTTAATTTGTATTTCACAATAGTTACTATTTCATGAGTTTTACTTATTGTAATTTTTATCAATAAAATATTTTTCAATATTGTTATTTATTAATAATTTTTATCAATAATCATTATTAATAAATAATTATTATTTATTACTAAAATAATTTTTATTATTTCATTACTTTTTAAATTATAGTAACTCTTATATTTGTTTTTACAATATTTTAATTTATTACTAATTATTTTAATTTTAAATTATTATTACTACTATTATAAGGCTACAGGATTAATTATTTTAATAATTATTTCACAATACTGTTATTTTTTATGAAAGCTGGATATGTACCATAATCTACTGATTTGTGTGTTATATGACACCAATGGTACGTATTAATAATTGTTATTATTAATTTTAAATTATTACTATTTTTAATAATTACTTTACAATATCTTCATTGTTGAATAATTTTTATTAATAATTATTTTAATTTTTAATTATTATACTACTATTAATCATTTTTAATTTTCTTATTTTAAAAATTGTTATTTATTAATTTTAATTGTTACTACCATTATAAGTCTATAGGATTAATTGATATCAACGGCATGTATTAATAAATTGATATTACCATTGTACAAGGAAAGCACGCAATCTATTGTATTGAATTAATTTCCAACCAAAATTAACTTAAAAAAGGAAAACACCATTGATTAGGGTAATTGCACAATCTTTCCGCCTTATTCCAATAGGTTTACCAAATTGAGAACTAAATCTTGTTCAGGATGTGATTCATCCCATCACTATAAAAGAGGCTTAACAACTAATTCTATCTAGGGCTTTTTCGCAGCTAAGATCAGTGTAAGTATCTAACAATATCAGTCATTACAGTTGTCCATCATAGTGTTCTTGTGTGAGGAAAAAACTAATGTTTTTAACGAAAATCTCAGGGTGATACTGCTACAACTCGGCGGCGAAGACAAAAACTTGAGTGAGGTAAACAATTCAGTGACCCTATTCCATTAACAATATTCACAAATACTGTTGCTTTCAATCTACTGGAATTCTAACTAATGTCTTATTAATGTCATCTTCTACTATTTCTATCAATCTATTGGATTTGCGCTACCCACATTGGGATATCCCTTGGAACATACCCTTTCCAATACTCGGTGAGCCTTCTCCATTTTATTTTATTAAAATTTTAGTCACGTTATGCCATAGTAATCTAGTTTCCTTTTCCCCAGAAACTACTACAGCATTCTTACACAACTTATTTCCAGTGTTACCACTCTTCCCTAAACCAACCAAACCAGTTCTGAGGTACCATATTTATTATACTACTTGGCTGTGTTTTGCTCATCATGTACATCAAGTTTGTTGTTTGATCTACTATATCCATGTTAGTGATATGTCTATTATGCCTTTCGTAATATGATTATAAATCAGGATCATATCCATGAACAAATGAATGCTTAGAAACCCAAAATTGTCCTGACATATCTAACATTACATTATTTTATACTTTATATAAAGTTTAACTCAAGTTTAAATCTATTAGATCCATGTCAGTTATATGTCTTTTTTCTTTCTCATAATATGATTATCAATGTCATCACTTTACATAATCAAACAAGCTCAGAATAAACAAATGAAATTAATCTATCCAATATTGTTGTCAATAATTCAATCTTAAACTACAGCCAACATAAGTTCTGCCATATATAATATTACATTAGTATATACTTTATATAAATTTTAACTCAAGTTTAAATCTATTAGATTCATGTCAGTTATATGTCTTTTTTCTTTCTCATAATATGATTATCAATGTCATCGCCATAATCAAACAAGCTCAGAATAAACAAATGAAATTAATCTATCCAATATTGTTGTCAAAATAAACATGAAATAAAAAACTTAATGAACAGTTTCCCACTAAACATCCTCCTGCAATCAACATGAAAATCCCATATAAATATGGATGACATTTTGGGGCTGATTAGTAGAAATCTAAAGTACAGTTTTTTTGGTTTTTTAATTCTAAGTGTTCATTATTGCAGAATATGGATGACATAAACATTTCATTTGTCCAACTACTTCACTCAATCACTAAACAAGAGTCTATGCCTAATCCTATATATCGTCCTACACGCACAATGGATGGCCTGTACAATGGCTGTGTCGAAGTAGAATTCAAGGTTGATGGGGGAAAAAAGATTCAACAATTTAGGAGCACTGAACCAAAGACAACCATAAAGGAGGCAAATGAAAGTTCTGGTCGGGTTGCAGTCAGGGAAATCATGGATATTTATGAGATAGATATAATTGATGCAAACTATGAAGACCTTGAAAGGTTGGTGGTTGATTTAAACTCATCTAACAATCAGAACATAAGGTTATTTATTAAGAAAGCTGATTATGTACAATAATCTATTACACATTACATATGCGACCATGATAAATTATAATTTAATTAGTAAGTATACTCGATTTGTATTAAATATTTCAATCCTTTAATGGGCTAACATTTAACTCCTGGGATATGCCATTATAAATTACAGATTAATCCCAATCTCTCTCAACAAGCGAGGTACCCACCCCGATGCTTATTATTCAAAGACTAGATATTGGTGGAAATTAATTTGTAAGTATAATGGCCATATCCAGGAGTTTAAATGTTAGCCCATTAAAAGGGATTGAAATATTTCATACAAATCTAGTATACTTACAATTAATTATAATTTACTCATGTCGTCATAGTCATGTGTAATAGAGTTTGTACATAATCAGCTTTCTTAATAAATAACCTTATGTTCTGATTGTTAGATGAGTTTAAATCAACCACCAACCTTTCAAGGTCTTCATAGTTTGCATCAATTATATCTATTTCATAAATATCCATGATTTCCCTGACTGCAACCCGACCAGCACTTTCATTTGCCTCCTTTATGGTTGTCTTTGGTTCAGTGCTCCTAAATTGTTGAATCTTTTTTCCTCCATCAACCTTGAATTCTACTTCGACACAGCCATTGTATAGGCAATCCATTGTGCGCTTAGGACGATATATAGGATTAGGCATAGACTCTTGTTTAGTGATTGAGTGAAGTAGTTGGACAAATGAAATGTTTATTTCATCCATATTCTGCAATAATGAACACTTAGAATTAAAAAACCAAAAAAACTGTACTTCAGATTTCTACTAATCAGCCTCAAAATGTCATCCATATTTATATGGGATTTTCATGTTGATTGCAGGAGGATGTTTATTGGGAAACTGTTCATTAAATTGTTTATTTCATGTTTATTTTGACAACAATATTGGATAGATTAATTTCATTTGTTTATTATGAGCTTGTTTGATTATGGCGATGACATTGATAATCATATTATGAGAAAGAAAAAAGACATATAACTAACATGAATCTAATAGATTTAAACTTGAGTTAAAATTTATATAAAGTATATACTAATGTAATATTATATATGGCAAAACTTGTGTTGGTTGTAGTTTAAGATTGAATTATTGACAACAATATTGGATAGATTAATTTCATTTGTTTATTTTGAGCTTGTTTGATTATGGTGATGACATTGATAATCATATTATGAGAAAGAAAAAAGACATATAACTGACATGGATCTAATAGATTTAAACTTGAGTTAAACTTTATATAAAGTATAAACTAATGTAATGTTAAATATGTCAGGACAATTTTGGGTTTCTAAGCATTCATTTGTTCATGGATATGATCCTGATTTATAATCATATTGCGAAAGGCATAATAGACATATCACTAACATGGATCTAGTAGATCAAACAACAAACTTGATGTACATGATGAGCAAAACACAGCCAAGTATTATAATAAATATGGTACCTCAGAACTGCTTTGGTTGGTTCAGGGAAGAGTGGTAACACTGAAAATAAGTTGTGTAAGAATGTTGTAGTAGTTTCTGGGGAAAAGGAAACTAGATTAATATTGCATAAAGTGACTAAAATTTCAATAAAATAAAATGGAGAAGGCTCACTGAGTATTGGAGAGGGTATGTTCCAAGGGATGTCCCAATGTGGTTAGCGCAAATCCAATAGATTGATAGAAATAGTAGAAGATGACATAGTAAAATCTTAGTTAGAATTCCGGTAGATTGAAAGCAACAGTATTTGTGAATATTATTAATGGAATAGGATCACTGAATTGTTTGCCTCACTCAAGTTTTTGTCTTCGCCGCCGAGTTATAGCAGTATCACCCTGAGATTTTCATTAAAAACATTAGTTTTTGCCTCACACAAGAACACTATGATGGACAAATGTAATGACTGATATTGTTAGATACTTACACTGATCTTAGCTGCAAAAAAGCCCTAGATAGAATCAGTTGTTAAGCCTTTTTTATAGTGATAAGATGAATCCATGAGTGAACATTATTTAGTTCTCAATTTGGTAAACCTATTGGAATAGGGCGGAAAGATTGTGCAATTATCCTAATCAATGGTGTTTTCCTTTTTTAAGTTAATTTTGGTTGGAAATTAATTCAATACAATAGATTGCGTGTTTTCCTTGTAAAATGGTAATATCAATTTATTAATACATACCATTGATATCATATAACACACAAATCAGTAGATTATGCTACATAATAAGATTTCATAATAAATAACAATATTGTGGAATAATTATCAGAACAATTAATCTTGTAGCCTTATAATGGTAGTAATAATTAAAATTAATAAATAACAAATAAATAACAATATGGGTAAACAATTATTAAAATTAGTTTATAAAAAAATTGTTAATAATAACAATTTTTAAAATAAGAAAATTAAAAATGATTAATAGTAGTAATAATAATTAAAAATTAAAATAATTATTAATAAAAATTATTCAACAATGAAGATATTGTAAAGTAATTATTAAAATTAGTATAATTTAAAATTAATAATAACAATTATTAATACGTACCATTGGTGTCATATAACACACAAATCAGTAGATTATGGTACATAATCCAGCTTTCATAAAAAATAACAGTATTGTGAAATAATTATTAAAATAATTAATCCTGTAGCCTTATAATAGTAGTAATAATAATTAAAAATTAAAATAATTAGTAATAAATTAAAATATTGTAAAAACAAATATAAGAGTTACTATAATTTAAAAAGTAATGAAATAATAAAAATTATTTTAGTAATAAATAATAATTATTTATTAATAATGATTATTGATAAAAATTATTAATAAATAAAAAAATTGTAAAATAATGTTTACAATAAGTAAAACTCATGAAATAGTAACTATTGTGAAATACAAATTAAAATAATTAATCTTTTAGCCTTATAATAGTAGTAATAATAATTAAAATTAACTACTTGATGTTTTCTTAAAATTAATATGCCAAGGATTGAATGTATATTGGCATTAATCTGTAATGTATAATGGCATATCCCACGAGTTAAATGTTAGCCCATTAAAGGATTGAATTATTTAATACAAATCGACTATAGTTTTTATTAATGTTTTATATAATTGTGTGTGATTATTCTGAGCTTAATTGTAAAATGAAGATGCACTTATTGGTGACTAATTTTACCTTTTAATATAAGTTTTTGCTAAGAAAATTACCAATGATGTAATATATAATGATTTAATATATAAGGAAATGAGTATAACTGACAAAATAGAAAATATCGTGAAATAAAAATTAAATTAATGAATAGATTGAAAGATATGATGACATTGATGAAAAATATATGGTTACTTTCGCATAAACATCTGATAATTTTCAATCTATTCATTACTTTAAAGCAATACTTTAAAGCAATTACTCCTGCCTTTATTAGACAATGGGAAATAAAGCAACATAATAGAATATTGAAAAGAAATCTAGTAGTCATAATCCTTTAGTCGTCGATAAAACCATCAAGCCAGTCATCATCTTTCCTCATATCCTCCTCAACTCCAAGCACCTAATTATTCATGCCTTCATCCTTGATCTGACCATCAGCCCCAACAGCAGAAGGAAAGTTTATAGCACCATGAATAGCCCTTCTCTTTATTCCTCTACAGCCATTGTTATCACTTTTGGTAGAATAGTCATCACCATAATCAATGTCATCCATCTTCTCCTTACTTGAGTTATTCTGACCAATCTGAAAAAAAAAATAAGCCATATAGTAAGTCGCATATCAATGTCCTCACATCAGATTGTAAATTAAATTACACATTAAATTGCATCTAAGTGTAGCTACCATCAAATTAAATTGTTTCTAACCATTTTCTGCAGCAAAGCAATGTTCTCAATGAGCATATCCTTCTCGCGCTCCAAACCTTCCACACGCTTCTTCAGGATCTCGTGTTCTCGGATCACAATTTCGCAGACATCCTTGGCATATTCAATTGCACTTTTGGATAGCATCACGGGCATTAATGGGGGCCATGAATTGGGTGCTTCTGTGCGTCTACTGGCTGCAACTTGGGTGCTTCTGTGCGTGGTGCATGATAGAATTGGTTGCTGTATTTATATTAGCATTTTGCTCAACCGTAAATTATGTAAAAGGGGATTGTAATTGAACGCTCCTTTCTATAAGCAAAGATGAAACGAATGCTGGAATTGAACTTATTTTCCAAATTAATTGATTGATTCATCACTGATTGATTGATTAATTCCCGTAATTAATATTTTTTTGCCACTTGCCATACCAATTAAAAGCAAGGGAGGGACAATATGGGATGTGAGAAATCTTTTACGCATTTAAACATGACAGAAGTGCCATGTGGCACATCCAGGTTAAATACACATAAGCAGAATTAAGGAAAAGACATGTCTATCCATGGATATGAATCCTGCTTTATATATTAATAGTAGATTG
>SMDT01003283.1:0-246623 GCA_005392925.1 Aquilaria sinensis
GATTGGAAATATTGGTTATCAGCAACATCATTGGCTCTGGTGGAAGTATTATTTGGCACAAACTATGACCAAGATTCACCTGGGGTAGCGAGCATGTAAACTACCCAAATAAGGGATAGCATTATATAGCCGTGAAAATTCACCATTTTGGGGAAGAAGTCAAGAGTTATAATTTTCAAAAGGCGGTTTGACAGCGACTACCTCATTCTTTATCGTGGGAGAGAAGATTGTAGGCTTAGTGTTGATATAATCCTATAAAATTTGTATTTGTGGCATGAGATAAGCACCACATACAATTGCACAATGAATTATAGAGTATCTCTTAAACAATTTGATAGGAGTGGAAGAATTGGCCTAATGTTTTAATTTTAGTGGCCAATTTGGCCCCACCCCCTAAAAGTTAATGGTCAATTTGGACAAAATAAACATGAAGTGGTACAATTGAGCCAAAGGGCAAACCTTAATGGGTTTTCCCCTATTTTTGCCCCTTGAAATATATAGGAAGTAGTTTGGCTTAATTGCATTCGTGACTTCTAATTATTTATTATTGTATCATTTTGGACCTATTCTCAATTTCTTGTGTGGAAAATCTCCAACTTTATTTAAATATTCTATTTTAGACCTTTTGTAAATGGAAAGCTTTAATATAAACGGCAAATGCCACAACAACACAAAATTAACCACAATTGGCCACAATGGTAAAACAAATCATAAATACACCTATCTACGTGTCAATTGTTATTGATAATGTGAACAGGATGGAAAAAATGAGAAAAATAATAATAATAATAAAAGAAAGGTAGAGGTCAAAAGATATGTCACCCAGAATTCGGTCATCTCCACCTACCACCCTTGCTCCACCTCATTTTCTCGCACAACCTCCTCACCAGAACCCTCATTGCCTCTTTTTCCAACCTGCCCAACTTACAACCCTCACAAAAACCTTGTCTTTATGCAAGAATAAAGAAAAAGAAGATTTTGGGTTATAGGTCAAGAATGACGCTGAGCTCACAGCTTTAGAATCAGTGACTTCGGCCACAACATCAAGATCCCACCATGCTGATTCCATCTCAATGATCATAAATTCATGAAGCTCCCTGCAGATCTCACAACACTATGAAGAAATTGAACAAATTAGGTCAAACTTAAAGTCTAAAACTATGAAGTTTCAAACATTGACGAAAGGCCACTTGTGTTCAGATTCTTCTCCAACAACTTGTTCGATGAAATGTCTTCTTTGAGTTGCTTCTTAGGTGAAGTGATTTCCAATTCCTTGAGTTGCCTCAGATTTCCTGGAGAAATTGGCAGTAATGGTTGTAGGGGGTAGAGGAGACGGTGAGGTAATAGAAGAAAGGTTTCAAATTGAGTGAAAGGTTTAGGACAAGGAATCGCCTATGTGGACAGATTGGTGGAGTGGAAGCCCCGAGAACTCCAGGTTGACTCCAAAGTAGATCTGACCTAATGATTCAAGGGCAACAACGCTAGCATGGTAGTTGGAGATTAGAGGGCAGGCAAATGGCCAGGCCGATTTGACCAATCTCGCAACTAGCTGAAGCATTATTATGCTTGACTTTTTGAAATACACTTCGCCTTTGCATGTTCAATGACTCCAGTGCTGGAATCAGATTATTGGGTTGACCCAGTTGGTGATTGAGATCTTGGAAAGTGGATAGTTCTGGGAAGGAGGGATACAAGAAGAAGCAGGCTAAAAGAGATCTGCAAGTGTGACATGGATGGGAGGATTTAGCTGTGATTGTGCCATTGTGACCAATTGCCCATGCTAGCGTGCTAGTGGTGGCATTTTCCTTCTATACTAATGCTTTCTGATCACAAAAGTCCAAAACATGACACTTAAAATGAGGTTGGTGATTTTTTATGTGAAAATTTGATATGAGAGTTTAAAATGATATAATGATATAATAATAAAATATTAGGAGTCACGAATGTAATTAACCCAAAGTAGTTTGTTGGAAGAGCAAACACATGCCTGAGCAAGCAAACAAAAAATTCAAGTGTCTCGCTAGAAAAAAAAAATACAAAGTTCAAGTGGAGGGAAGACTTAAGGAACTAAACTAGTGCAACGTGTGCGAATTGAAATGGATCCGAGAAATAGAAATTAGTAGAATTCAAAGGAAAGGGGAGACGGAAATAGAATCAAGGCAGGGTAAAAAAAAAAGAACTATAAGAACCATGGAGAGGAAGGAAGAAGGAATAAGAATAGCAGAGAAGAGGAGAAAAAAAGGACGTAGAGATTAGGAAGAAATCTTTAGTTCATCATTCAACAATACAAGATACAAGCCTAAAGATTATTTATAGACCTATTCTAACACTTAACTAATTACAACCGACTGAATAACTGAAAAAAAATATCAACTAATGGCTTGTCGGGTCAGGTAGCTCTTGTACAAATTAGCTTAAACTCATATCAAAGCAGTAGCTTCCATGGACCTTCTAGCTTTAAGCAACTTCTCCATGACCTGGTTGTTGGTGTAGCCCTGTTCGGCTAGCTGGTCTTGGAGGACGCAGAGCAAGACCTCAATATGGCACTTGCGATTGTGCTAGTAGATGACAGAGGAGCGCATGACCACAAAGGAGAAACTAGTAGATGACATGTGCTTAAAATAGTCAAATTTGAAATTTGGGGTATGTCTGTGTAGGTTTCGGAAACAAAAGTGGCCAAATTGTATATTAACGAAATGTTAGGGACAATCTTATCTACTACTATAATTTTTTTCACACCTGCAGTATATATATACCATCTGGCGTTGCCAAGGCCACAACTTCAGAAGCCCGGACGCGGGAGCGGAGAAATAATGGTGGCTCAGTGTCCCCTGCCATCAACATGAAAGGAGCTGCAAGAGGTTTAAATGGGTCACATAGAACTCTGATTTCCTGAAGCGTTTGAAATCCTGGTCGCCGCCGGTAATGCCTAATTTCCCTTATCTTTTATCATTATAAGCCTCATTTCCAAGATAATGCCTAGAATTGTCACATAGAACTCCAGCTTGATTTAGTTGTTCCATTGAAATCAATGTGGATTTTGAAATTCTGGTCGTCCGCTTGATTCAACGATGCTAAAGTTTAATTACCGTATGAACTGTGTTTTCTGTTCAGAAATTACCCATTAGACCGTTTTGGATTCTGAAGGGGAAACTAGTTTCTTACTTTGACCTCCTTTCTTAGCAAAGTCAGGATTTAGTACCATCACCTTGGTTTGTACCCTAAAATCGTTACAAGCTAAACTAGTTGAAAACTTCTCTAACTCAGCTTGTGCTTGTATGTATTAGTGACCACTAGTTGTAGATTGCTAGCTTGATTCTTGGGATGATGACAAGAACGTACTAGGAAGGGACTTCTGGACTCGGACATTCAACGGTATATACAGGCACTGGTTCAAGCCCATGATTCTGGATACACATGAAATGATTGAAATCAGAAGGATGGCATGTAAACTAATTTTTCCCAGGGCAGGATGGTCTTCAATGGTTTGATGGTATTATCAGATGCATCTTTCTTTGCCATGTCTTTTCCTGGGTTCAGTTCTTCATATCTGTGTCCTCCTATCTGCCAGATGTGTACAACTCGGTGCTTTACATGACTTAAACTAAAAGTATTTCACACATTTTTTCCTGATGAAAATAAACAATAGATACTAATCCAGAACACAAAACAGTCATTTTTGGAGTCATTGATAGTCTGATCAATCATACAGAACTGAGATGCTGGACAGAGTAGCCCAGCCTCTTGCAATTATCACATAATTTTTATGTCACATTGTTGAAGCAAGGCATGCTCGTTCAGTTTTCTGTCATACATATTTGTACCTGAGGGTCATTGTCTATATCTGAGATTATATTCATACTTCAGTGGATAAAATTTATTTTTTTGCTCTCTGCAATCTTATAAGGGAATCCTAAAATGTGCTCATAGAATTGGATTTTCCTTATCTTATATTTTTCTTTTTAATTTCTAATATGTGATGTAATGGCAGGAAGGAATGTCTTAATCCAGTTCAATATAAGGTAATTAGTCAGCCCATTACCAGCCTTCCTTTACCAGCTTCATCAATATCAAAACTTACTTTTAGTTTTGTGACATGTTATTGAGTTCAACTCATGCTGCTTCTTGTTTTGTGATTGCGAAAAGGATAGAGTTATTATTTATGAGAGCATACATTATTTAGAAAGGAGGAAAAGGGTAAAAGTGTGTAAAGTTTAAAAAATGCGATGTCTACCTACACACTGAAACTTCACTGCTGCTAAAACTTTTCAGGTAATTCTTTGATAGCGATGCAGATTACTATGAAGAGTCAAGAATTTTACCGCCATCTCCCAGACTTGCTGAAGCTTCAGGGATCTGCTCAGTTGTTAATAATCTTCATGGAGAATTGGAATACTCCGCAGAATTAGTATCATTGTTTCTAGAGTTTGGTTAGGAGAAATTAAACGAGCCGTGCGACACAAGTTATTGGCATGTTGATACACATAATAATCTCACCCTTTAACTGTTTATGTAAGACAGAGTTGTGTGTTGTACATAGGGATGGGCATGGACCTTTGCTCCGGTGGAGCTCCAATCTGATCCGCTCCAGTGGATCAGGCTTTTTAAATGATCCATTTATTTTGGGGCGGGTTGGATCACGATCCATCTTGATATTTTACAAAATGGGGCGGATTTTGGAGCTCTGCTGGAGGTCCAATGGAGCAAGGGTTTAGCAAATAAAATTTGTCCCTGTTCATATCCTTCGATTGATTGAGGAAAGAGAGGCTTTGAGTGGTGGCCTCATTGCTTGTTGTATCGTTCTTCTCACAGTCGTGCTACAACCTGTGACAACTGCACAATTGGTCGAATGCTGATGCTCACTTGCCAATGGTCATCCAATTTCCACATTCGGAATCTGGTTTTCATGAGTTACCCCCATTTTCTTGGTACGCAGCTAACTCTTTCCATTTCACTAGTTTTCCCTAGTTTTCTTATTTCGTGTTGTGCATTAGATCTAATTTTCAACTTAGTTTTTTTTTATTGTTTTGATGCTATCAATCTATCAATCTTGTTGCTTGTTGAGTTCGTAGATAGAGATCTTACTATATGTTTTTGATTGATTATTTTGTTTTTGTTGTTAATTTCACAATAGTAGCTATTTTCGATTCTTGGTTTTTTTCTTTCTCGTTCTCTGTTTTTGGGCTTTTGCTTCTTCATTTTATCCTCTCTTTACTTCATTCCTGTTTTTTTGTTCTTTGCTTGTGGCTACTGCTAATTTTCTTTTTCCTTTTTGATTTCAGAAATTTGCCGAGAAACTTGATTTTGAGATCAAATGTTGGGCTGCTGGGAAAGAGGGAAATCTGCGCGCTCTGCTATTGACGTTGCATTTTGTAAGTTGGAATTTGTATTACTAGTATGTGCTTGCTCCTTGTCTATCAACAGTTTATGATTCTTTGAAGAGGAATACTTATTGGACTGTAAAAACTAAAAACTATTGTGATACATGTTACATGTCCTAATTCTAGAATAATATTTTGCATTTTGAGGTTTTTACTGCGGCTGCTTTTACAAATAAATTTCCTATTATTCTGCTCTACTCCTCCTTTTTACCTTTATGGATTGTAGAATTTTGGGGTTATGAATCTGGTTGGTCTAACCAATTTTAATTGGTAATCTATTTTGCATGTACCCAGCCTGAGTAACCCAGGTGCTGTGGCCTGAATGTGGTTGGCAGCCAGTTTCTCTGACCTGATTACTGCTGCAGCAGTTAAAAAAGTTTATAGGAAGGTAACTTTATATGTCCATCCTAATAAAGTTCAACAGAAAGGAGCAAATCTTCAGCAGAAATATATTGCAGAGAAGGTTTTCTACCTGCTCCAGGTATATTATTATGTTTCGCTGAAGCCTGTTATGGTCAAAATCAAACGAGTACATGTGCTAGTAATTCTGTTTTGCAGGTTCTACCTGAACATGATGGTTTGCATGTTCAGTGTTGTGTTTCTTACTGAGTTTTCCTTGGAAACTCATTCCCTTACTGTTATTGTCTTGCGGGATTAAAAAAAACTGTATTGAGTTTACTGGCTCACTGGTTTATAGGCTCCTTTTGAATACAAGTGCCGTAGTTGTAAATTAAGAGCATACAAGTGCTGGTTCTGAACAAACTGTATAACTGAGATTATTATGTTTTAATCAGATTTCAACATTTGGTTTCATATCTTTTGAATCTGGAGTTAACTGTCAAACCATTGAATGGCTAGACCTTCAGCTGACTTTTCTGATACAAATCTAGTTTTGAACTGAAACTTGTATGTGTGGTTTTGCTTGGAAGGTCCCCTCCCATTTTCCTAGTAAATTGTCTAGGACGTTACTGCCTGCACCTGTGTTTTGGGTACTCTTAGTGCTGAATTTTAAATAGCTAGCCAAGAAAACTTGTTTTGATTTCTTTCTTAAGTTTTTTGATTACTTTCTTAAGTTTTTGGCAAGTGCACGTAGCTCATTTTAATTTAAGTCAGTTAACTTCAAAATGACTTATTTTTATTTTTATTTACCAAAAACTAATTTTAATTAAAAGCCAATATTATGTTTAAGCTCCACCAAGACAGAGATCCGCAATCTATTGAATGGCTATGTGAACTACAGTGAGGACTTGGTTTTTTTGTTCTTTATATAACCCTACTTAAAACAATGATTATATATATATTAGTCACTTTCTAGCATACACACACACATACAGTATAAACCTAATGAAGACTGTGTCAAAAAAGTTGAGCAAACCAATTCCGGGCAAAGAAACTGATGAGTTTGCTAAAGCACACTATTTTTCTTTTCTTTTTCTGATGACCAGCTAGCTAGCTGGGTAGCCCTTCCTCTTTCATCATTTTCTGCTATCCCAGCTGCTGCTCTGATCTCATAAAATGTTTGTATTAGCATTTATTTGAAGCAAGCATTCTTTGTTTCAGGTGAAATAGAGATGGATTCGGACTCCACATCTCAAGTAGATGATAATAATATGAATCCGCCCTCACAAATCCCAATTGGCGAAGATGAGATATTAACATCAACTACAATAAGGAGTGAAAGTGATATGCATACTGCTGGTAAGAGTAAACTTAAGTCTCATGTTTAGCAGTTCTTTACAAAACAAGAAATTAGTGGAAATTGCCGGGCAATATGTAATAGTTGCAAGAGATCATTTGTTGGTGGGCCAAAAAGTGGGACATCCCATCTAAAAAACCATATTGATATGTGTCCAAATAAAAGTTCAAAGTTGATATAAATCAAGTTATGGGGTCTAACAATCAAGCCAAGGTTGATGGGAAAATAACTATTGGGAACTATACTTTTGATGAGAAGACAGCAAGAAGAGATTCAACTCAAATGATAGTTTTACATGAGTATCCATTATCCATTGTTGATCATGTTGGATTCAGAAAGTATTCTAGCACTTTGCAACCACTATTTAAAGTGCCTTCTAGAAGAACAATAAGGCGTGACATTCTAAGGCTCCATAAGGATTTTAAGAAGCAAGTGATGAGTTTTTTGGACACCAATGAAGGGAGAATTGCTATCACAACAGACATGTGGACATCAGACCATCACAAAAATGGGTATATGGCAGTTACTGCTCATTTCATTGACAACACTTGGAGTATACAAAAGCGAATCATCAGGTATATTAAATACTTTGTATAATTAACTGGTTGTTTATATGCATGTTTCTTATGAATTGTATATTAAATACTTTGTATGTAGATTTGAATATGTTTCTGCTCCACAAACAAAAGATGTGATTGTGAAGCATTTGATGGATTGCTTGCTTGATTGGAATATTGATAGAAAGCTCTCTACAATCACTGTTGACAATTGTTCTGTGAATGATGGTGTTGTTAAGGACTTGGTTGGCAAAATCAGTGATGGTTCTTTGTTATTGAATGGAAATTTTTTCCATATGAGATGTTGTGCACATATATTGAACCTCATTGTCAAGAGTGGTTTGGATGTTATTGAAGATTCTATAGAAAATATTCGTGATAGTGTCTTGTTTTGGACTGCTTCCCCAAAAAGAGTGGAAAAATTTGAAGAGCTAGCTCGTCAATTGAAAATTCCAACGAATAAAAAGTTGTCTATTGATTGTAAAACACGTTGGAATTCAACCTACATGATGCTTGTGACAGCTATAAACTACAAGAAGGTTTTTGAGCGATGTGAAAAACGTGACATTGAGCCGGGGTATAAAATTGCAACATCAGAAGTTGATTGGGATAGGGCTGCTTTGATTTCAGAAAAACTAAAATTGTTTTATCTGGTTACCGAGAAGTTTTCTGGTACAAAATATCCTATAGCCAACTTATATTTTCCAAATCTTTGTAAGATTCGGTTGGCATTAAGAGGATGGATTTTAGACCCAAGTCCTTTAATTTTTGGGATGGCAAAAGATATGTTGGGCAAATATGAGAAGTATTGGGCAGATGTTCAAGGAATTATGGGTGTTGCTACATTGTTGGATCCTAGGTATAAGAGAGTTTTACTCAGATATTATTTTGAAAAATTATATGAAAAAGAAAAGGTTGATGAAGAAGTTGAAAATATTGTGCAAATATTAGCAATTTGCTGAGAGAGTATGAAATGAATGTGTTTCAATCACCTGTTGCTAGCACTTCATCTGTTAGATTGGTTGATGAAGAAAAAAATATTGAGAATGTTCCATGGAACTATAATAATTATGCCTTAATGAATATGCGAGGGACAAGTGGAGGAAGGTCGTAGTTAGAACGTTTTTTGGATGCAGATATGGTTCCAAGAGATTTTAATTTTGATATTTTAGATTTGTGGAAAATCAATGGTCCAACGTTTCCTATCTTACAAAAAAATTGCTAGGAACATCTATGCTATACCCGTTTCTACTGTTACTTCAGAGTCCGCGTTTAGTACAGGTAAGAGATTGGTGAGTCCTCACCGTAATAGGCGGCAACCTATTATGTACTCAGAATTGGTGAGACTCTCGGCGCTGCATGTTTTCCCTTCTTCTATCAAAGTTTCTCGACCTATCGTTGTGACGAGGCCTGTCATTGCGCCTGTTTCTTTCATTTGCCCGAGCATTGTTCCTGACCCATTCCTCATGATACTTAGGGTCATAAGGAACTACTTGCCCATTGATGAAAGGCTCCCCTAACACAAGAAAACAAAGTACATAAGAGATTAGTGATCAACTAGAAAGCATAATGGAATGGTTTTCCTGGACTTTCAACTACAAAGATCGTAAATTGAGTCCAATTATTCCTTTCGAGCACAAATAAAAAAGAAAAAAACAACTCAAAACAACCCAATCAACAAAGCCCATTTTTATCTTCAGCAGTTAAATACGGATACTGAAAATTATCACCAACTCGAACTGTGCTAAAAAAATAGCATTGCTGATCAGGACAATTATTTTATCTTCCACAGCTTAGGAGATGCCACCTAGTGAGTTCAATGCTTTACCTCCATAATCCTTGTTCCTCACATCCAAGTAGGAATCAGGCAGAACCCAGCGAACTCCAGTCAACTCTGAAGGAAAAACAACAATCAATTTTTATGGGGGAAGAATAACCATTCAAAAATCAGTCTTTCACCTTGTTCCCTAGAAAGAAACCTGCCTTTAAGCTTGTAAGAAAGCTCCTCAGAAACCAGGGCTCCAAATGCAAAGTAATGTTTAGTCGAAACTGAGTAAATTTTCATTCTTGCCTCTTGCTCGCTGAACATAAGGAAACAATTACAGACGCACCAATAATAAAAGAAAACAAACATAAAAGAAATAAATGATCAAAGCATCATTGGAACTATGTTATTTCTATCAATACAGAAAATTCTGCGAAAATTCTCGGAAGAAGAATAGCTATATAAAGATAAAGCGTACAACCACGAACAACATGGACGAGCCCTTACCTGCCCACTACCTGGGCTAGGGTCTTGATGTAGTGATCGATGATCTCGTCTCTGGTCCAATTCGGGTCCGGCGGCTCCATAACCACGAGCCAGTGCTCAAAATCACAGCCATCGAGCAAGATTGTCTCCTTGGGCGGGCGATTCGACCAGTTGGGGTTCGGGTCGTTGAGAGACGAAGAGGTAGCCCGCTTAGAAAATGGCCGAAGAGCCACGAGGCCGGAGCCACCGGGGGCAACAGCGGAGGAGAGAGGGCGGAGGCGGCGGAGGAGAGCGGGAGCTGGGGCTCGGGAGAGAGATGGAAGAGGGGAAGATGAGAGGGTGCGAGAGGAGAGGAAGGCCATTAGGGTTTTGGGTTTTGTTAGGAGAGCGCGAGCCATTGTCGTGCACTGCAGGGGACGATATTATCATTAAGGGGAGGGGAGGAAAGGGAAACGAAGGTGAGGGTTTTAGGTTTACCCCTTTCCTTGTTTGATACATTTTAAAGACGGGGGAGGGAAAGATACAATTATAGGATATAATCATTATGGCCAGGGGGAGAGGAGGGAAGGGGAAGGTGTCATGACCTTACCCTTGTTTGGATAGACTTAGTAAAGGGAAGAAAGGGAAGTTTACCCTTCCTTGTTTGGATACATTCATTAAAGAAGGGGGAGGGAAAAGAATTTAAATATTATTACAATTTTACCCTTTATTTAGCTTGTAAATTCATTTTATTCTTTTTTTCATACATAGAGATTATAAATTGCTTGTACTAACAAAATTTCCATATATAGATCCAATAAAATTGGTTGATTTGAAGAACATATTTATCCAATAAAAAGAAAAGTAAAACATTTTTGTAAAGCAAAATTGTTGAACTAAAAAAATAAGTGAAAGTTTGTAAAGTATGGAAACTTTCATAATTATTCTCCTAAGTACAATATAAGTACGAACTTATTGAAAAATATAACCAACATAATTTCAGATGTTGAATCCATATAATAATAAAAGTGTTCTAACTTATTCCATCTAACTACGAAATAAACCATTTAAGAATATCATGGACTAAAATGTCCGAAGACTAATCGCATGATAATGTCCTTCTGCCTATGTTGAGGACATCCTAACTTTGAATCAGCGCGACTTAGTCCCCAGCTTTGGAAAATGTAACGATTTAGTTCATAGTTGTACGGAATGGGATGTGGTGTTAATTTCTTTTGTTGACGCCTGAACATTCAATCCCTTTCAGCTGTTATCGGCATTCCCTACCTAGAACATCCGGCATTCTCTCTGTTGAATCCACCTCGCCATTTTTGCATTTCCCTTTTGCAATTGAAGCAAAATTTGGGAATTGAAAAAAGTCTTCAAAGGCTGGAGGTGACTGGGGAGAAAGGAGTTGCCGTGGAGGGCGTCCCTCAACACGGATCCAGCACCGTCGCGCCGCCCTCCTCTTCTTCCAGCATCGTTGCGTCGTTCTTCATTTTAGCCGAGCACCGCCGCGTCGCCCTCCTCTTCTCCATTTCATCCGAGCACCGCCGCATCGCCCTCCTCTTCTCCCTGGCATCGCCGCGTCGTCCTCACCTTCTGCCCAGCACCATCGCACCAGCCGTTGGTTTCAGACTCCGCGAGCTTGCTCACAAACCAATCATGGACGATTGCTCAATGGTTTCATGTCAATCGATCTCCAATTTCAGACTTCTGCTTAAGCCTCCGATTTCTTGCCTCAAATCCGTCGCGAGCTCCCGATACCCATATTTGCCAAAATCGAAATCAACAGAGCAGAGAAAAAAAGAAACAGAGAAACGGAATGAAAAGAGCAATAATAAGAAGAAACAGAGAAACAGAATGAACAGAGCAACGAAACAGAGCCGAAAAAAAAGAGAAACGGCATTTGCCGCCGCTATCACCGTCAGGCTGCCGCTTCTGCTACTAGCCTTCGCTCACGAGTGAGGGGGCAATTTTGAGAATGAGAAAATTTAATCGATTTCGTCAAATCCTTCCCTCCGATTCCCCCCGATTTGGGGGGATTGCGAAATAAGCTTGTTGAAGGGATAAAGAGGGAAGTATTTCATCCCTTCTCAACCTCTCCCTCCCATTTATTCTCATCCAAACACGGAAGGGAGGGGGCGTCTCCTCCCCTTTCCACACTCTCCCCTCTATCCAAACAGGGCCTTAGGGTTTATATAGTGGGTGAGGAGGTTAGATGAAGTACGAAGATAAAAGGGAAAGTTACAAAAAACCCTCTGTGGTTTGGTCAAACCTACAGTTTGCCCCCTCTATTTTGAGAAACCTACACTTTGCCCCTATATTTTTTATGCTGCCCGATAACAACTTCTGAAACTATATTTAAACTATATGGTAATAATTCTCTAGTAATTTCAAGATTTTTGATATTTTTTTCACATCAAACCGACTTTTAAAAAATACTGATATATAATTACAGGTGGAAAAGTACATTTACAGAAAGGAAAAACTAATAGTTTAAAATATCTATTAGCTATAAAAAAAATACTAGACAGATTAAAATTACTGGAAAATGATTATCGTAGAGTTTAAATACAGTTTTAGAAGTTGTTATCAGGCAGTATAAAAAACATGGGGGCAAAATGTAGGTTTCTCAAAATAGACAGTTTGACCAAACTACAGGGGGTTTTTTGTAACTTTCCCAAAATAAAATTACCAAAATACCTATCATTTGCTATTGTTAATAGAAACAATTGCACTTGTTGTCCCAAACATTTATTTATCACTCCATTTTTATCGGTAACCTCGAAACTTTTTGTAGTAAATCCCTAACCTCAAAAAAAATTCCATTTAATTCATTTTTTTTTACAATAAGCATTATTATGGATAGAAAATTTCACATCAACACAAGGTTGCCAGAGATTGGCCACGGTGGCACAAGGAATCATAAATATGCCTACCCAAGTGTCAACTGCAATCAATGAAGTGGAAAAGAGGAAAAAAAAAATGGAAAATTAAATTAAAATATAATAGATGAAAAAAGAGGGTCCCAAAATTTGGCTGACATATTTGCTTGAGAAGCCCTCTTCTACATCAATTTCTCCTTTGGGATAGCAAGTGGGTGAGTGAAATCTATAACCCGTGGATATCTGCCTAGAACAAGTGGACCCGTAATAGCAGAGGTAAATCACACCCGTCTGGTGAATATGGGCTAGTAGCGAGTAGAGGGTATTCATCATGAGTAAATTCGCCTCGCTTACCCGAAAAACTTGTAAGTGTAAATTTCTTATTTAGTAATTATAATCGGATATAACACTTACATTTAACTAATATTTTATACTAATTCTCATTGAATATTTTCTTATATGTATGTTATGATTTTGTATATTTTATGATTTTGTTGTATTATATGTAGATAATAACTTTGTATTCATATTTTGTTTTTTTGAAATTTAAAAAACACAATTTAAACTGCGGGTTACTTGCGAATACAGATTACCTATGAGTTATAAGCACGGGTGAAATTTTTCACCCACTTTCGGATACCATGACATTACAGGTGCTAAAAAAACCGCTAGGCCTGGACGGCAAGTAAGAGGTATCCATGCCTAATCTGCCACATTGCCATCTCTATTTCTTCCAAAACCTCCTTACCAAGACCTTCGCTACATTCTTTATTATCCTCCCCAACTTACAACCCTAACTCAAATCCTACCTGTCTTTATGCAAGAGGAAAAAACTTGTACATTTGCTACTTCAGAATGTTTGCTGACTCTATGACCTTAAAATTTTGAACTTAAGGCGCCTCAATCTCATTTGCCATTTTGAGAATTTAGATGTCTTTTTTATTTTTTATTTTACTTCTTGATTTTCTGTTTTTTTCTTTTAATGTTAGTCTACGGTATATTCTGCTTGCTTGACAATCATTCACTGAAACAGAGCCTATATTCACATATTCACATTCCAACCCTGCATAGGTTTCTTTACAATTATTTCTATTTATTTCTTCGTTGCCGGAAAATACTAGTAGGATCCATATATGGTAAGGGAATCAATTGTAACTTGCAGGTGCTTCTGTGGCCTATTTTCAGGGTTATTAGAACCAGTACCTTCTTGCTTGTGCGTCACGTCCAGGTGAAAGCTATTGGACTGCCAACAGTATGTTTTCCATCTGACCACTCTATGCGGCCAAAGCTGGTCGTACCTGATGGCATAGAGAGAGCTGTAAATGTCACTGTGTAGCTTTTCTTCTCTTTTTGCGCACTGAAACTTAAAGATGCTGGCTCAACTGAGATTTTCACTGCTTTTGTCTGCGATGACAATGAGACCTTGTATGTGCCAGGTGTGCCAACATTTGTTAGAGTCCTGCTGTACTTCTTAGTGCCTGAGAGACCGCTGCCTCCTCCTTTGCCTGAAGAAGTTTCAAAGGGAACTGAGAAAGAGGGATAATTAAAACCTGTAAGGCTTTCGCTTCCAGCACAGGTGAAGTCTCTATTCGTGGCACGCTTGATTTGAGCTTGGGTGTAGTTCAAGGCACAGAGAAAACCTAGATAGTCATTGACAGTTGCATCATAGACGAGCCCAGGATCGAGAGCTGATACTAAATTCACATGTCCAGCTCCATAGTCAAATGGTGTAGCAGGTTCTCCTGTGGAAACATCTTTGATTCCGGTACCATCTTTATATGCTGTATAGGCTGTGGTCATAAGGGCAGATCTTATTGCTGCAGGACTCCATTCTGGATGAGCAGCCTTGACTAGGGCAGCGAGCCCACTTACGTGGGGGCATGACATTGATGTGCCAGAGATGATGTTGAAACTTACACGCCTCTTGTCGACGTCTAACCCTGTTGGTGCTGCTGCACCTGTCCATCCAGCTAGGATATTAACACCGGGTGCTATGATATCTGGTTTGAGTATTTCTGGTGTAAGAGAGTTTGGGCCTCTGGAACTAAATGCTGCGACGACCGGAGATGGTTGAACTCCTAGCTGAGTCTCTCCTTGCCCAATTGCTGCTGTTGGATTAGGATCTGACTGTATGTACTTGTTAATAGCATCCGCTGATTTCTGCCCGACAGCTGCTGAAGGCAAGAGATGCGCATCAGCCACAAGCTCTTCCCCATAAGCTTCAGTGTTTGATAAAATCATCCCTAAACCACCAGCTTCCTGAATCACTGCTCCCTTCTGAACCCTAGCGTTACCTCCTCTGTCACACACAACAATCTTTCCGGCAACTTTTTCTGGGGCAAGAGTTCCATTTATGCAGAGACTGCTTTTACTTCCACTCGAGCTGCTTCCATTAGCACCGTTAATTAGTGGCACCACCTTGGGCAATGGCTTTCCACTGTAAAGTGACACGCCAGTGTACTTCTGATTGTTTCCTAGAGTAATAACCGTGGGAAAATCACGGTCCAAAGTTCCAGCACCAACAGTGGTTATCCAAGGTGCGACATTTGACAGGCTCTGTGGACTCGGGCCACCGTTCCCAGCCGAACAGGATACCAGAATCCCATTTGCCGTTGCTGTGAATGCTCCAATAGCAACAATGTCCGAATAATATTCAGACAAACCTCCACCAATGGACATGGATAAAATGTTCACTCCATCTTCAACAGCCCTATCCATGGCAGCAATGATGTCAGAGCCAAAACACCCACCAATCCAGCAGATCTTGTAAATGGCCACTCGGGCTTGTGGTGCCATCCCACGCGCTGTCCCCGAAGCAAAGCCGAACAAGCTAGCATTTGGAACAACAGAACCAGCAGCAGTAGTTGATGTATGTGTTCCATGTCCATCATCATCTCTGGGTGACTTGGATTCCAAGGATTCATCTATGGGCCCAAAAGCTGCTTCATAACCTTTCGAGAAATATGTAGCTCCGATTAGTTTCCTGTTGCAGCTGGATGCGTTGAATCGTTTTGCTGTTTGGCACACCCCTTTCCAGGTACTTGGCACCGGTCCTAGGCCCGAGTCATCAAAGCTCGCCATCTCAGGCCAAACTCCTGTGTCCAGCACACCTACAATGACATCGCTCGAGGAACCGGAGGTGGGATACACAGAAGAGCTCTGTCCTAATCCGAGGAACTCGGGTGTTCGTGTCGTGTGAAGCTCGTATCTACCCTCAGGCAGAACAGAGAGAATCCCAGGTTGTTTTCCCAGTGACTCTGCTTCTTCTGCAGTCAGGCTCGTGGAGAAGCCATGGATGACATTGTCGTAGGTGTAAAGCATGGATGCTGTGTCTGAGACAGATTTCAGAGACGAGTCATACCAGTGGAGATGCTGATCGAATTCTTCCGGCATGTTGGACTTGTCCATGTGAATTATGTAAGTTTGTCTTTGTCTGGTTTGCCTCATCGTTTCCTCTGCTTCAGCTTCGTTCCTGTAACAGAGGACTAGAAGCAGGAGGATTCGAACAAGTTGGAGCTTCAGTAGCTTCATCTTTTCTGTCTGTTAATTGGGATTTTCTCTCTGTTCTTTTTTTTTGCTTCCCACTATTCAGAATTTGTTTTGGGAGGGATGAGGATAGTGAGAGTGGAAGGTTTTGGATCTTATAAGACGGAGCTTCTGTTCAATTTGCAGGTCTATGCTCACATAAGTTTGACTTCATAATCAAGCCAGCCAAAACAACGTCCCTTTCCCCCATTCAATAATTGATGCTTCAAGTAAAAAATTTCCACCCACCTAGCTTATTTTTTTGTCCTAATTGATGCTTCAAGTAAAAAATATATGAAAAACATAAAATAACACTTATGGTCTTTAATTTTTTTCTATCACCAATTTACCCTAACATTTAAAATCTTTTAAACCAAATGCACGCACGCACACTGCCGTGAGCCGCCTCCATCCTCCCTCCTCCGGAGTAAGACCGACACAAGCATATCTCCATCAATAAAATCCGTCGAATAAACCTGCAGCCGATCCACCACCCCTTTCTCTATGCACTGATTTATGAACAGCCTCGCGTACCCGTGGATCCGCCCCGCCACCGGCCTCACGCACAGCACCGGGTTATCCGCCTGCGGTTTCACTATGTTCTCCACCCGATAGAAGTACCTCCGTCGCTGCCTGCTCCCCCAGGTGCTTCAGATTGCTATCGAACTTCGTCGATGGCAAATCTCTGTCGATCCAATTGTCTTTTGACCCCCACAACTGCCCTCTCGCCGCCGGTTGCGGCGCCTTCCACGGCTTCCATAACAGATCACTCTTTAGGGAACAAGCGATCGTTTTCTCGAACACGTGCTCGTCGTTGCAGATCAGGAACTCTTCAGCGGCGGGATGCAAAAATGGGGTAATGGTATCGCAAATTGTGAACGGAATGGCTAAGGGAGGATGGAGGCGGCTCGTGGCGGTGTGCGTGTGTGCAATGGGTTAGATTTTAAAAAAATAAACAGGACACGCGATAAGAGGTAAACCTCGGTCAAATGTAAGGTACCCGTTTAGGACAAAAAATATGAGATGAAGGTAGTATAAAATTTTTAAAGTTTTGTTAAAAAAAATTGTCGACATTTACAACTTCTTTGTAATATTATTGTTATTTTGGATATTTTCAAATCCTTAAAACATTTTCATATCTAGTAAAATTTACCATCATATTATTTAGACTAACATTTCAATATTTTTTTTTAAAAATTTCTTAATCTATGTGTAAAAAATAATTGGAAAAGTGAAAACAGGATATAAACTTTTTTCTCTTTCTTAATCTTCATGACAAACTTAAATATATCGAACATTTCAAGTGGAGTATAAAATAGTTAAAATTTTGTTAAAAAATATTATGTTACAATGAATTGGATACAAGAAAAATTAATAGACCGTACTCTTTTGTAATTATACAAACTTATTTTCCTTTCATAAACTAATCAAACTATGACAATACAAAAATTCTTGAAGTTTTTGTATAAAAATAATTAAGAAACCATAAACAACAATTTTAAATTAATAGAAGGTAAGAACATGGATTTGGTATTCCATTACGTGACTCGATTATTATGGGTTATAAGTTAACAAAATAGTATCAACTGTGACTGTAGCAACCCACCTATTTAGAATTGTTACTGGCATTCAATGAAGTATAATGCAGATAAATCGTGGCTAACTTAAATATCAGTTTCCAAACAGTAATCCTATTCTGATAAATTGTTAATTTACCAAAATATTTTTCAGATTGTATAAAAGATTAAATTCACGTAAACCATTTGGTTACTATTTTTTCATAATTTATTTCATCAATTGAACAGATTTCCGCACTTAAAAATTTGCTCTAATGACAACTTATATATGTGTATCATTTAGGCCTTACGAAAGGCAAAAATCCTGCCCATCCGATTGAATTGGGTTTCCCTCTTCCAACCTTGTAAATTGTAACTCATAATGTAGTAATTTATTTTGAGTATAAAATAGAAATAAATTTCCAGTAGTAAATAATTCAAGCAGGAAAAAGGTCACTTGGTGGAACTTGGCATAAAAAACATATGGCAGGGGTAGAAGTGGAAATAAAATAAAAAGTGTAAATGGGGGGCCTACGTGTAAACATGTATATGGTTTCACATCTCCTTTAAGAAAAATACTTGGGACATTAGTGTTATAACTTTACGAAAAGGAGAAGACGTGCTGGGAAAACGTGGAAAATATAGCGAAAAGTGATTGGCTAAGCGTGGAGATGGGAGAAAGTGAATCCAGATGTGAGAGGACAGAGGAGCTTAAACGTGAAAGGCTGAAGAAAACGAGTAAAAAATCTAATATTATTATGATCTGCATTGCTAATTTGTTTTTCTTTTTTTTATTAAGAATTTTCCATCTACTACTGAACTTGAGGGGTTGACGATTAGAGAAGGTGGAGAGGTGTCTCAAACTTGGGGTGACGCTGTAGCGGGACAAAGCCCTCGTCAAGCAGGCTAAGCTGTGGAGAAGTACATTGCTATTTTGCTTGGACATGTATAAGAGTGTTTGTTTGGTTCGACCAATTTGATGTTGATATGAATGGAACAATTTAATTTATTTTCAGTTTTGTAAATTTAACTCAAACCATCTAAATGAAATTTTAAAACTGATCTGAATCATCCGACTTATAATTCAATTTTTTCCGTTTTTATTCAAACCATCCAAATTATAATTTTATTTATTCAATTTTTATAATTCTATTTTTTTTATATTAGAACTAAATACTTGGTAATTGAAAAAATATATAACTTGAAAAAAATATGATAAAAATTGATAATATTCCATTTTATACCTAAAACTAAGGGTTGATTCATAACATATAATCCAAAATTAAACTAATTAAATGACATTTTATATGTAAGATGGTAGGTATAATTACAAAATACGTATTACTTTTCGGTTTGTTCAGCTTTAAGCTTAGGACCAATAATCAATCTGATAACTAAATAAGAAATTTGGTTTTGATCTTAACCAAACTAAATAACCAAATAATCAGATCATTTGTCCAAATAATCCATTTCGATTATTCATTTTCATCTAAATAATCACCTAGATATGTATACCCACTTAAAGAATTCTGTTGGCACTTACATTATAAAATATTTTTTTCTATCGTCAGCTTTTTATCTTGTTAACATAATAACTATTGTATCATGTCCAAACTAGAATTTGAATTTTGGCTTACATTTGAGGTTTCTATCTCTCATAGTGATCGAGTTAGATGTAATTATTTACTCTTTCTATCCCAAATTTTTTACACTGTTCACTTTTCAGCAATTAATCTATAATTTTTTATTTTTAACATTTTAGTATATAAATGAAAAACCTTTATATATGAATGATAAATCAAGGCCTATAGTTTCTAAATATTTTTTTAAAATTTTTTCTAACAAATAATAATATAAATAAATTTAAGTTACACTAGTTAAAAAAGTCAAATAGAGCAAAGAAAGTGGGACAAATGGTGTATAAGTTTAGAGTTGAGGCTTTTCACATCACCATTGGTGGCTTTTTTTACGATACTAGTAACTTTTAGCAAAAATCACAAAAACCACAATTGCTTATGACTGGGCTCAAATAGGCTATTATTGGTAGAATTAAATTTGGCTCATTTTTTGTTAAGTTACAACAATATTTTTGTATGGCATTATTATATTCTATATAAAAAGGCATCTATGATAGTATGCATCTATGAGAATATTCTATGATAATATGCATCTATGAGAATATTCTATGACAATATGCATCTATGAGAATATTCTAAGTAAAATGAATATATTTTGTTACAAATTAGGGAAAACTTAGAGATTTATACCTTTGTTAAATGTGTTAGAAATTAGGTAGAAACTGGATAATGTGTATAAATTAGCATGTAGAAATAAAAAAAAAATGCATTGTAAAAGTGACTTGTTACTATCGCATATTAGAAGCAACATTTTATGCTGAATTGACGACTAAATTTAACATAATGGCCAATTTGGCCAAGTAAAAAATATGAGTGGTATATTTTAGCTTAAAATGACAATAGTGGTCAATTTGGACAAAGTCAAAAATATTTGTGGTTTCTTTTGTGATTCTTGCATAACTTTTCCCCATTTTATCCATGGACTATATAAACATAGGTAACACTGAATAAATCTCAAGGTTTGGATATAACTATAAATTAATGAACAAAGCGTTCAGTTAAAGTTTGTTTACACTCATTTATTATACTAAATGAGCAAACACAGTTATAATTTTTTATTCATTTATTTAGATGAACAAATATGAATAAGTCTATATTCGTTCATTTATGTTTATGAACAGTTTGATTATTGTTTGTTTACATTTATTCATTTACTTGTTCATTTGTTCATTAGTCGTTTATTTATTTATTTATTTATTTATTATTTATATTAATATATATACCCATTTATGTCTACATAGACCATCCACATATGATCTTCCCCCCTTTTCAAGTTTAAGTTTTCATTGGTCTAAACCAAAGTGATGTTTGTTTGTGTCTATGTCTATGTTCATTTGTTTAAGTTTGTTCATTTATGTTCATCAACTTGTTCATATACATTGCTTTTAAATGTGTTTGTTTTTCTTTATTCTCGATTATGTTCGTTCATTTGGTTCTTTTTTGTTATTCACAAACAAACACAAATGAACATGAACAGGCCTTTTGTTAATATTTGTGTTTGTGTACTATTAAATCCTAAACAAATGTACACGAATAGAGCTTGTTCATATTTTTTCAGTTCATTTACAGCCTAGGTTTGGACAATTATCTCCACCTTCCATCAACAAACACTTAACCCTAAAAACTAAGAAACATGATTGACACTAATAAGAGAAAATAAACTATTTTACATTTAAATATAAACAAATTAATATTTTAAATTATCAACCAATTATCAAATTAATATTAGATGATTTAAATTTACTAAAAGTTAATTATCAAACTAATTTAAAATAGAAATTTGAAGTTGTTGGCACCAATTTTTGTTTGGACATTAATTTTAGTTTAGTTATAGGTTAGAAAAAGTTAGTTTAGGAACATTTTTGTTTTCTAGGGGCAATTTGGTCATTTTTTAGGACATTTAGGTCATTTTGGGTCATTTTAGGGTTTACATAGTTAATCGGTCTAGTTACATTTAGGTTCCATTAGTGTTTGTGCTATACATTATTACAAATTTAGGATGTTCATTTAGGGTCAAAATAGGAATTAATTTAGTTTAGGTACTAATTTGGGGCTCTTAAGGTCTTTTGGGGTTGGTTTAGGCAAAGGGGAAGAGTTTGAGTGTACATTGAAGGATTTTTAGAAAGTTCTAAGCAAAATTAAAAATTTTGGGGTAAATCTGTCAATGCCCAAGAAGTTTGAGGCAAATTTGACAAATTAATAAAATTCTAGGTGAAATCTGACATTTTTATAAAATTTTGTGCTAATTTGATAAATCTTGGAAGTTTTGGGTCAAATTGAAATTTTGCATAGAATTAAGGCTATGTCAGCAACTCAAAAGTTCTTTGTGGACTTGGATTAGTATTTTGGCCAGATAACATCCTATGAGATTTAAATGGAGGTGAAAAAATGAACAAATAGCTCGAGCTTGGCTTGAGTTTGACTCGGTTTAAAGCTTATTTGTGACTCATTTAAAATGTTATCAAGCTAAGCTTGAACAAATTTTAAAGTTCGATATACAATTCAAACAAGGCTCGATTTGATTACTACTTAGCTCGACTTGGTCTAATTTTATTTTATTTTTCCTTAATTTAAGCGAACAGCTTGATCTTGACTCAAGCTTGATCAGATAAAAACTCATCCACATTATTTTCAATTCAAACATAAATGAAATATCAAGCTCGATAAATTATTCAAGCCAAACATGATCAATCTACTACTCGACTCGACTCTACTTGTTGTCAGCCCTAGATTTAAACATTATCAAATTTTATTTAGATGAAATTTAATCTCCCTAATCCTTGTTAATCATGTTCATGTCTCCCTAATTATAAATAGGGGTCACAATTTAGAAGAAATCATAGAGAAAAAAGCTGGAAAATTAGAAGAAACCTAAGCTATTGCTGAAAAAGGTCAAATTCACCTTTAGCCCCTTATATCGCCTTCCTCAACCCCAGAAACCCCAAACTTTTTCTAACTACCGCCATTACCCTTGGAGCTTGTCGTTTTCTCTGTGACGCCATCCCGTCGCCAATTTGGCACAGTCAGCCCTCCCAACTTGTCGCCTTTGCTGTGTCCCACCTCACACAGTCACTCCTAAGTGTTCCCAGCTGCCAATGATGCTAAAACCGGGACGAGTAAAGATCAAGCTCTAGGCCGCTGCATCTTCCTCTTCGAATAGCCACAGTCGGCCGTCCCCAGCTGCCCTTCACCCCTCTTGGTGGTTGCCACATCGCCGGCTAGCAGATCCACTCCGCCGTTGCTTTTCCTGTCCCACAGATCCTACGAATCGAAGTTAGAGCTTCGCAACCTGCTGGACCCATCTCAGGAATTCGGTTGACTGCAGTCAACCATCTGTCTTTGGTATAACTCCTGTTTAGTTCCTAACTTTTTATTTCATTCATCTAAGTTGCTAACATTGTTTTTCTCTTTTGCAGACTGGTCACTAATAGGCAATAGCAAGCATTTTGTTACTCTTTTTATTTGTTTGTTGCGTGTTTGTTTCGCCGTGCATTAACCTAACTGTAAAATTTGCATACGAATATAAGTAGGATGTTTTTTCTCCTTCCTTTTTAATTTGATTTTTATTTAAATATCATAATGCATCTAAAAATAATAATACATAAAAACAATTTGCTAGGCTAGTTACTTAATTATTTAGATCATTTAATTTTCCCCATCTTTTAGAAATTAGAATAAATAAATAAATAAATAAAGGTAAATTGTAAAATACTTAATAAATTTTCAATGATTTGTTCTTGATGGATTTAATAAAATCTAGAAGTGGATTATTTGTTCAAATTTGATTGGTCTGATAAAATTCATAGTTTTGAACAATGCGGTCCTTTTAAATCCTTAGTGGATTTGGTAAAATTCCTAAATTTTAAGACCATCTAAAATTCTATAATCAATTGGTCTAGTAAGATACATGGTTTAGAACTAGGAGAAAAAAATTTTAAATTAAAAATAATTAAATAAAATTCATTAAAACTATTTTATCAATGATTAGGTAAATACGTAAAAATTTAGTAAAAGATAAAACTAAACTCCATGATACTAATTTTAGCGTAACCGACTCCTAAACAGTTATTACAGAAGTTGATGCAAGCTATCAACAATTAAAAAACAACAAAAACAAGAAAAACAAAGTGCTTATATTACGGGTAAAGAAAGTGTAAGTTTTTTAATCGAAGATGGTGGAGTTGTACTTTCTACCCATGAGTATATTTGCCTTTGATGCTATTTTCTGTTTTTGCGTTTATTTTTCTTTGGTAAAAGTACACTTATAATCCTAAAATTTTACTTAATTTTCTACTTCATTCATAAAATTTTTTTCTTGTCTAAATAAGTTCTAAAACTTCACAAAACAGTTAATCCTAAAATTCTTTATTTTTCTAAACTTCTTAAAACTTTACAACTCTATAAATAGTTAGTCGAGAACTAAACACTTTTCAAATCATTTTTTAAATTGTAATTTGAAATGCTCCGTAACTATCTTCTAATAAATTTAAGTATGAAATAATTTTTGAACAATTAATAAATCATGTAGATTATCAATTTCTTCTCTCTATAAATCATATTTCAATGCGTAAAGTTTTATGACTAATTTACAACACTTGAAAAGCCTAGGATCCAAAAAAGAAAAGTAGGACAATTTTAAGACTGAAAGTGCAGTTTCACCTTTTTCTTTTAAGCCAGTCCAACTCCTAGTATGTACTGTCAGGTCACGGGTCGCGACATAACTATTCTAAGATTTAGTAAGGTTTTCGTACAAATCTTTTAATACATGTAGTATTACTCATTTTCGTTTTTGAATTTTGTTAAATGTAGTAAAACATTTTTAAAATCTTAAAGAAAAATCCTAGATGGTAGAAATTAATTTGAGGTAGAAAAGTTAACATGTATCAATTACTTTTTCAGCTGCCAATTAAATTGTGTTATAAGATTCTAGTACATGTACAATAACTCTTTTTTTTTTGTTACTCAAACGTATCTAGATAAGTGTATAATGCTTCAAAAATATATAGATATCCATTAGGAGGGAAGTACTATTTTTTCGGTATATGTATTTTTTTACTTCTCGCCACTAAACAAGTAAAACGAGGGAACTTAAAAATTTTCTGCAGTTTGCCATCGGAGATCAACAAATTTACACCCAGTTTGTTTTAATTTAAATCACTTGACTTCAAAATAGCTTATTTTTATTGTTATATTTTTTTTTATTTGGAACTAATTTTAATTAAAAGTTAATATTATGTAGCTGCAATAATTCATTAAAAATATAATTTTTATAATCTTACTAAATTTTTATGAATTTTTCTAGTTTAAGGCATTAAAAAAGGAAAATTTCATTAAAATTTAACAATATCATAAAAATTTACTTTCAAATGGATTATTGCATTTATATAATATTAGCTTTCAAATGAAATTAATTTCAGGTAAAAAATATATAAAAATAAAAATAAATCAATCGACTTAAGTTAAAACAAATTGACTCTTAGTCCTCTGGCCAATTGTATTGCTACAACATACGATTTAGGTACACTTGAGAATAGGTAAAAGTGGCAAATCTACTAAAATTTTATGAGAGAATAGTTTTGACATTGAATTTTTTTTTTTTGGGTAAATTTAACATTATTTTTTTCAAAATGTGCAAATTTATCGTCAACATTTTATATTGATATTAAATCTACCACCGCGCATTAGAATTGCTTACATTGCAAATGTGAAAAAATAAAAAAATTACAATTTTCAATTTTAAGTTCTATTTACCTAATACCCTAGCTCCTAAGTTTCTAAATGTTTCATTTTCACCATCATATTTGCTCCAGCAACCCTCTGCTCCATTTGTCACCCTCCACCCTTTTTACCACCACACTACCTCCACTGTTCAACACATCCCGACAACACTTCTTAGAATAAACTCTGATCAAACAAGATTCGATTGATGTAGATAGGGTTAAATTTAGAGGAGTTGCATTTCTAGAATAAAGGATCGATGATAGTGGCGGTGATAGGTTGCCCGACGACAATGAGGAAGGTAAAAACAAAAAAGTTCAGCAATGAGAGTGTTTGGTCAAATATAGGTTTTTGACTTATTTGAGTGTTATGAAAGGTTTGACTAGTTAGCTAAGGGTGTATGAGAAAATTTTCATAAACTAGTTTAAAAGTTGTGTCATGGAATATTCTTTGAACAAATAGAATATTAAAAAAATATGTAAATTTATCACTAACATATTGGTCATAAAGCAATTTTACCATCGAACTTTTTTCATCTCAAGTTTGCAATTCATCTTTTCTATTTAAGCAATTTTACCACTCTCATTTTGGTCATAGAGTGATTTTGCTGTCGTTGTTTTTTTTTTTTTTTTGTCACCAATTTACCATTAACATTTTTAAGGAATGGGCAATTTGAGAGCGAAAAAAAAGTCCAATAGTAAAATCGCTCTATAACCAATACGTTAATAGTAAATTGGCACATTTTTCCCAAAATATTGCTACCATTTAACTACAAATGGTAAAATTGCCAACAATAAAAATGTTAATGGTGAACGTGCCCAGTAAGAAAAGTTTAGTAGCTAATTACTCTCCCCATGAATTTTAATGATAAATTTATTCATTTTGCCCTTGAAAATATATAGGAGAACGAGAACTTGTAGCCGGCTGGCTTCGACCCAAATGATTCAATTTGTAAGTTCGTAGCTGCACCTGATCTTAAGAAAATATAGACTTTATTGCATATTACCTTGTAACTCTATTATCGTATTAAAACGATTCTCGATGAAAACAAGTTTTTTTTTAAAAAAAAAATGACATAAATTGACGAAAAACTCCATCGTTTTAACTTAGATCAACTTATAGTCTAAAATAACTTATTTTTATTTTTACGCCTTTTTACCTTGAGCCAATTTTATTTAAAATTTAATATTATATAGATATAATAATTCATTCAAAATAAATTTTTTATGATGTAATTAAAGTTTTATTAATTTTTATCTTTTAATACTTGAGAAAAGAAAATTTATAAAAAATTTAATAATAGTATAAAAAATACAATCAATGAACTATTACACCTAAATAACATTAGCTTTCAAATGAAATTGGTTTAGAGTAAAAAAGATGTTAAAATTTTTTAAAGGATAATTTATTTTAAATTAAATTGACTTAAATTAAAATGAATTAGCTCTAAAAATTGGTAGTGCTCGCGTCTAGTCCCTAATTATTTCATTTTCTTTTGGGATCTCACTTATTACGGAGCAAAAAGATTAATTCGTTAGGTTTACAAGTCATTATAGATTTATTAGATATGGAGCAATAACCAAAATAATTAATTGGGCTTAATCAATATTAATTGGCTGTCGCCTTCCAAATCAATCATGGCCAACATATATATAGGGAAGAACATGATCACAAAACCGTCTTTGGAACGGAATTAAGAATCTTTCCATGATCATACACTTGAGGCCATTATTCATCCCACGGATTCTACCTTTTTTGTCTCTCTCTCCCTTTGGAGCATTTTTGGGATGTCCAATGCACTGAAACAGTCTTATTTCTTTTTCACCAAGTAAACAAAGAGCAAGGGCCGATGATAGTGGCGAACTGTGCACAACCTGAGTCACTGATGAGTGATGATATTAGGGAAAGGTTTATCTGCATGATGACAGTTTTCTTTCTTCTCATTAATTAAAAAAAATTTTAAAACACTCATCTAAGTTAGGGATGGCAATTAGGTGGGTCAGGTCAGGTTTGGGTCAGATTATTCAGGTTCGGGTCTACTTGGGTTAATATGAATTCGGGTCCAGGTCGGGTTCAAGTCAGGTCATTTGGGTTCGGGTTGATTTCAGGTTGAGTTGATTTCGGGTTCGGGTTGGGTTGGGCCGGGTTTATTTGGGTTCGGGTTCACTTCAGGTCGGGTAGTTTTAGTCTCGGGTAACTTCAGGCCAGCTTTCGGGTTAAATTCGGGTCAACCTTTGTATTCAAGTGGGTTACTAGTGTGAAGTCAAAACTATTGAATCTATTCAATTTTTTTTTAAATTTAAATCAAATAATTCAATTTTTTGTGTGATTTAATTTAAATTAAAATTTCATTTTTTAGTATATTTAATTAAAATATTCATAAAAATCTTCTTCATTATAATTTAGTACATATTCAAGTAATTTAACATTGATAGTAATATTTGATTGTTTTTCTAAACCCATATCCTTTAACTATTATTGTACAGATTATTCAGATCTTCACCTAGTTATCACTCAGACATACACAATGACAATTTTGTTATGCTTATGTTTCAATGAATTTTCTTTGAAATTACAACGAAATGCAAATCAAGTTCATTATCGGTGACTAAATTGTAAAATTTAAAAAATTTTGGGTGAAAGTGCAAAGATTTCAAAAATTTTAGGATCCATGTTGTAATTATTATGGGTGACAAAAATAAAATTTTTTAAAATTTAGGTACCTTATTGCACTATACTTAAAAGTTTAGGGATGAATGTTGTAATTTTAATAATTGCCTATTAAGATCATTAAACTTACTAAATATAAAAATTACTTCTGTTGGAAAAATCCAAATTTGGGATTCATTAAATATGGATGTTTTTCCCCTAAATAAGATACTTGTAATATATAGAAATCCTAAAAAAATAAAAGTTACTAAATATGAAAATCCTTTTTCAAAATATGAAAATTATTAAACATAAATATCTTGAAAAAAGAAATGAAAATACTAAATATGAAAGTCTCATCTCCAAATATGAGACTTACTAAATATGGAAGTACAAAAAAAATGGAAGTTACTAATGATGGAAGTCATCATTCCTAAATATAAGACATACTAAATATGAAAGTCTCAAAAACTAGAAGTTACTAAACATGGAAACTTCCATATTTAAGACTGATTTAATATGAAAAATAATAAAAAAAGAAAGTTAAGGTTTAGGATTAAGGTTAAAATCGGGTATTATCGGGTTTAGTTATCAAGTCATCTCGGGTTCAGGTCAGGTTAGTCTCGGGTTTAGGTTATTTCGGGTTCGGGTCAATTCAGGCTCGGGTCATTTTGGGTTCGAGTATTTCGGGTTTGGGTTTTCTCGGGTTTCCCTTTAATCGGGTTCGGGTTCAGGTCGGGTTAGGCACAGTCGGGTTCAGGTCGTTGACTTTTTTGATCAAATCGGGTCAGGTCGGGCTTGGGTTCGGGTGGGTTGGTCCAGGTCATCAGGTCGGGTCCAATTTTTCCATCCCTAATCTAAGTTGATCTATTGATAAGGAATCTCACCAACTTTATTTTAATGTGTGCAGGGTTAAATGCATTCATGATCCTCAACCTTTAAATGTTGTTTCACTTTCACCACTAATGTCCATTTTGTTCCATTTTCATCCATAATGTGATTAAAATGCTCCACTCTCATCTCTAACTTCATTAAAATGTTCCACTTTATATCTTATTTTGGATGAAAAGCATCTATGGTGGATGGACAGATGCTACCTCAACACAAGATTATAGGAAAAACCTCAATTTTGACCACCTAAAAACTTGTTTTCTCCTTTATAAACCTTAAAATTTATCCATTTGACAATCTAGCCACCATCAATCCCCTCATTCCTCTCCTCCAAAGCAAAACCTTATGCTCGACAAAGAACTCCTCCCTAAGCAGCACCACCGTTCTTATCCATCGTTCTTGTTTCATCCCTCCATGCCCACCATCAATGAAATAGCCTCATAATCAAAATTTTTAATTAAATCAAATAGTTTATCCTATAAGCAACATATGCGATGATGAGGAAAAAGATAAACAAATGCGAATTGAACCCATGTTGGATGTCTTTTTGGCTGATTGAGCAAATATGGAATTCATCTTTCATCTCTATGTTTGTTTATTGCTGTTAGAATAAATCCTTACTTTGTAAGGATAAGATCAAGTTTCTAATGTTTCCTTCGTTAATCATATCAATGAGGATATGTTCTTGTTATTGTTCAGATTCTGTAAAGGCTATAAGTAGCCAAAGTTGCTTCCTGAATAAAACAGTCAGCAAGTTTCAAAGTCTATTACGTGACTTTTATTTAGAATTTGAACGTGCAACAAGTGGTATCAAAGCCCTACCATGGGGTCTGAACTAGAGTAAAAAAAATAGCAGATTTCTTATATAGTGAAAAAAAAGAACCAACATCGAAGAAGAAAAAGAATGGCGTCAAGTTCATAAGGAAGTTTCGTGCAACCTGCCATACCAAAAATTGATGGCTATTACGACCACTGGGCCATGCTAATGGAGAACTTTTTTAGATCAAATGAGTATTGGTCATTGATCAAGGAAGGAATCCCAGCTATAGAAATTGAAGAAACATTGATAGAAAGGCAACGGAAGGTCCTCGGTGACCTTAAGCTCAAGGACCTAAAGGTAAAAAATTATCTCTTTCAATCCATTGATCACACGACAATGGAAACCATTCTTAACAGAGATACGGCCAAAAACATTTAGGATTTCATGAAACAGAAGTTTCAAAGGTCTACTAGAGTTAAAAATGCGCAACTTCAAGCTTTGGAGAGAGAATTTGAAACGCTATAGATGAAGGAAGATGAAAAGGTAAATGAATACTTCTCCAAGACTCTAGCAATTGCTAACAAAATAAAGATACATGGGAATAAGATGGAATAGGTGGTGATCATTGAGAAAATATTAAGGTCCATGACCTCGAAATTTGACTATGTGGTGTGCTCTATCAAAGAATGCAACAACCTGGAGACATTGACACTAAAAGAACTACAAAGTGGCTTGCTGGTGCACGAACAAAGGATGATCGGGCATGAGAAAGAAGAACAAGTTTTTAAGATCACCTATGAAGAAAGAGGTGGTACCAAAGGCAGAGGAAAAATAATATCCTAAGGAAGAGGCCGGGAAAGAGGCAAACAATAATTCAATAAGGTAGCCGTAGAGTGCTACAAGTGTCATAAGCTTTGACACTTTCAATATGAGTGTCCAAATTAGGAAAAGAATGCCAATTTTCGTGAGATCGATGAGGATCAAGAGTTATTGTTGATGTCTTACACTAAGATGCATAATTCTAAAAATGAAAAGGTCTGGCTTCTTGATTTCGGTTGCAGCAACCATATAAGTAGTGACAAACACTAGTTTCCTAAGCTTGATAAAACCTACAGACAAGAAGTGAAAATTGGAAACGACATAAAAATGACCATAACAGGAAAAGGAACTGTCAAGCTGCATGTTCACAAAGCAACTCAGGTGATAACTGAAGTCTTTTATATTCCTAAGCTCAAAAATAACTTACTTAGTATTGGACAATTGCAAGAAAAAAGACTTGGCTATTTCAATTCAAAATGAAGCTTGCAAGATTTACCATCCTGTAAAAGGACTAATTATGGAAACTCACATGTCTACCAATAAAATGTTTGCATTGTTTGCTTCTATGCTAACCCATGCTCCAAGTTTAGCCTGTTTTCAGACAATTTTAGAAGACACAACGCATTTATGGCATCGAAGATTTGGTCACTTGAACTTCAATGGTTTGAGAACCTTGTTCTACAAAAAAATTGGTGAAAGGTTTGCCACCACTCAAAGCTCCATCTAAGTTATGCACAAACTGCATTATAGGCAAACACACAGAGAAACACAATTTCGAAGAAAAGTGTGTAGAAAGCCTCCCAATGACTATAACTTGTGCACTCGGATATTTGTGGCCCAATCACTTCTAAGTCCAACATTAGCAAAAGGTACATAATTACCTTCATAGATGATTATAGTAAGAAAGTATGGACATATTTCTTACATGTCAAGTTTGAAACATTTATCTTTTTCAAGTATTTTAAGAGCTTGGTAAAGAAGGAAACATGAACTTTTATTTGCTGCCATTGAACTAACAGAGGCGGGGAGTTCACCTCGCTAGAGTTTAATGATTATTGTAGTGCAAATGGCATTTAGAGGCAATTCCTTGCAGCTTACACACCACAGCAGAACGGGGTTACAGAAAGAAATAATCATACCATTATGAACATGGTACGATGCATGCTAAATGATAAAGAAGTTCTAAAGGCATTTTGGCTAGAAGTAGTCAAATGGGTAGTGCATGTCCTCAATCGATGCCCTACATTGGCCATAAAAGATAAAACACCTAAAGAAGTGTTGAATGGATTCATGCCTTCTGTGGATCATTTCAAAATGTTTGGGTGCATCAGGCATGTTCACATACCAGACACAAAAAGGCAAAAATTAGATGATAAAAGTCTTAAGTGTGTGTTCTTAGGCATCAGCAGATAGTCCAAAGTCTACAGGATGTTCGATCTTGAGTCAAAGAAGGTTATCATAAGCAAGAATGTTGTGTTTGAAGAAGCAAAGAAATGGAATTGGAACACACTTAGTGAACACACTTGTCATAATACACTTGGATTAGGAGATGATGAATAATGTAATAATAAAGAAAAATAGCAGCTTGAACCAAATGAGGAAGGAGAAGCAACTGATTCCAACTCATCATCTCCATAAGAACTAGCTGAAAACAATGCTACAAGTCCAGTTCAAAGGAGGACACAAAGAAAATCAGTATGGATAAAAGATTATGTAAGTGGTGAAGCACTATCCAAGAAGGAAGTTCTACAATAATTTGTCAAGTACACTTCAACCAGTGATCAAATGTCTTTTAAAAAAGCTGTCAAAATTCCTACATAGAAAGAAGCCATGGACCTAGAGATCAAATCTATCGAAAGAAATGAGACAAGAAAATTGACTAATTTACCACAAAAAAAAAAAAACAGGAAGATAGGTGTAAAATGGATTTTCAAAACCAAGCTGAACGAGAAAAGAGAAAAGACAAATGCAAAGCTTGTCTTGTGGCCAAAGAGTACTCCCAACAAGCTGGAATCAATTTTACTGAGGTATTTGCTCTTGTTGCTTGTTGGGATACTATTAGAATGATTCTTACTCTTGTAGCTTACAGAGAATGGAAAGTGCATCAACTCGACATGAAAAGTGCATTTTTGCATGGCGAACTCTATGAATATGTGTTTATCGACCAACCATAAGGTTACATAATAAAGGGAGCAGAAGAAAAGGTTTACAAATTGATAAAGGCTCTATACAGACTGAAACAAGCTCCATAAGCCTGGTTCAGTAAAATTGAGCCCTATTTCATCAATGAAGGATTCAAGAAATGCTTATGCGAGCATACACTATTCATAAAATATGGAGAAGAAGGAAGAATTCTTATAGTCAGCCTGTATGTGGATAGTCTCTTTTTTACAAGGAATGACGAAAACATGTTCAAGGATTTCAAAAACTCTATGAACAGAGAATTTGATATGTTTGATCTTGGAAGAATAAAATATTTTCTCAGAATGGAGGTGGTGCAAAATTCAGATGGAATTTTATAAATTAGAAAAAGTATGCGCATGAAGTGTTAGAAAGATTTGGGATGGAACATTGTAATCTAGTAAAAAAATCCCATAGTTATATGATATAGATTCATGAAGGATGAAAAAGGCACCAAAATTAATGCCACCACATACAAACAAATGGTAGGCAGCTTTATGTATTTAACTGCAACAAGGCCAGATCTTATGTTTGTAGTCAACCTAATCAATCGTTTCATTAAGATATCTACAGAATTGCAACAACAAGCTATAAAGAGAATTTTTTGACATCTAAAGGGAACAACTGAGATGGGAATCTTTTACTGAAATGGAGGTGAAAAATGTTTGGTGGCCTATTCAGATAGTGATTATATGGGGGATCTTGATGATCGAAAGAATACGTCAAGTTATGTGTTCAAACTAAGTTCAAGTGCTATAGCATAGTCTTCCAAGAAACAACCAGTAGTCACTCTATCCACTACTAAAGTTGAATTCATAGCAGTTACTTCTTATACATGTCAGTGTGTGTGGATGTAGAGAATGCTTATAAAACTTGGCCTCAACTTAAGTAAGTGCACTACTATTTTCCGTGATAATAACTCAACCATTAAGCTCTCAAAGAATCCCATCATGCATGGTAGGAGTAAACATATCGATGTTCAATTTCACTTTGTTCGAGAGTTAAATAAGAATGGATTGGTTAATCTAGTGTATTGTGGATCTAAAGATCAATTAGTCAATATTATGACTAAACCACTGAGGTTAGAAGTGTTCTTAAAGCTGAGATGACAGTTTGGCATTTTAATGTTTCCAGGAGTAAACTGACTGCATTATTTTGAGTCAATTTAAGAGAGGATATGTCGGAAGTCTCTTTGGCTAATTGAGCAAATATGGAATTCATGTGTCATCTCTATGTTTGTATATTGCTGTTAGAATAAATCCCTAGTTTGTAGGGATAAGATCAAGTTTCTAACGTTTCCTTTGTTAATTATATCAATGAGGATATTCTCTTGCTATTGTTCAAATTCTATAAAGGTTATAAGTAACCAAAGTTACTTCATGAATAAAATGGTCAACAAGTTTCAAAGTCTATTACGTGACTTTCATTTAGAATTTGAACTTGTAACACGTCGATCCCACCTTTTATTCTCTCTACGAATATGATTGAATGACTACCACTGCATCTGACAAGAAAATCACCACAAACGGTGATGAAATCGATGGCAATGATGACAACTCATCTCCCTAAATGCAAAAACAAATCTCACCTGTCAATTCCTCCCATGACCTAACTTCAATTCTTGCCACCGATGAATATGATTTATTCATAACGGCAGATGATGAAGTATGATGGTGAATAGAAGAAAAAGCTTGGGCGATAAGGGTTTTGCTCAATTTTAAACCCTCATTTTAGCATCATTGGTGGTTGGGCGATGCTCAGGGGCCATCATTGGGTGAAATGAAACAACTATAGCTAGCCTAAAAATTGAGGTGAACAACAACAAATGTAGCTGAAGTGTTAGCATCAGACTATTTCCTCTGATTCTCTAAATGACAGCGATTTTAGGGAGATCTGCGGGCTGTGCTTCATCGGCAGTATGACAGTGACTTTTGGGAGCACATGTGGCCACTGGAAGGTGGCAGGAGAAGGCAAAACCCTAATTTTACCATTAGAGGTTGATTTGGTGGCTGTGTTACTGTGAGATTGTGGATGGATTGTCATGTTAATAAGTTTTGAGTGTTTCTAGGGCAAAGAGTGAGTTTTTAGGGGCTAAATCTATAATAATGTCTACAATTTTGGGTTGATGTGGTATTTTTCTATCGACCATAAGGATTTTCGTCCAAAGAGAGGAAAAAATGGAAATGGAATGTTTAAATCATGTTTGGGTTGGGAGTGGAATAAAGTTAATGTTAAGGACAAAAGGGAAACAACATTTAAAGATTGGGAACCACAAATGCATTTAACCGATTTTGGTGTATAATAATATGGGCTATTTGGGAGGATAGAGGAATCCATTTATGAACTTAAGTAAAAGAATCCAAAAAATGGAAAAAGCAATAAAAACATAATAATAATTTTTTTATTAATTAGGCATAGTTCCGTTTGTTTTCATGCAAGTGCATGAAATATAATTTAATTAGTAGTACTAATTAGCTATAGGAATTCTGGATTAGTGCTACTCGCGCGCAAGTGTGGATTTGCGGAATTGGTTGCCATTTTCAAAAAACTAATCAAAGAAAGATTTGTAAAGACGTGGGTCGTGAACTGAACAATAAATTAAGCACGCTTTGATTAGTGAGATGATGAAGATTAACACTATTGTGGTGATCAATCATGGCAAACAAGATAAGTTCGTCCCTCTCGCACTAGCTATATATATATATATATATATATTTCCTTGAGGCAAATTATTAGCTGGAATTGGGACCTTACCACTAATTTCTAATTGCCATGCAGTTAATCACCTCTCTATTTCTTCCGACCAATTTCGAATCCCATGTGCAAATGGTTTGTTGAAGAAGACTTAACTAGACGACATTAATTATCTTTTCTGTTTTCTGAATTCTGATATATAATAATAATAAATAATATAAGAGTACAACCCATTTCTCTTCTCTTCTTTTCTCTCTTTTTTTTTTTTTCTCTTTCCCTTTGTACGTAGAGGATATAATTTAAAATTATCATGAAAAAGTCATAAAGTAAACTTCATGCGTGCATCCAGGTCGCGGAAAGCTGATTAATTTTCCACTAACTATTCGCATCTGAACTCAGAATTTCTACGGTGAACTTGTTATCGGTTCTTGAGCTTAATCAGAGACGCTCCAGTCTTATCACACTTGTAATTACTCGTTTTGTCAGATAAATAATTATAGCCATCTATCAAAATGATAACAATAGTAATAATTATTATAGCCCAACAAAAAGACAAATATTAAAGCATTATTTGGTGTAGGCTAAATGTGAAAGCTAGGCATATAATAATAACAATAAGTAACATCAAGAACATGGTCCCTTCTTGGATGTCAATTTCACAGAAAATCAGTGGCCATACCGAGAGCAAAAAAGGAAGCATGCACGTAAAGGCTGTTCCAAGATTCCTCAATCAATGTTTGGGATGCTTTGGCCTGCCTAGCTTGCCCTACGTTACAATTGCTCACAATTCTCACTACCTTAAGGCTTAAGCAATATCCATTCCTTCTTCTTGGCCTAAATTGAATCTTGCAAGATTCCACCTTTTTCAGTCTGTATTATTTTCGACCATTAATATATGGAAACAAATTAACCCACACTATGTTTCCATTAAAGAAAGACAAATTAATTAAGGTCGTAGATGCATGTTGTTATATAATGCATTAAATATCTGTTTTAGATTCCTCAATCAACCTTATTATATAATGCATTAAATATTAAATTAAGTTATAATTTGAGATACTTTCTCTTCGAACTTTTTTGTTCCTTGCACTCAAACGCTTAGGATCTGTAAATGGTATTGAATTCTGTTACACCGTAGCGAGTATCAAAAATTTTAGGCTCAATTAATCTTAGGATGGTCACTAGACTTTCCGGAATATTTCCATTGGTCCATCAACCTTCTTTTTGTGCCCATTTGCTTATCACTTTCAAAATCATGCCCACAAGGTTACTAAGTGTCTTAAACGATTTTTTGTTTTTTAAGTGTGGACTAGATCTATAAGTTTTCTAAAAAATGAAAAATCGAAGGGGAAACAATAATACAAAATTATAAGGCAAAACTCCTTCCTAGTAGCTGAATAGTTAACAAATACTAAAGATTATCAACTAATTATTTACTGATTGATTTGTATGTTCTCAAATTTAAAAATTAAAATTATACTTTAGTCCATAATTTTAGAAACTTGTCAATTAAGGTACTCAATGGCCTAATTAACTCAAGTTTGAAAGTCGGCAGGGTGAATGAGCATAAACAATAATTTGTTCGGCTAATGCACATATTTGTGAAAGTTGAATGACCATATCGGAATTTGAGCTAGTTATATTTTATCATGTATCGTTTTATGGTAAAATAAGATTCTTGTATCCAGACCTAATTTTTTATAATTTTTCAAATGGGCAAAAGATCATTCTAATTTCAATCAGAAAATCATCTCTTAGCTGAAAAGATACATATATCATGCGAAACAAATATACATAGTCAAAATTGGTACGATATTATGCTTATTATATACAAGCAACTTAGTGTGCCGAGTATATTACCCTTTCGAATTATTCCTCTTATTCCAAGTTCCCTGTATTATTCAGTATTTAATAATAAATTTATAATTTTTTATTTTTAATATTTTAATATATAAATAAAAAATTATTGTTGCTAAACATACATATCTTTTATATTTTTTGTAATAAATAATAATATAAATAAATTTAAATTAAATTATTTTTAAAAAAAAATTTAACAATGTGAGAGGAAGAAAGTATGATTATGTAGCAGAGCAGATTACCTTTCAAATTTGGATGATTGACAGGCATCGAAGTTTTCAAAATGTTACTAAAGGCCCCACCTCAATTATTAAAGTACCGTGTCCCACTGGGACATCAAACGACAAACGGTTGGATTTTATTTTTTTTTTTAGAATCGAACATATAGAAATTTCTTTTAAACAAAGTATATACACTGTATAACATAGTTTTTAAAAGGCCTAAAGATATTTTTAGCCTCGAAACTTGCCTGACCCAGATATTTTATCCTTGGACTCGGGCACTTTACCCCTGAATTGTACCTTGATCTAACTCACCATTTGAACTAACAAAAATAGGACACTTTACCTCTTTTTTGATCACGTGCCCATCACGTAATATCTAAGAACCAAATGTCATTTGTTTTCGTTAATGACATACGGCCAATCAGTGTGACTTGTTTTGATTTCGGCTGATCTTCTACGCCTCTTGATCATCATCATCATTGAGATCAACAACGTAATTGAATTCGATGATAGTGATGGGTTCTCATCGGCTTGTTTGAGGCACATGTTAAAGGTGGGACGAACACGCAGAGGTCCTTGTCCATGGGGCTAGGGGCAATGATCTTCTGAAACCAACGGGTCCTTTTTTAGGATCCAGGGAGATTCCATGGTGGTGAAGATCAAGAATTGGATTCACGTCGCCAAGGTCATTGTCAAGACTCTATTCTATGGCGAGCGAGTTCTTTACGATCAGGTATTCTCTGCCTCATCATCGATTCATGAGTCTTGCTTCTTCTGAAATATGCATTGAACATATTGCCGTTATTTGGAACTGGGGTTTTGACTATTTAGTTATTCAAATCTCAATCCATCAGAACCTCACAACCCTTGACGAAGTCTCAAAATTCTTGGCGGGAAGAGCTTAGCTGGCTGATACCAGAGGAGAAACATAAGAGCAAGGACGATCTAGCATCGGAAAAAAATAAGAATCAAGAATTGTTAATTCGTGAGCTTGTTTAGCACAACGAAAAGGTACCTTCTTAGGCGGCGCCAAAAAGATATGCGTCAACGGTAAAGCCAAGGATAAAGTAGAAGTTGATAAGGTAGCCAGAGTTAAATGACATTTGTTTCCAACGTATGTGCACGTTACGTATAAAGGGTAAAGTGTCCCATTTTTAAGTTCAGGGGGTGAGTTAGACCAAGTCATAGTTTAGGAGTGTTTGGGTCAAGTAAGTTTAGGGGCTAAAAGTGCCTTTAGGCCTTTTTAAAATAGAAGACTAATCTCCATGGTTGTGGTTTAATGGCTAAAATATTAGGGGACATTATGACAAGGTTAAGCGTTCGAACCTAACATTATGATGAGGTTAAGTGTTCGAACCTAACCTCCTCATACCCTTCCCCAAAATGTCATAATTAATACCTCTTCTCTTACATACTTGTAAACATGCTTCTGAATACAAGAGAGAGAGAGAGAGAGAGAGAGAGAGAGAGTAAATTAACCCACGAATTTTTATAAGTTGATAGAATCTAGTGCTAGAATTGTCTCATTTGACTAGTCTGTGACATAACCAAAGCTTTGGATGATGCTGAAAATCTCGTAGCATTGAGAGATTCATCTTAAGCTTTAGTTTAGAACCTTTTTGCAAGGTTGTATTTTATATTAGTTACATGCTAAGTAATGTTGACAAAAAGGGTAAACAATGTTACATTCTACTTGCCCCATTTTAGATATAAAACATTTGAGTTTGGTATGAAGATTAATAAATAATAAAAAAATTTGTTATTTTCAATCTTAATTTTTATTTTTTACATGTAAATAAAAAAGATAGAAAAAGTGGATATTAAAATGATAGTGTGAAGGGTAATATGATAAAATAATTTACTAAATATTAAAATGTTGTTGAGTTCTGACACATCACATGTCAAAAATAAAATATGTTGTGCCCTTTTAGAAGGAAAAGAGTACATAAGCACCAAAATTGTATACATAACTTTTACATCATTAATATCAAACGTGCTTAGCTTAGTTAAACCCTTAGATTTAAGGGTGAAAAGGGGCCAGGCTCACTGTTCGGTACTACTCGGGCTTGAGCTTGAATTACTCGAGTCCAATTTTTTAGGCTCAAGCTCAGCTCAAAAATCCGCCAAGCTCAAATAACACATAAATCTTTAGTACCCCAACTATAACTTAGATGAAAAATGAGGACATGAGGACTGAATCTATCATTTTTTTTTTTTGTACATAGATAACCAAAGAAGGGAAAAATTAAAGAACATATCCCAAACTTCTAATCCCTTGCTATTATACCATAATTTTGTAAACTTCACAAATGAGCCATCATCTTTCCCACTTCGACATGAAGCCACTGTAATCCATCCACTGCAGGCTGCCTCAATGATTTTTAGGCCATAGCAGTCAAATGAATGAGGGATTCATCCCAGCACACTACAAATCAAGCACACAATCAGATAAATCATGAACAACCAAATCACGAACAAGCAGATTTCTCAATTCACAAGTAAGACTTGAACGCTACTGCTGGAGGCTTGAGCTGCCAACCTGGGTCTTTGGCATCGAGGGTAGGTTGGCCACTGTTTGCTTTGTGCTTCGATTTAGGAATCGATTTGAGCATCGATTCAGGTGTCGAAAGTGTTCTCGTCATTGATCGTGATCAATCGTGATTAATCATCATTGTTGTTGATCATTGTCGTTGTGTGGCGTTGGCTGACTGGGTGATCCTTGGATTTAGTTTGAAGTTATCGGGCAACACTGGTGTGAGACTAAGGGAGAAAGAAAGTTAGGGTTAGACATAGGGCCTGAAGGGAAAGGGCCCAGATGGACAAAAGGCAAGGCCTATTAGGCCCCCGAGCTAATGGGGCTAAGTTTCATCAGGCTCGAGCTCGGTCATAAATGAGTTTGAGCCCATTTTTAGCTCAAGCTCGAACTAGAAAATACTCAACTCAAAAATCCCTAACTCGAGTTCGGACTCAAATTACCCGAAAAAAACCCAACTCCCTTTCACCCATACTTAGAGTTGTCCCACAATAGTGGTGGGGGCCTCTATCTAATGCAATTATCGGTTTAGCCACAGCGTCTCATGTATTAAACATCGACAGCCTGTTCAACTATTTTTCCTTTTGACATTTCTCTATCGCCTTTGAAAAAACAAAAACTTTGCTGGCATTCTTCTCAATAACGGGCTAATTAATTATGTCATTTAACGTTTTTGTTCTCAGTGCATGTAATTTAGTGCGTAACTGTTCTGATAAAAACAAGTTCAAGTTTGTTTTCTCTGTTGTAACACCAAGTTTTGGAAATTTTCATTTGGCTACACATAATTGTTTTTTTATCGGAAATGGAAATTCATTCGATGGCTAGAGATAATTCTTGGTGCGTTTCGGAATACCATTTTATTGTGTTTTTTTAAGTTACCCTTTTTTATAGGCGAGGAAATTTGAAACAAAAATCTCTTTAGAGGTTCTCCAAATTTGATAATAGACTTATGCTTGTAATAAATTCGACTTTTACAGCAAATTGCCACATAATAATGCAACTAGCTAGTTAATGTTTTGTGTTTTCAAAATGACAAATGATGTCGCTTTAAGTTAGGTACTGTAGCAAGACTTGTTTATAGCGATGAGTCCAAATCCAAAGGGTGTAAAATTAACTAAATGCGCCATACACATGATTGAAGTGAAAAATCATCACCTAGCACCTACAAGCTGTCAAGCTCAACAGGCCCTTTCGTTCAGCGTGGTACTGGCTACCTGTTGACTACTAGCTAGCTCTATAATGACGAGCAACAGAATTCCAAAAAGAAACAGTTTCATTTTTTATCTATCGATCAACGTCTTGCGATTGAAGCTCAACAACTACAAAACAAGCTCTAGGAGAATAAATAAGAAAGCAAATTAAAACCAAATGAAGGGGTACTTTCATATGTTCGGGAAAGAAGACAACAGAAGTTCCCAGTTTCCGTCTCTTCATGTCTACAACACAAACTTCACTGACCATTTCAAGCTCACGTCCAGAGTTAATCTTTGGCATTTGCAGTATTTGTAGTGAAAGAAATTGTTCGAAAAAATTTATGAATATTACGTGTCGCAATAATATAATTTTGTTCTCAATCTGGAAGAAGAGAAGTGTATTTATTTATTGACCTCCATTGACCAGTTTAGGAACTCTCCAACTCTTATTCGTGGTGCAACAGGTAGTTAAAAAATCTACGAACTGCTCCTTTTATGGCATTCTGAGATCACTTAAAAAACGTTAATATAGTATTTAGGGAAACTTACAAAAGCCTCTCCGATATTTGGCCTAATCTATACTTATCTCCTCTATTTCTTAAAATATATACTTTGCCCCCGTAGAATGTTACATCAGTCATCTTGTCTATTCTACTAGTAGGCCTAATGCCAAGATTGCACAACAAGATTTACAAATCGTGTAAACTAGCCACAATATTCATCTTATGCTAGCTCAAATTCATTTTTCCCAAAATACATGATATACTTCTAATAAATTTTTTATTTTTGAATAATTTTTATATTTATAAATTCACTAATAATTTCTAAATCTACAATATATTTTCATGTCTATAAAAAAAGTTCATGCTTGTTATTAATATTAATAGTTACTTTTTAACATCTTATTTATTTTTCAATTAGTTCAAATAAAGAAGTATTATCTTCTAGGAAAAATATATTTTACCTAATTTCATTTTAGTTTGAAAACTAGTTCTCATCATATGAAAGAAATGTATACATTATATAATTTTTAGCAACACGTAATGTACAATCATGTTTTTTTTTTGTTGCTTAGATCATGCTTTTTTTGTTTTATTTTTCAATTAGTTCAAATAAAGAAGTATCATCTTTTAGGAAAAATATATTTTACCTAATTTCATTTTATTTGAAAACTAATTCTCATCATATTAAACAAATGTATACATTCTATAATTTTTAGCAACACGTAATGTACGATCATGCTTTTTTTTTGTTGCTTAGATCATGCCATTTTTGTTTTATTTATCTATGACTAGATCGTGTTATTTTTTCTTCTTTTTCTTTATAAATTACATATTTATTCGTGCATCAGTCTCTTATATGGGGAGAGGAGGGTAAGTGTAGGTTAGGATAAATGTCAAGGGGGTTTTTGTAAATTTTCCTAGTATTTTTAATTCTTCAACCAATGCCTCTTAATTAATCAGTTACGTTCGTTCTGTTGACATGTTCTTTCTTTCATGTGGCTTCATTTCTCCGATGCACATTTTTTTCAAATCAAGATGACAGCTCACTTTCTTAATGTTACTATATACGATATATGAACATTCTTTGAGAAAAGTCCCCAACAGCTGATCTCCACTTCTCTGGGTGTCAGTTCTCCATCAGCAATAGCATTAATCCCAATGAGTGCAGCTCTTGCTGCCAAACAAGCATAAAAATTCAGAAGAACTTTAGAGCTGGTTGGCACATGTAGCTATCTTGGATTTGTTCATATCGGTAAGTGCAATAGCCTGGGTTGTTGATGTTGTTGAATGGTGAAGTTTGATTACTATTCGTTGGTCATAGCTTTGTGATAGCACATTTTTTTGCACACGACATAGCAACATAATTCTTCCCGTATTCCACTATTCTTGATTTTGATTACAAAAAAAAAAAAAAAATCTAAAGAATTTTACTTTAAGAGTTGCTTACAAATTCAAACTCTTCCGGAATAGGAAACAAATCATGATCGTTGTTCTAGTTGGACGTAGAGGAAATTTTGGATAGGACAAATACTATGAGGTAATAGGAGAAGTATCTACTTTCTTGAGAGCCGAAAAACTATCAAACCAACATAATTGGCGTGTAAGAAGAATTTGGCATAGAAGATGATTCAAATCCCTTGATCTCTGTCTTAGTGTCCCAAAGTCTCAGCCACTTGTGTTGAGGCATCGGGAATATATAAAGATATTTCTAAATTACACTTTACCCTATGACATAAGAAGAATAACACCAAAAAAAAAAAAGCATGAACGCACCCAAACACAATAATTATCAAAATCAGATATATTTACAAATTGGATGATATATATATACGTATATATGAACTTGGTGCACAAATCATGTCATACATATGTACAAATCAGATCCTCAAGAGTCAAAATTATTATTGATATATAGAACTGTTTATGTATATTTGATCCTTTAAATATTTTCATACACATATTATTTTATAAATTATTTATTATTTTTGCATTTTTACATAAATTTATATTTGTTCGTACATATTCTATTAAGCAAAATCAAAATTAGGTTTAAAGAAATAAACAAAAAAATTGATAAGTAGTAACATAATGTTGATATATATGTTTACTGTGAGACAAATGTTATATTGAATTTTATTTCTATTTTATCTCCCTTTAATCAAATTAATCTTTGTTAGCTTAACTGTCTCTCTCTTGTATATTTATTGTTATTTTATTCATTTTCTTTTTAGATTTTTTTCCTTTTTCATCTTTTGCGCCAAGTTCAGTAGATTATAACTTCTACATATAAATAAAAGCATATATGATAGTATCTGTACAAATGCCTCAACTCTTATGTAGCTGTATGATTTTATGTTTATACGCTTGTATCTATGTATTTGTACTTGTCACCCTCTAATATCTATTGTTTCCTATATGTATTTTTTGCATGTTACATACACATATCTTAGAAACATAGGGGCCGCTCATTTTCGTTTAAACTAGTCTAATGAGGGTGATTGGTGAACCATTTATGGGTCAAGGGCGGGTCAAGAGTTTCATCTAGTGGAGAGGTGAGCAACGGACAGGATATTGGTCGCTTGACTCAACATGGGGCAATATCATAATCTATTGCCGATGGAGGAGGCGTCGTAGCATCGCCGCAAAGATCAGACCGGGGTGAGTTGGTCGGTGTACGGGCCAGAGAGATCGGTGTGGAGGAGATCGCGAAACAGAGAAACATGGGGGATGGCGCATCACTGAATCAAGACGTAATGGAGAACGGAAGAAGAGAAGACGCGACCAAGGGAGTTGGTTGCGAGTCAAATATGAACGGCGGAGAGGAGACTGTCAAGCTCTCCAGAGGGTTTGACCTGGCAGCGGTCAATGCTCCTTTGACCTGGCTGTGGTGGCTCAAGACGCCTCAGCTGGAGGTGTTTCTTTTCCGTTGGGGAAACCTTATGTTCTTGGGAAATGGAGGCGTAGTATTGAAACATTCAAACCGACAGATGGGGAATTGGGAAATCATAAAGATGGCCCGGAGGCCTTTTTCTGGGTAATGAAGAAAGAGGGGTTGAAGTTGAAGGGATTGGTTGGGCTCCTAAATGGCTATTTAATAACTTTACCAGACCTCAGACTGGGGGGGCCAATGAATTTTGATGGGGCATGATAAGGGAGTGGAGATGCTTAAGGAAACGGATCTTTGTGCTGGCAATATCAGATCTAAGGTGTCCATTCTTAAAGAGAAGCTAGAGGAACGTGCTTGGAGTATTATAGAAAAATTTGACAATTTAAAATATTAGATGAGGGAGCAGAAAAAGTTGGATTCAAGTCAAAAGTTTGGCGTTGAAAAATAAACTGAAAAGACTGAAATAAAAGACTGAAATTGAAGGAATTCATTTTTCTGTCCCGGACACTTTTTTTTTGGGGAATGAAGAAAGAAGGGTTGAGGTTGAAGGAATTCATTGACTCTGGGCTCTGATTTTATCCCTTATGGGGCTTCCTTCATTGACTCTGGGCTTTTCTGTTTGGACTTTTTTGTATGTTTGGGCTTTTATGTTTCCAGAGTTGGTTGGGTTATGAGATTCTGCCTTCGGCTTGTTTTGGATTTTCTGTTTAGGTTTTTTTTCTGTATGTTTGGGCTTTTATATTTCTTGGGTTGGTTGGGTTATGGGGTTTTACATCTTTGTCATGGGTTATTTAGATATGCCTTGCTATCATTCTCTTTAAAATGGTACTTACATCACATCTTTAATTTTTTGCTTTTAATAAAATTTTTTCATTGCCAATAAAAAAAAAAAAAGCAATGGCCTATCAACATATATAATATAGGAGTCCCTGGACCCCTTTCCTTTTTTTTAATAGAAAATGTCAATAAATGATACAAAATTTAGTATTTGGATCTCTTTAAATTTTTAGTGGATCACCACAATTATCATAATATATATTGTAACAAAAGAATGTCCAGCATTTACCTTAATAAAAATAAAAAATAGGTCAGTGTCTTCTATTCACTGATAATTAGAATAACAGAAATCCTATATTGGAGCATGAACTTCCAAATATTTTCAATCGACAATTAGAACCTTTTTTTGCCACTCTCTTTTCTCTTCAAACATATAAAAAAAAATTAAGGAGTTAGTTGGACACAAAATAAAATTAATGAGCCAAATGAGAATTAATATATAAGTTTTCAAGGTAAGAGGGAGCTTTTTTTGTACATAGACATCTTCACATTCTCCTTATTTCATTAAAGCAAATTAACCAAGGGCGGGAAAAATAAATGCTAAATCAACACATTTTTAGATTTTACTCTAATTTTTTTAACACTCATTATATTATGTATGCAAATTTATAAGCTCCATTATAGAATGTTCTTGTTTAACACACATATGCATACATATACAGATCATCCTCTATAAAAGTTATGGATCTGCCACTGTGATTAAGGGCGTGACAATGAATTAGCATTCCCTCCTACAATTTGATGCACTCGCAAGGGAACGAGACAGGATTTCATAAAGGTAATAGTAAGCCACAAAAAAAAAAAAAAAGCAAATAATGACTCAAACCACCACAAAGTGTTGATGAAAGGAAGAATAATTGATTTAGAGTAAAGAAAAGATAAGGTGGATGAACTTGAAACGGGGTGTTTATACATGCATATTTATAGCTAATTTGTCTGGCATTAAACCAAGCATGCTAATGCGTTATAATTGCCTTGGTCAGGTCTGATGCATAGGTCGCACATCATTCGCTTTGACCCTTACACAAAATTGTCCTTGAATTTGCTCTTTATTATGATTAAGCTCACATCAAAAGTTGAAACCCCATATAATTAAATAGCATTTCATGACTTTTGGGGCATTGGCTTGACTTCTGCCACTAGCGAGTCCTCTCTTTCCTTGGGTTGCTCCTTCACATTGTCAACCCAAAAACTGAATTGCTCATATTCATCATCGGACACTTTCTCCTGAAAAATTGATTCTTTCATCTTCTTGGCGGCCGTCTTGAGATCCTTCAGGATCTTTTATGGGTTGCTTTGATCCCTTCCTATACCCTGAGTTGTCACACCAGCAAGTAGCGATTATGGCCGACCAAGTCCAATTTCGTGTTGCAGGTGTTGATGGTGATTGTAGAAGGCGGAGATCAGCGATGCTGGTATGGCAAGTGGTGATTAGTGGCGGGGATGGAAGTCTCATTCCTACCGACCTTCATGCACCTCAACTACATCTATGTCACCAACTTCAAACAAGGAAGGATGGAATGGAATTCTGAAGAGGCTTTGATCTCACAGGATCCATCACCATGAACCAAGGCCATTTGGGGGGGGGGGGGGGGGGGGGGGGATTAAGGACATAATTTCACTTAAGGAGACACTCATTCTCATTCAGTAGCTTTGTGATTGACACGACTTAACTAGTCCATAATATATTATATTAACATGTTAACTCCAAATGAACTGGGCTTTAGGTTTTTTTATTCTTAAATTAGAAATTGGAGTGATTTTAGAATAAGAAAAACGTTATCATAACTTAAAACAATGATCACTACAACATCACAATAATGCATTAATTAGGTATTTGTATATGATTCAATTTCAAAGTAAACGGTAAAAAGAGTTCCAAAGGAATGTAATATATTTAAGTAAACATTAAAAGAATGAATGAATCAATTTCCCCAAAAATTGAAAAATTATAGATCAATAATGTATCAAAAAAAATAGCAAATATATAAGGCTATAGTCATATAAGCTATTACACCTGAATAGCTAAACACAATGGCAGAATTAAATTTTTTTTACTTGGGCCAGCTGTAAACCAAGGCATAATTTTTTAATTATATAAGTTGGAAACAAGAGTTAAAAAAAATAATGTTATATTTTGGATTATAAAATATTTTCAAAGATCATTTTCTAGAGTTCATGAGATATATCTTAGGTGCATATAAATATCCCTCCAACCCCTAATATTATCTTCATAACTGACTAAATGGATTGAGATAATGTCTCCATGAAATGGAAGGATCAATTCTAGATCTATGAACAAGATTTAACCATATTATTATCTTGTATTGTATATATGAAAAAAAAAAACATAATTCATAGAATCTAGACCATACATTTGGGAATTATCCTCTCTATTCAATATTGGAAAGGAACCCAATTACCAACCCCACATGAAGAAACTTAAAAAGGAAAAATTCATACATGTAAGCAAAGAGGCTGCTCCCATGTTGTTGTTTATCAAGAGGGAATACATGTTATACGATTGACGCTCCTTTGTAACACATAGATATCTTGAAAATAGCTACCTTAAAACTTCATGAGCGTATACACTAGTTGCATGTCTCAATATCTCTAGCAAAAATGTCCATTTTGATATTAAGGTTAGCGATTTATGTTAAAGTTTTGAAAAAAACTATCCAATGTTAGTTTTTAACTTTTAATTTCAGAGGTTTTATCTTTACCTTTAAATAAATTATTCAAAACTCTAATACCAATCACAAAAAAAATTGTTCCCAAACTGGGCTCACACACACACACACACACACACGCATGTGCACTATAAAATGTACAAATGTGTATAAATGTTGAATGACTTATTTTGTTGTTGAAGTTTGATATATTATAATACTTTAAATAAACTTGTTATTGTAATTTAACTATTTTAGGATAATGGCTAAATGCTTCAAAAAAAACCTCAACCTTTCAATTCCTTTTCATTTGAGACCTCTTAGTTTAATATATTGCACTTTACAATGTGAGACCATTGGAAAAGTTTGTACATAATAGCCAATGACCCAACATATTTGCCCCTTGAAAATTCATCTTTTTTACATATTAGATACTAGTCTCTTTTAACGTTTAAAACTTTTCACTAAACTGTCAAATTACAATTTTATCTATCAATGGGGTGTTAAAGTTTAATTTTGAAACAAACTTCTCCTTTATTTTATATTATTATTAAACAAGTCCTTAGGCACAAGATTTTATCAATTTTATTACCCTTTAACTTCAATGAAATATTTTTATTACAACCTAAAAGTACATTCATTGATAAGTCTTTTTTTTTTATCTATTTATTAGTGCATAACATTCAAGATAAAACCAAAAATAAAATTAGATGCATGTGAGGTGCCCCCATGAAAATTAACCAAAACATAATCTTTAATTTGTTTGCTTTTTAACTTTGTTAAAACATACTATTAAAATATATAATTAAATTATTAAAAAAATTAAACTCCTTCAATATCTATGATTTATGTGAGCTAAATTTCATCCTAAACTTTTGTACGTTATCTTTACATTCTAAAAAAATTAAAAATATTTTATTTGTCCAAGTAGGTTCAATTTGTTACCCAACCAAAAATTGTTATATATTAAGTACATACACGAGGTGTATGGAGGCCGCCCATTGCAGCGGTTCGTATAATTATTTCATAAATTTATAAAAAGACATAGAGACTTGATATAATAAAAAAATGTGCTTTCAAGTTTTAGCTTTTGTAATTTTGGAACAAAATAATGTTCATACCTTATTAGGTGGAGGCTGGAGTAAAAAATGCTATTACCAGAAATATAAGAGAAATAAATCATGGTTACCAATATTTTTCTTTAGAAAATAATAAAAAAATAAAAAAACCAAGAGAACAAATGGAGAGGTTTGGTAACCCGCACATTGTAATGGATATTTTTTGTAACAAATTTTAATAATAACAGTGTGGCACATAACATATTATATGTTTCGAAACAATGCATATTTGGTCTATTAATTAAAAATAATTCAATAAAAATTTTCATCTCCTGTTAACACAAAATCTAATTTTTAATATCAATAAAAAATTTATCTAGAAAAATTTACTCTCAAATTTAACAATTATGGACCAAATTGCTTTATTAAACTATTGAGCTTGAAATCAATAATTGATACTACAAATCTTAATAATCAATAATGAAAGAACAAAGATAAAAATAATGATTAAAACTTTATTTTAGAAAACAACAATAAAGAAAATCAATAAAAAAAAAGTTAGGATCAAGACAAAAAAAAATTTAGGCATTAAGGATTTAACAATTGACTTAATGAAGATAAAAAATGTTTTAACTAAAAAATAAATAAATTATGGTTACTAATGTCTTACTTTAAAAATAGTACATAAAAAATAAAAAAAAAAGAAAAACTTGGGGGCAAAGAGAACAACTAGAAGATTTAATTAAATTGTTATAAAATTTAGGGACTAAAATGTAACACAGATGTAACTTAGGTTCAAAAAATAAAAAAGTAGAAAGTTAGGGAATAAAATCATGTTTTAACAAAAAAAAAAATGTTAGATAGACGAAAACCGGGAGAATTTTAACCTAGGTCCTCATAAAGGAAAGCGGCTTACGAAATGAGATAAAACTAAAAAAAAAAAACAAATCATATCCTAAAAAAAGCAAAAAAAAAAATCAAAAGCTAAAAAAAAAAAAAGGAAAAGAAAAGCTGTTGAACCATGGCCCAAAACCAATTAGACTCAATCAGCCCAAAACCAAGTTACTGTTCATCCAACAGTACCAATGTTGATATTTAGAAGTATAGTGTAATTGTACATAATTGCTGTTTCACTTATGGAAAAGATTGATAATGTAAGTGTTTATTTAATTGTAAAAAAAATCATTTCCTAGTTCAAATTTCTAAGAAAGAAATTATCAAACAATTTAAAATAATTTTTTTAAAAAATTATGTTACATAAACACAAGTACTCTAAGTTAATAAATTTCATCTAATCATGGACTGATATAGAATATTTTAAAAAATTTAGAACCAATAATAAATACTAATATGTTAATAATGAAAAGGAAGCATAAATTAAATGTTAGAGACTATCTACAAAATTTACCATATTCTTTATATTATCAAATTTTTTAACTTAGATAAAATATAGTACTATATATATATTTCAAATAAAAACTAATGGTATATTTAATATTAAGTTGTGTTTTTTTATATCTATAGTGTGCGTTTTCTTTACTCTTTTTCTTCTTTTCATTTATGCCTATTGTGTTTTTTTGATAGATTTATCAAAAGATTTAAAATTTAAATATATTATAAAATATTTGAATTAATAAAATTTTTTAATATATTTTAATATTTAAAACATTAGATAAATTTGCACTAATTACATACACTTTATTTACGTTCAAACAATGTGTCAAAGATATATATATATATATATATAATCGCAAATATAATTCAGAAGGATGTCGTCTTCCAAAACAACATACGACGGCAAGTAGATGGTATCAGAGTTTCTCAAAGCTGGCAGGACTGGAAACAAAAGGGGATAGTTAATTGAGACTGTTGTGGGATAAGCATATCAATAAATCTTTTAGGCCCCTGCTACATCCATACTGAAGAAGCAGAATAGTTCTGGTTTTGATCAAAGAAGAAATTGGAGAATGGCCAGTGGTGGGGGCACTGAAGTAGTAGAAAGCAAACTTCCATAGCGAACTCGGTAGCCCTTTCTTTCATGTCAGTCTGACCAGTAAGTGTGAAGTTCCAGAGGCCAATATCAGTGTCAAAATGGAGAGGAGATCGATAAGTCCAGGACATAAACTATAGTTTTACATTTCAATTCCTACACTACATGCTTAATGACACTACCAAATAAGTTGAGTGCGAAGCCTAGAAACTTTCACAACAGATCCAGAAATTTTTGACATAAAAGCTAAATAACATTCAAGAACATGACAGAGGAGATCTTTGTAACCCCCAGCACGGAAGTGCATTCTTCAATGTTAGGATTGAGGAATCTTTTACCAAATTCCTAGACCTGAACTTCAGGTGGTCCTTTGTTCTAGTGTCAGATATTGTGTGTTTATGTACCATCTCCATCCCTAGAAGGATGACATTGTTCTTATTTTATCGAAGTTTAAGAATTTTGTGCCACATCACTATTTCAAATGTCAATTTGCATTCATCTCCATAGCATTTGCACATATCTTTTACAAATGAGCGTTAGTGTAATTCACCAAGTATGACTCTGGATTGACTCACGATTTGAACTATGAAAACTGGGATAATTTAGGGACTAATTTGGTCTGAGTTATTACTCAATGGTGAAAATAATAGCATGACATAGCGTAGTTCAATATGTACGAAGAAAATTTTTGCAACCCATTTTATGAATGGTGCCCCATGGCCTATGATTCTTGATGAAATGAAATTTCACTTTTCACATCAGAAAGCAATTCCCAAGTCTTCCAAACAAGATCCAGCATAACGTAGAGAGATTAGGATTTTAGGTATAGCTTGGCTTGTTATGTTCGTAAATAAGAATGACTGGTACAATCCAAAGAACTGCATTTGGACATGAGTCAGCATGAAAAATGCAACCAAAATACGAAGCTTAACCTTTTTGTTGCCTTACTTGCCGCACTTCGGGTCCACCACTTGGCAATTTTCATGCCACTTAATGAATCATGAAGCTGGCCCTAGCTCTCCAATTGCCACTTATCATTAATATAGTTAGCTCCAGCTGTAGCGTGTGAGCTAAGCATGTTAGAATTGTTCACCTAAGTGGGATGTGCCTTGCATTTGCTTTGCTTGCCCACTATGACCACTTACAAGTTTATTTTAGAATCAAAACGAAAAAGCAAAAGACTGGTGTATAATGAAATATAGTGGGTAAATTGCATCCATGACCCCTAATATTTAATTATTGTACCATTTTAGACCCTAACCTTAATTTTATTCATAAAAAATATCTAACCTCATTTAAATATTTTATTTTGAACATTTTGTAGATGGAAAATATTAGTGTGGATCATGTGGCACATCAGCGTGGACAATTTGCCACGCTGACACAATAAATTAATTAACAAAATCTTATGTCCTTTCAAAAGGGGTGAAATTGCACCCTTAGTCCCCTATCTGACTACCTTCATCTTGATAAACCCTAAACTTTCCCACCCGCTGCCGCCACCCCTAAGGCTTTCCACTGTTGGTTGACGATTCTAGCCGCCTGTCAATAGTCCACGACAATGCTGTACACAATAAGCCCACACTGTTGCCTGATTAATCTCTTGCTTCTCCATCTCCTTTTTTCCATCATCTCCAAACACAGGTCAGTGGAGGTGGACATATGAAATCGAAGGCAAACGGATGAAGACAAATGACAAACGGCCAATCAGAGGAAGGTGAAGGCAATCGGACGAAAACAAAGGCCAATCAGTGATTAGGCTGAAGGTTCAATTAGGCAATCTGGGCGGTTACATTTGAGAGGGAAGACTTAGGGCAGGACATAATTGGGGAAGAGAAAAGAGTCTAGGGTTTGGGACTGAGGAGGCGAATAGGGGGTTGACTAAGGGTAATGGGGGGATGACGAGAACAATGAGAATGACGGAGGCAAACAGACGGGAACGAAGGAGGCGAACGGATGAGAACGACAGAGCGTCTTAAAGGCGGTGGCGATCTGATTCTTTATTTATTTATTTATTTATTTTTTACTTTTCCATGCCATCCATGACAATTGATTTATTATGCCACCATGGAAAAATATCCACATTAGCATGCCACATGGCATTTTTCATCCACACTAACATTCTTCATCTACAAAAGGTTCAAAATGGAACATTTAAACGAGATTAGAGATTTTTTATGTACAAAATTGAGATTAGGGTCTAAAATGGTATAACAATTAAAGGTTATGGGCCACAGATGCCATTTACCCAAAATATAATCCAGTCAACATGTTTGAGGGTAAAATCCAAATATGATCCCATAACTCTAGAGGTGGTCCTAAAGTAGTCTCATAACTTTTTTTTGGCCTTTTAAAGTCCTCTAACTTAATTAACATATTCTATCTTGGTCTCTACCATTAGTTCAGTAGTTATTTCAGATGAAAATTGTCTATGTAACACCCATACTACTACATGGCAACCATTTCATGATAGTATGTGACTAGAATGAAAAAACAATAAATCTCAGACTAAAATTGATAAAAATATAATTTTAGATACTTAAAAGAGTAGTTAACCGAATCTCCCCAGTCTTCTAAGCCCGCCACTCGCTGCCGCCCGTCTGGGCAAGTGATAGCAGCATCGTTCTTTGGGTTTATCGGAGAGGGCGCTCTATAGGTTTATCAGAAGCTACTTCGTTTGTGTCGTGACGATGCTTTTGACCAACGATTGAATAGACAATCAGGTGAGAGATTTCCCATGGGAGTAGAATTGATCGTTCATCTCCAATCTCCGAACAACACCATAAATCTCAAATCCCCAAAATCTTCTCCCTGTCAGGTCAAAATGAGATAGAAGAGATGGCGTTGGAGAAAGAACAGATGATGGAGATGGCTGAGACTAGAGAGCAGAGGAGAGGGGCAGTCGAACCAGAAGGAGGAGGAGAGAGCGGATCGGGAGCGACGTGGTTAGAATCGGGGAAGAAAATAGACTGGATTATTTGTGTTTCATATCACCAAGATTATTGTTTGTGTTAATTTGGATCTAAATTTTTATTATTGTATAATATGGTCTTTCATTTTAGTTAAAGAGAAAGTCACATGATAGTATAGGTATCACTAGGCAAGTTTCATCTGAAATAATAATTGAATTAATAATAGGGACCAGGGTAGGATATGCTAGTTAAGTTAGATGACCTTAATAGGCCAAAAAAGGGTTATAATATCAATTTAGAATGACCCTTAAAGTTAAAAGATCATATTTAAATTTTAGCCACATGTTTAATATGAAAATCCAAAGTAGGACAAATAGATTACTAATTGATAACAATGTCAAAGTGTCAAATCTCACAATCAGGCACTAAGTAGGGGATCAAGTGATTTTAATGGCAGAAACCAGAGGGTGAGTTGACCTGATAAGCTATCAAGTCCAACAATCTTCACTTTAAAAGATGTTAAGAAACAACTTTACCCAGCTTGGCTAGTCACTAGAAAGTCTTTATGGACAGACAAATAAAATGAAAATTGTAATTAGAAGTGTATTTTATTTCTGTCTGCCACTGTTTGGTAGTCCAATCGCCCATAAATGGTCTTCACTCCCCAAACTTGTCTACGCAGGTGAGATCAAGGGCAAGACCGAAATAAGAAGAAAGCAGCAATGGGAGGAGGCAACGGCCAGAAGTCTAAGATGGCTCGGGAGAGACGCCTGGAGAAGAATAAGCCTCCAAAGGGTACAAATTTCCATATACTTTTGTTTTTGGGAACAAATATGAGTTGTGTGTTATGTGATTTGGTGAATTATAATAATGAATGTCCAGGAAGTCAGCTGGAATCAAACAAGAAGGCCATGACAATCCAGGTAAGAACTAGCGACCTCTCTTGGCTTTAGATTTGCTTCTTTCTTCCCAAAAATCTTCATGCTGTGGTTTTGAAAAATAAGAAATGGTTGGATGGTTGCAGTGCAAGGTGTGTATGCAGACCTTCATATGCATGACATCAGAAGCCAAGTGCAGAGAGCATGCTGAAGCCAAACACCCTAAATCTGATGTATATAAATGCTTCCCCCATCTCAACAACTGATCAAATAAAACCCCCTCTTATATATCTTGTATTAGTTAAATGTTATGGTATGTTCCAACATCTGGAAAATGTCTCGAGTTAAAATCATGAGTTAACAACGTTTCTTTTTCTTGTGGAGTTGTCTTATCGATAGCCATCGAAAGTATTTACCAACTAAACTAGCTGACAATTTTTAAAACCTATATATATCAGCATGTTTCACATGAAAAATTATTAATAGTAATTTTTTTTTATTCTGCAAGACGTGAATCATGCATGAAAATGCAAACAAAGGCGTACCTTTGATGTATGTTGAGATCAAAAGTTAGCGGGCACCGGTTACCTCGAGGCCTCATTAATTAATTTATAGGGTAAAATTATCGTTTCAAACCTTTTTGTGTTATTAATCCTTACCCTTTATTTTATCTTCTTAATATATATATATATATATATATATATATATATATTTACCATGCTTTACATTTTTGCCCTTCAGATAAGTAACTGGGTCAACAATGATGGTACGATTCGTTTTGATCTGTTTTGGTGTTATGTATACCTTTGATGCGAAAGGAAAAGATATAAACATTTCATATTTAATGTTGTCTTTCTATTGTTAAATGATATGTTTAAAAGGAAATGGAAAGGTCAAAGAATCATAAGTATGCATTTATTATGGACGAGTCTAAGCTATCTAGGAATTGGCCTTCCCTTCTCTTATTTGAAAAATTGAAAATAGAGCAACAACCATTAATCTTCACCATCACCACCGAATATTCTAAGCGTGATTGCTGCGGTAGTCACTGGAGAAGGAAATGAGTGCAGAAGAAGCCTCCAGTGATGATCTTGAAGTTCTTTGTGTTGTCCCAGAGAGGTGACCTTATCATCTTCCGTGATTGTTCGTCTCTCCATGATTTACTTTTTTGCTTTATTTTTTTTTTATATTAATCGATTAGATCACTCATGGCATGGTTTCCATCATCCAATTTTACTTTTGTCCCTGAAAAATCAATCACAGATCATGACAAAAGTTCAGAAATGAAGCACCCGGATGATGAAGTTTTGGAAGGACAATGGAGATGATGATGCATCCCCTGTTTTTGTATCTAAATTAACTTTGTGCTTTTTCAAAATTTTGCTTGAAATTTTGAGGCGTGCTTGTGATTTCGCTCTTCAATTCTTACGTCTCGGTAGAACATTGATGGTGTGAACTACTTCTAGTCCTGTGCAACCGCATTTAAGTAAACAGTCAAGTTTTATTGTTCACTTTTGAAATCAGCGTGTAATTTGAGATACATATATTCAATTAAATATTTTGTTAATTTCCATAATATCTTTCATACTCTTCTTTTTGTTTTGCTTCTTTTTTATTGAACACCTATTTGTTAAATTTTTTAGGTTAAACTTCAATTTTAAGAAAATAACTTAGGTCTATTCTTGGGGAAGGCATCGGTTCAAAGAAATAAGGGTTTACGGTTTTTGTCCAATACACTAGCAAGATTTCTAAAGCTATAGCTACGGGTGGTACTCAGAATGAGCTATGGAATATCTAAATGCCTACCACAATTTGTTGTTAATTTATAGATAAATTTTTTATAGGGGTATTTTGTTCAAATAAATTTTATCAGTAATATTTTTTAAATTTCAAAATTTGTAATACTCACATTAATTCCTCTCCTTGGCTTTCACATTGGTACAACGACCCATTATAAAAAAAATTAAATTTTGCTTGTCTTTAATTTTTTTTTTTTCTGTAGTTGGTGTCTAAATCGTATATAATTATATTCTCCAACTATAATGACCACTGGCGAGGTAATTCGAATCCTGTAAATTAGGAATTGATTGACCAAATCCAAGTGCATAACATTTCATACCTTGAAATTATTAATTGACATTCGTAAACTAAACATAACCAATCACCTTAAATGATGAAATTAAATGTATAATAATTACTTTCTATCAATCTCACCATTTTTTCAACTTACCATGTAATAACATTATTATTTAACGAGCATTAATTTTCTATTTGAAACTTTTTATCAATAATTAATTTTTTAGAGGGGCATAAATTTGTTTGAATTTTTTTTATTAATTATTGTTTTTGTTTCAGAGTTTTTATATGCCCTTTAATTATCTACTTGATTTTAGTCGTTGGCAATGACATAAGTTACACAAAGAGTCCCGAAAATAAAAGCAAGAAACATGAGCGAGAGAGGGAAAATATCACTTTTTAAAATTTAAATAAAAAATACAGTATAAATGAGAGCAGAGTTGTAGTTGAAAGGGGAAGCCAAAGCATGAGAGCGGGAACAATAACCCAAAATAGAAAAAAAAAATGTAATTTAGGCTATGACCCATTATACATGCGGCAAGTTTTTATATCTTATTTTGCATGGAATCCGCGTATTTATCATAATTCTCAATCTCAGCTAGGGGATATTGGAAAAATCTATATAATACGGGTTGTCGGCCAAATGCCAATTTTAGTCCTCTCATTAGTATTAGCGTTGTGAAGTGGTCCCTCTTTTCTTCCCATTGCCAATTTCAAATATGCTCCATAGCCAAAACGTGGTAGTAGGTCCACGGTCGAATTTCACAAGGATCCATGCAGCTGTGATTGTTGTTTATTAAAGCCATTGTCCTTCTAAGTGTGCCAACTGTGACAGTATGAAAAAGTATCAGTTTGTTCAGTTGTTTTTGTCCTCTTTTTCTTTTGGCTATCGTTGGGTGTTAGTATTATGAATTATGCTTTTATGTTTGCTGTTCATATTCTTAATTTTTATTGTTATTCTATGCTTTCTTATGGCTGTATTTGTAAGGGCAAAAATCTAAGGGATTGAAAAGCTTTTTTGAATATGTATATTGGGTGAATTCAAGGTAAGGTATTGTGAAGTGAATTTGTTGTCGAGTGAGTATGCCATTTTGTCAATTGTGCTCTTCAATGCAGTGGAAGGCGTGGAGGAGCTCTACCGGAAAGAGGGATATTAGCTATCGTTTAATATTAAAGTGAGATATCATCATTGCGTTTCATTGTAATGATTGCCATGGGCATTTTATGATGCTTCCTGTTCTTCTTGATGGAGGTGTATGTGTCCGTCTTCTACATTTTTGTTGTTCAACGTGGTTGGCGGTGAGATTACCGACAATGGCATATGGAGTGGAGGGGTTAAGCTATTGGTTAGAGAGGCCTTTGACAAGATTGATGTTCTCCTTGATTGAAGAAATCATCTATAGCATTTGGTTATTTAGATATGTTTGCAATAGGTAATTTGCCAATTTTGTATATGTATATATAGCCCTTTGGTCCTTACAGAGGAAGAGCACAGAGGCAGCGTGGTTCATTGTTTATTTTTACTGACTGGAGTTGGTATGGTGATTAAGGGAAAAAGATATCAATTTTTTCCTTCCCTTTGTTTTCTTTAACATCTTATGTTTCTCATGGTTTCTTTATACCTTTATTTTCTTTTGGTATAATTCTACATAGAACTTGAAAATGTATAACAGAAACAAGGCACTCAAAGAAAGGAGATACATTAAATTTGGGCACAAATGACCCATAACAATCCAATCCAAGAAAATGTCCGAAATATAAAATGGTGAACTTAAAAAATTGGTCCCTAAAGTTATCCAGTTTTACTTTTTTTTTTTTTATTCTCAAGCTTTTCTGGCTTACAAAATTGACCCAATATTCATTGCATTCAAATTCCTAAAATATTGATCTTTATCCTATTGGTTCCTAAAACTTTGCTTTGTCACAATCAGATCCACAGACAATAGATTGCTGCTGCAACTGCGCCATTCACCTAGTGATCCATTATAGCGGAAGTTGGTGCTCCTTTTCTTATGGTACTTACACATCATAATTTTGAACTAATCTTTGAAAAGTAGATTGTGAGAAAGTAAGGATCTATATATAAAAATAAAATTTTAACAATTGTTCAATTCTCACAAAGAATGGAATAAAATTTATCTTTTTTTTTTATAAGAGTAACTTTTTATGTTTTAATTGAGGAAAGACGAGTGCGCCCTTGGTACTGTTGCAATCATAATGGACAATATTAGTAGTATGGCCAGGACAATCAACAATAAGTTTTTTTGTAATCTATCTTAAGTTGTTTGATTAATACAGTGCATTGTTAAATTATTTAGCGTCTCTAAAGTGATTGTCACCAAAGATCTAATATATGTGTCAATTCCAACGTTATTTTAAACACATATGTGCACAAATTTTCATTTATTTTCCTCAACTATGACATTTATAATTTTTATTCTATTATTGTTATTATAGTGTTGAAATTGAACTTAATTCTATATTTTTACATGTGCAGTTGACCAAATTTTAATAGTGCTGGTAGTACCCATTTCATTTGTGCCACATCCACAGAAGATATTATGATCACAACATTCTAGATGTGTGGATGCAATATGAGTGTGAGTGTATAAGACCATTCTTTTATAAAATCTAATTATTTCATATGTTCAGAGCTTTGTAATCATCTAACAGAAATGCTTCATTGTAAGAATCTGATATCATTAAATCTTCACACAAGTAAGAGTTTTTTTCACTAAAAAAGTTCTTTATTTTTTTCCCCAAATTCACTTCATTATTGTAGCACATTTTTATATATGAATTATTATTTCATTGCACTAATTCATGACCAAACAAAAGTAAGGGATGCAAAATATAATGATACATCGACTTAAATTGTTTTGTTGTTATTTTAAACTTAAAAGTTTGACGTAAACAAATAAATTTGTTAGAGATACTTAATATCATATTGTAATAATTTGGTACTTTTTAAATTGTTAGTTCGATTATAATGTTTTTATAATAATATTTTTTATAAAATTTAAATATATATTATTTTTTGAAACTCAGCACTATTTGGAAACCTATGGCAATGTTGAGTATATAAACTAGTTCATAATATATCAGATCATATCCTAATTGTCATCCTTCCATCACTTTCAAAATTAAATTTAATGAAATCTTGGTAAAAAATGTCAATTTTGGTCCCTATATTTCATTCCTCCTGCTCAAAGCACCCTCAAGCATGCAAATAAGGGTCCCTCCTTTTCTCATACCGAATACCCACAGTCCGCCGACTTCCGCCATTGCCCCCCACCATCCCTGTCACCGGCAACCTTCTCTTGCTTTTCAAATTTCATAAACTGAAATCCATTCGCATAGCCTTTTATACCAGTCTAGGCCCATGATCACCCTCCACACCTGTCCCATCATCTTTGTTGCCAACTGCTCTCTTTCCCACCATGCCTTGGCCCAAAACGGCACCATATTTGCCGGCAGCCCCAAAGCTAGGGGTCTTCGCAAAATCCCCTCCTGTGATCAGCACACCATCAATCCACCTCATACGGCCCTCCCTAGCGGCTTCTCCGTCGTAATCTCACTGCAGAAATCAGATCTATGACCATCCTCCAGCCACGATAATTTGATTGGAACTGTCAACAACTTTTATATATATATGGGGGTAGTCTAGTCGGGCTGAACAACAGCAAGCTTGATCACCACAACATAAAATTTGCCCAAGTTACGTTGTTCTTGCTCGAAGCCGTCTTCCAGCAAGCATACGTTCGCTAATGGTGTCGATCGCCATCACCAACTATATATATCAGATTATTAGCTCTGATTCTGAACTTGTCCAGCCCAAATTTATTGTACGTACGTGTCTTATGATTCTTGATGAAATGAATTTCCTTTTCCACATTAAAAGAAGAAAGAAGGAATTCCAGGTCTGTAATGCAAGAGTTTCATGTCCAAGAAGACTCGCACCTGGGGACACGAATTAATCAGCATAAAAATGCAGCCCAAGATGCATCCTTTTGGAAGGGAAGGGAGAGACTACCATATACGCTAAAGAGGCCAATAGTTAATGTAGCTTCGATATATATGATGAGCTCCAAGGCTACCGACTCGTTCATGCAGCAGGAAGGATTCCAGAAAGCTTGATCGTCGAAGTTCTACAGTCCCAGGTGTTGCTCTTGCTCGCTCCAAGCATTCTTCGAGCAAGTTACACAAAAGTGACTGGTCGGTGAGGGGGGCTCAAAAACAATGTGCACCAAGAATTGGGAATTGAACCTTAGATCGCTTGGCAACAATCACAAGTCTTTAATCATTAGGCCAAGACTTCTCTCTCCCTCTCTACCATTGCTGCCCCGCTGGAGCCACCAGGCACCACCACCTTAAGCGCTTCAGTTAGCAAGTTCTTTTGGCCAGCGGACGCAGTCTCATTGCCCTACTACCAGATCCAACGCGTCCCTAGCCTGAGCATTCGGATTGCAGCCCTTCCAAAGGGCTGCAATCCCTTTGAGTTGATATGCCGTCAAAATGCAAGGGACAATTCAGTCTCTGGAGGAGAGATGACCCCTACAATCTAATTTTGATTTTGCCTCTTCCATGAATCTAGTATTCTTGGACATAAACCACAGAAATTTCAAACTCCAATTCATTCTTGAACAAGCAAAATTGCTCTACCAAGTCATGGGACTTTTGTTTCCTGTGCAAAGAACATCAAAATACAATGACAACTACGGCAGTAGGTGGCAGGACACTCAAAGTGCTGCAGCTCCCAGGGTTCTCGAGGTTAGGGGCTTTGCTTGCAACAAAATTATCACGTTAGGGTTTATAGATGTGATTTACTTCTTACACAGTGTTCTGCACATTATGAGGTGGCACTTTACCTCTAACATAAAGAGTTCTATAAAAAAAGATGCTACGATAATAGAACATGTTTTGAAGGTTAGTGATGAAAACAGGATGAAGGTGAGGTAATGAGAAAAATGCAAGGAGGACTAACATTAGGAGCTAAATGGAAGCAATTTTGACATGAATATTCTGCGCGTTGAGGTCAATACCACAAAAACAAAAAAACAAACTGAAAACAAAATTTGATTTACAATGTGAGTCGACAAAGGAATTCAATGAATGGTAGCAGTTAGTTAACCAAGAGAAGACAATAGTAAAAACTATGAAATGGTTTATTAAGAACCATAGATGATTGTCTATTCTACCAGATAAAGAATGGCATACAAGCGATAAGATGTCCGTCAGCAGGTTACTGGGTTCGCATTCTGCTGTTCTCTGCTGATCTTACTTGGAGGAAGTATGGATGAGCCTGAAATACAAACATGGAAAACTTCTAAGGATCACGCACACCTGTTATACACAAGAGCATGAAAATCATAGTTTTCCTTCAATGGTACAGAGAGTAACAGTTTCAAAATCTGTATAAATCCCAAAAAAGCTCCACAAGGATACTAAAATGGCAATCAGACAATAGCAGAGCGTAACTACAATATAACAACAACTTGCTTGTGGTTGAGCAAGCAAAAGGCAAAAAGGGAAGACCAGCACTGGATCAGGAAGAATATACTCTCACTTCCTGAAAGCAAGTTTTTCATGATCACTCGGGATATCCATTGATATAATCTGAAACCTTTGGAATTAATGTAAGCATCTTTCAGAAACCACAAAGGCCCCAAATACATACCATTGCCTCTTTAGCTGTAAGTCTTTCATTATGGTCATATCTAAGAAGCTTGTCAAGAAAATCTATGGCCTGCATGAGAGTCAAGAACAGAAACTAATCAGCAGAGTGAGGGAGAGAGATCAATAGTATCACATGAAAACAAATCTAATCATCTGATGCTTGTTGAAGAGAGCACAGAAGGGAAACAACAACAGTAAAACTGACCTCGGGAGAAACTAGGAGTTGATTCTCAGAAGTAATAAATTTTGCCCATGGCTTCCTGCTGTGCCTGCATGAGAATATTAGAATTGCATAAGTTTGTGGCAAATTGCAAACAATTCAAGTATTGGCCCGGTGATAAAAGCTTTGAAGTTATTTGAGGTCCAAGCCTGGCCTCCTTACCCAGCTTCTCATGTATCAAAAATAAATAAATAAATAAAAATTGCTCCAATGGAAAAAAATAATAATGACAACGAACATTTTACAAGGAAATTGTTTCACTAGATTACATAAACCTCCTCCAATTTAAACCCCACCACAACCATCCCCATTCATGACTCCATTTTCATTCCTCACCATCATGCAAGATATTCAAAGAAAATATGAAAAATCAACTGACGGATAGATAAATGCGAAAAAAAGAATAACCATAGATACAAAATCACTAGCCTTTAGATACAAAATCCTTAGCCTTTACTGCATGCAATGTTGGAGAAAAATACAAAAATAGGTAAGACCCTAGTTTTTACAAGTTAACATTGCCACAACAGAAAGAATCTACATTTCCAAGTCCAATCATTTACGGAAACATCAATAAATAAACAACAGAAGGAACTTGTTAATTCAGCTAATGAAGTTTAAACTTTGGAAATGATGTATATTTAGAAAAAATATGAAAGCAGGTTGTAATGGAGGTAAGAGACAGGAATTTATTTGATTTACACAAAAAAAATTCACCTGCTCTTGGAAGGTCGTATTCACCAATACACGCTACTCTGGACACAGTTCAATGGAGGGTATGATTTCTGACAATGAAAATTTAGGTCCTTTTGCATATACCACAATCATATATGCTAGTAAGTTTGAGGTGTCATAGATTAATCTAACAAACAATAACAAGTGGATGAGACTAGCTGAATTAACAAAGGCCATTTTTTCTCCATAAGTGCAAAGGCACAGTTTTATTTTTTTCACTAAGGAGTATCCATAGCATTAGGGAAAAACAGGAAAACAAAATTACACAATAGCCTAAGAATACCTTCCAACTAGTGCTTCAAGCTGAGGATCAAGTTCTATATGGTATTTGCTCAAGTATGAATACAAGTCATCTGTCCCAAGAACCTGAAGGAAATTGCTGCAGATGTGAGATGATAGACAATATACTTATTCATTTTTTGTATGAAAAGTCGATCACTGGCATGTCGGCTCCAACAGGTATTTTTCCTATAAAGACAAATGAAGTAGGACAGCTACATATCCTTCTTACAGTGGGTCAGAACATTGAGTTTAGATCGAAATATGGTTATGGATTGAGGCTCAGTATCCATAGTAAGATTTGAATCTGCAACCACTCGAGAGTAATGCTGGAATTTGTAAGGAAAAGCGTATAATTGTGAAACATTACACTTCACAACCAAGGGCCCAGAGGCAGCATCGAATGGTTCAGAGTTACAAACCACAATTCAAATAATGTATGCAGGCTTTTCAATTTCTTAATAGTTCCCCGCCTTGTTAGCTGTTAACTGAAAGTAACTACAACCAGCACAACTATATAGCTCCCGGTGACTCCAATTCTTTCAATGACCATTGAAGAATGCTAAACGCTTCAGACCAGAATTACAAAAGAGGAACTTAATATTAAGAGAACTTTAGAGCTATAATAACAGTTACAGGATAAGTTTGAATATTACCCTTGCAATCTTGACGAGCTGGTCCTGATTGTCATGACCATAAAAGAATATCTCCTTGCGAAATATCTGCAAAGTCACAATATACAAAAGTAATGGAAATCTCCAAGTATCCATTATTTAAAATATATAATATGCCAAGTATCAGAAAATTAAAAATGAATTCCGCTGCCATTAAACTTCTACTAGCATAAAGTCCTAAACAGGCTGAAGCAAATCCACCTGGACTTACCATTCCAGCAAACATACAGCCCAGACTCCACATGTCCAACGAGTAGTCATAATCTTGCAAATCAACCAGCAGCTCAGGACCCTTAAAGTGCCTGCATAGAAACATTCATAGTTTATACGTTAAGTTCCAGATGCAACAAGGCAAAGAAAAAGAGCAAAAGGAATTAAGAAAAAATATACCAAAATCAAAGATCAAGAATCTCTACGCCATCCATATAAAATTTCTCATGATGCATGTGCATATTAATGATGAAGTTCTCTTCTCCAATGGAGCAGTGGGTGAATAGCACAACACAAACTAGTGGGACTTCCAACTCTCTTGCATATGGTTTTTCTTATTTCTTATTTCACAAAAGGAAGAAAGAGACTCCACAAGACTTGAAAGATCAATGGCTTGGAATTATGGGTTTCTTTTCATCATGGTGCTTTAGCTAAAGGCCAAAGCTCACCCTATTTATCAGAGTTCCATCAACCAAAGTAACTACAAACATCAACTTATCCAACAACCTCACCAAATAAATATATCACACAAAGAACCAACATCCGGTTATTTCAGTGGACCTCATCCAAATTTGAAGTCACCTTGATGCAACTCGAACATTATACTCTTTGCCAGGATGGTAGAATTCAGCAAGTCCCCAATCAATCAAACGAAGTTTCCTGAGCTCATGGTCAATCATAACATTGTGAGGCTTGACATCTCTGTGCATTATACCTTGAGAATGACAGTAATCCAATGCCTAAAATCACAAGGAAAATTTTAAATTACTTCTCAATGTGGCCCATTGATTGTGCAACTAACAAACAACAAAGTCATCAAGATGATAGTAACCAGGTAAATTATACTCTAAACCAAGTTACCAGTGTAAGAGGGCCAGTTAATCCTTAATTTTGTTTCAAGTAGCATCAGAGCATATACTGAAAGAAACGAGCTCATGACATTCAAGGCAAAGTTGCAGAGAAGAGGATATCTATATGAGCTTTAGAGCATTTCAACCTCATATTTATTCTTTCAATTTAAAGAATTACACCCAACCATTAATGACAACGAGTAAGGCTGAGTTTCCTGTGATACTTATAATGACAATAAAACAAGTGAACCACATAGCTTAGTGACCGAATTTCATTTATTCACTAATTAACAACTCAAAGAAGTCAAACAGGTCATAAGATCAGATAACAAGCAAAAGAAGAATGCAAATAATAATAACAACAACAACAATAATAACTTTAGAAGGGAATAGAGCAAAGAAAATAAGATCAGACAAAATTACCTTCAGAAGCTCATAAATGTAGTAGCGTATATCATAATCCGTAAGTGTAGGATATAAAACTTTGAAATCTGTGCTGTTCACATATTCGAAAATCAAGCTGGGAGTTTTTGATTGAGGATCTCTAACAACATCAAGCAGCTTTACAATGTTCGTCCCACCACATAGATTCTGTAGTATCTTTATCTCCCTTTTAATCTGCGTGGATTCAATCAAACATATTATAGTATTTCACATGGCAAACGTCAATTATTAATATACAACTAATACACATATATAGAGATAATTATGGCATTCAATTCCGGTCAGCAGAAGACCTGTGACAAATATCTTATAAATGCTTGTCCTCTGCTCTAAATTGGTTTCACTAAATTGCCTAAAATGTGCTATTAACACACCAATGCATATTTGAGTTAAGTTCTAAAGGCAGCAGAATCCAAATTTTTCAGCTCAAGTTTCTCTATGTTGAATAATTGAACTGAGATCTGAAAAATAAGACAATGATATACAAAGGGAACAAGAAGTCAAGAACCAATTGTGAAAACATACATGCTGTTCCTGAATTTTATAACAGGTTAGAACCCAGTTAGAAGGTTCAGGATATAAACCTGGTCCATTGAGATTCCAAAAAAAAAAAAAGAAAGAAAATGCACAAAGTATACATCCATTGTATACATATCAAAGGAAAAGTAAGATTGAATGCCAAAAACTAATATGTAAAATGGATAATACAATCAGAGATATCATGAAAAGGGATTCAAATCTGCAAATACAACTCAGACAATATAAAAAATTGTACCTTCTTCTTCTTGACGGGTTTGAGGATCTTGATGACGCACTTTTCATTGCTGGGCACCTTTACACCCTCAAAGACCTCGCTGTATTTTCCTCTCCCAACTTTCCGAACAACCTCGTAACCCTCTTGATCGCTGGAGTCCAAGAAATGGTCAAAATTTTCCGTTCAAGATCAAACAACACCATGTTTCGAACTTCCTTGGAGGAAATGGAAAAAAATAATTAGGGTTTATCGTAAAATTTACCTCCATTGGACGGTGAAAGACTCGTAATCCCAATAATCTCTTGGGCGGTGAACGTTCACGTCGGCATAGACTCGAGCTCTGGACATGGAACGTCTCACAGAGTCGCAGGAAGTTGTCGATAGATTGAAATTTAGGTCTTTTGTCTTCTGTTGATGAATCAATCAGGAAACTTCACCCTCGATTTTTACGAATACTTTCCAGTTTTTTTCCCGGAATAACAGAGAAATTCCAGCTATTGATTCTGGCAAAAAGCTGATCGCACTACGCAACCTGTAATTCGAGCATTAGATGTTACGTTTCCAGAGCTGAGGGTTTACTTGGTCCTATACCAATAGCTTGAGGACTTATCATGGTTTTATGCTTATAATATGGGTAAACTACATACTAGGTCCCGTTAGTTATTTTTTTATCCCAACCAAGTCACATATCTTCACTTTGTCCTAACGAGGTCTTATATCTCATACATCGTTTCTTATAAAAGTCCTTTCTATCATTTGAGTCATTATCTTTGATAGAATCTTGATAGAAAATGCTAGCTCTAATCCATATAATTCTTTTACCCTACTCTAGCACTCTAAAAATTATGGATCTAATACTTCAATCATCATGTTCACCTTACTCAAGCACAATTTCCTCTCCCTCCACCTATCCACCTGAAACCACAATTCATGTGATATTGACATCAAATTAAATCCCTATTAAGAACTTAATTACTTCAACACCTGAAATTTAAATGTCTTGAACTTTATGTCTTTGTATTTTTTTTCTTCTTCACTTCTCTAGCAATTCATTCCTCATTGCTTCTCAAAACCCTGCCGGGAAAACCTTATCCTTCCTCTTGTCTATTGCGAAGCCCCCCAGGCATCAATGCCATCAAAGCCCCCCATCCACTGCCATATTCAAATCTAGAACCTCCACCACTTATGAATATGGACATATAGACTGAAGTTGATGGGTCAAGTTTTTTAGAATGGTTGGATGATCAACTACGTAGGTTAGTTTTGTACGTGTCGTTTAAGAGTGGTGGGACGTTATATCTGCCCAAATTAACGAGTTGGGCTTCAAATTGGAAATGAGTGACCAAAGATTTTTGTAGGTTTTGAAAAGTCCAAACGATTCAATCGCTAACTTTTCATTTTTCAATGAGCAAAGCCATTAAGACCCTCTGGATTTTCTTCCCTGATTGGTTTTTGGAGCAAGCTAAGAGGCGGGGGATGGTGGTTCTGTCTTGAGTGCCGTAGGCTCAAGTTTTTTGGCATGGGTGGACGAGTGGAGTCTTAACCCATTTGTAGATAGAACTTTGTTCTAGAGAGTGTGGTGAATAGATGCGTTTTTTTCCTTTTTTGTGTTTCTCTGCTTTGAAGGGCTAGGGCCTTAGGGGGAAGGGTGAGAACAAGAGAAAGTTTTGGATGGGTAGGGCGAGAGAGAGAAAAAATTGTGCTTGAGTGATGTGAAGATAATGATTGAAGTGTTAGATCTATAAGTTTTGGAATGCTATCAGTATGATGAAAAAATTCTAAGATTGACAATGGACATTTTATACTAAGGTTCCATAAAAGATAACAGCCCAAATGATGGGAATGATTTCGATAACACACGCTATATTAGGTATGCGACTCTGCCAAGACACAGTGAAACTGCCAAGACACAGTGAAAGTACATGATCCAGTTATGACAAAAAGAAATGAACAACAAGACCGAGTATACAATTTAGGAAATAAGTACAAAATGGTAGAAGTATGTCAAACATGCACCCAACCCTCTAACAAAATATATATTGTGATTCAAAATTAGGTAAAATTCATTTATCATCCTTAGCCTTCTTAAATTATCTTAAATAAGTTCCCAACCGTCATTTTCTTCTTTTAAAGTCCTTAATGTTTTATATTGTATCCCATATATCATCCTTCTATTAAATTCTTAGTTAAGTAGACAGAAAATGGTTGATGTGTCGAAAGTGTTATTTCCACATGGATTAAAGAGACTTGTGGCCACATAGATTAGTAACCTATCCATCTCGGTAATTGTTATATTATGCACATATGTCTAATTAGACATATTAATCCAACCTTTAATTCTCTATATATAAGCTACACCTAACCCATATTTTAACCAAATTACCTCTCTTTTGAAAAAGAAAAAACCATACCTTGTAGCATCTGACTCCTACCGTCATTTCTCCCTGCTCCGCCGGTTGATGCTTCACATCGAACTTTCTCCGGCCGCTTCGTTAGTTGATGCTTCGAATCGAATCTTCTCCAATTGATCATTGTCTTTCAATCGTGATGTTACTGCCTGTCTATGAATCACACTGCCATCCTCTCTTCCCAATCGTCGTTCCCACAGTGTCGCAGACCTCTAGATTTCGGTGTTATCACTTGCCGGATCATATTGCTCATCGCCTCAAGATTGCGTCGCCCATTGATTCCGGATCGCCATAGTCACCACCACCACAACACTGCTACTAGGAGACTCCTTCCTTGCCTCCCCCACTGGTCTATTCGTAGAAATAACCTACAAAACTATCTAATATAGATATTAAGAAGTGTTTGATATAATATGTAGACGTGTTTGAAATAATATGTAAAAATGTTTAGTACAGCATATAGAAGTATCTGAAGTAATATAAAGACAATTTATTATCAAGAGAAATTTAAAGTACATAAAACAATAAGAATAAGTGTCCGAGTAAATATAAAAAAAGTGTTTAAAAAAACATAAAAGTGTTTGAATTAATATCCAAATAATTTATTTTTCTAAAAAATAGAGGTGTATAAACTAATAAATAAGAAGTGTCTAAATAAATATCTAAAAATATCTAAAATAAAATACAAAAATGTATAAACCAATAACTAATAAATAAAATCTATTTTTTTTTTGCAACAAATAGCAGTGGCCAAACTCTCCTTGCCAATCTTTTTTTTTTCTTGCCTAGGTGTCTCTACCGTGGCCACACATTTCTCACCAAGCTCTCTTCGCTATCATCGTCATCCTCACACCTGGCCATCATTGTTGGATCTTAATCACCGTCGTCTCGTAAAGCTCGTACGCCGCTTTTTTCTTCGTTTATCGAATCTGAAGCTAGTCTAAAGCTTCTGCCCTTCCTCGCCTGAATCGGTTTTCTCTATCTCCCTAGCTTGGCAAAGCCAGATCTGGTATTGTCCTTGCTGAACGGGGACTTTGCCTAAACTCCTACTCTTCGTCACTTGCGCTTGCGTTCTTCGTCTCATCATTGTCGGTCGAAGACTCAGTCTGAAGCTCCCGCTCTTCCTCGACTGTGCTTGCATTTTCCGTCTCACTAGCTTGACAATTACTTCCCCAAATTTGATGCTTTCATCCTTCCTAAAAACATCGTTTGGAGCTGATTGTGGTTGAAGCACATGAAAAAATGTGAGGGATTGCAGCAGCCGGTGGTTTGAGAAGGTTTTGGGAAGACACCGCATTTTAGGGTAGTGGGTTAGATGGAAATTAACTAAGATTGTGAGGGATAGATTTGGAAAATCATGCACTGTGTTTACTTAGACATATGTTCACATTAGATGTGGTACATCTTGGTTTGTATAGGCAGGAAAAAGGATGGGGTTAGGCAGGAAACCAGCTCATGCTTTACTAAAGACACTGAATTAAATACTGTAGTATACCGTTTACCGCGGATATGCGATACGCGAAACAAATGTTTTTGCATTTTGTCATTTTACTGCGCGGTATACCGCATACCGTGTAGTTTTTATATATATTTTATTAAAAAAAAATCACGGTATATCGCAAATACTGTGTGGTATATATTGCGATATTTTTTTTTTCACAAATATTTTTTTTTACATCAAAATATCATAAAAAATATAAAGCATTAAAATATAAATAATATACATATCAGAAAATGAAATAAACATTTAATAGTATGCGCAAAGTATATGCAATTATGAATGCGTAGTTGGCTGGTCAGTGGTCACAGACTCGCAGCTTTTGTTTTTATCTCCATTTCCTTTTTTATTTTTGAATTCAAAGTTACTTTTCGTACCTCACATGCATTATTACCTTGAGTAAATATTTGATCAAGTAACTTGATTTGATTCTTTCTTTCCAACTTTAATTTTTTTTCTTTACTTTTTTTCTAACTTTTCGTACTCTTTTACAAGTTTACCTTACATGTATTATTGCTTCTTTATTTCTTTTCACGCTTTTGTTTGGTTCTACTTTTATTTATAAAATGAAATAGAGAACTTTCGAACACAACACCAGGTCTCTCAAGTTTCTGAGACTTTGAAGTCTCAACACACCCATCTAGCAAATAACATCTTTGATTTTTACAACATATGGAGCTTTTTGTTGGACAATCCAACAATATTACTTAGCTTGGAATAAAGAATTCATTCCCAAGTTAAAAGGTATGTGAAGACTTTACTCTTGACATACTTTTTTATTTATTTATTTTTATCCTTTCTTTTACATTTTTTTTCTCAATTAAAGTTCATATTGTTGTTTAATTTTTAGGAAATTTTTTTTAAGACTTTACTCTTGGCACAATTTATTTATTTATTTTTCTATCCTTTCTTTTACATTCTTTTCTCAATTAAAGTTCGTATTGTTGTTTAATTCTTAGGGAAGTTTTTTTTGCAAATTATACAATGCCAAGAGGATCAAAAGATACTGGGTAGGATCATGGAGAGCCTACTCCTGGCACAATAAATGGCATAATTTGCAAATATTGTGGACACATCATGAAAGGCGGTCGAATTATACATTTGAAGAGACATTTAGCCGGTGTTGATGCATCTAGAAATTGTAAACCATGTGAGAAAGTCCCGCCAAAGTTTAAAGAAGAAATGAGAGCTATATTGTCTCTATATGTTAGCAATAAAATGACAAAATTCCAACAAATGAAAGACATTAGAGCAAAGTTGAGATTGGACGTGATGGGGTGAATATCAGTTGACACATATCCTCATGATATTCCATATAATGAAATAGCTACATACAGGCAAGCAGCTCGTGAATTATAGATATCTTATTGGGAAAGTGAGCAAAATACAAGGTATCAAAGTCGTCCTAGAAGTAATAATAAACAAAGCTCTAAAATATCTTCTATGTTCAAATGTATTCAAAGTGTTAAAGGATCATCAACTCATGCTCCACTAGTGGCTTCTCATTACAAATCTTCAGGTGCAAAATAAAAAGGTGTTGTAGAATATTTCAAAAGTAAGTCATTAAGAGAAGGCATGGGGCGCATGATTGCCAAATTTTTCCTATATGACAATGTACTAGCAGCAAAAGCAAAGTCACATCATTTTAGAAATATGGTGACAGGAATTCAAATGACTGGAAAAAGAGTTTTACCTCAATCGTCTTATGAAATCAGAACAAAATATCTTGACATGGAGATAGCTGAGATGCAGACATATATGAATGAGGTAAAAGAAAAGTGGAAAACATATGGTTGTACCATTATGTGTGATAGTTGGACTGGGTCAACAAAATTATCCATCATCAATTTCATTGTATGCTCTAAGAGAAACACTGGTATTTTTAAGATCAGTTGATACTTTTGATAAAATCAAAGATCATAAATATATTTATGGTTTGATGACGGAGGTTGTACAAGAAGTTAGCAAAGAAAATGTTGTGCAAGTGGTAACAGACAACGGGAGTGCATACGTAAAAGCCGGCAAAAAATTGATGAAAAAATACAATCTATAGTGGACCCCATGTGTAGCACACTGTATTAATCTGGTGTTTAAAGCAATTGCAATGAAAGATACTATGAAAAAAGTTATTGACAATGGAAGAAAAATCACAAATTTTATATACAACCATGGTTGGCTTCTATTGCAAATGAGAATATTTTGCAAAGGTGATATCATTCACCTTGGTGCCACCAGATTTGCTATAAATTACATTACACTTGATTGCTTATTGAAAAAAAAAAGCTGGGCTAAAAGAACTTTTTACGTCAAATCAATGAAATACTCACCAGTTAAGTCGAATTCCAATTGGAATGTATGTAAAGACTTTAACTTGACTTACTCTTTTTGGGATCAAGTTAAAAGAGTTTTTCAGATCTAGGAACTGCTATATAGAGTACTCCGAATTGTTGATAGTGAAGTATGACCAACCATGAGTTGTGTGTTTGAATTGATTCGGCCTATGAAAGAACATATAAGTTTTATTCGATCTACAAATTGGGTGCTGAAAATTATTGAGGAATGGTAGGATAAAACATTAGAGCACCCATTTCATGCAGTAGGTAACCTTTATATTACTCTGTATATTTTTTAAGAGGTAATGATTGTAATTGTCTTATCATGAAATACTAACTAATATAATTTTATAAATGTCATTTTAGCCCATTTTTTGAATCCCAAGTATCACTATCAGAAGGGTGTTAGAGACAATTCATATTTCTTAAATGTTATTCATGAAGTTTTTTCAATTTTAAATCAACACTCTTTAGAAATTGGGTCATTTGGAAATAAAGTACCATGGGATTTCATTTTATATAATATGTTATTTCTTTTTTAGATTTTTTTGTTAATGATTCCTTTTATTAAAACAAATAATGATATTCAGAGAAGCAAGAAAGTCATTTTATTAATATCATCAAGACAAAGTTGAAACCAGGTTAATATAAATTAGTGACATTTTATTAATAAATGTAAACAATATTTTACTAAACTTTTTTGAATTTGACTTTAATATATTGTACTAATAAGACTTTTATTATATGATTGCAGTTGATTGGTGGGAATTATATGGGACTAGTACACTAACTTTGAGAAATTAAACGGCATCCTCTTCGGCTTGTGAATGAAATTGGAGCACTTTTGCATTAATTCATACCAGCAACGAAATCGATTAGCTCATACAAGTTTACAAAATCTTGTCTTTTGCTATTACAACATGAAACTTCATCTTAGAGATATAATAGTCATGGACAATAAAGATGGCGAGGATGATCCGTTAAATCTTCTTAATATATTGGTTGAGCTTGGTGATGAAGATGATTATCCATTTTTTTAGTGGATACGTCCAGCATATTTGGATGATAATGAAGAAAATCCAGATCGACGAGTTAGAAAACATACTCAAGAAATGGGTATTGATGTTGATCGTGTAATAAATAAAAAGGTTGATTTATCTGAATCTTCTAATGAAATTAGAAGTGTTTTTCCATCTTATCCACCAGGGTTTGCTCATCATTCTAACAATGTTACAGGTGATAATGATAATGATGACGATGATAGTGACAACAATGATAATGATGATGATGACAATGACAATGACAAAGATAAAGGAGATATGGGTTATTACTGTGACAGTAGAGATTGAAATCGTTCTAGAACTTCTAATGCCAAAAGAAGTTTTATGTCTGAAGACATTAGAAGACAAAGTTTTACTGGTTATATGAATCCTTTTTCATGTGAAGTTGATTTTTTACATGCTACACAAGATGAGGATCATGGATCAAGAAGAAGAAGATTTGGGGCAATGGCCAAAAAAGGGAAAAAGTATATAAACTATAAATTTGTGAGTCAATTTGACTCAATGATGATGAATAGTGAAGAAAATTCAAGTAGTCCAACATAAATTTAATTGGTGATGGTTGCTATATAGTGTATGAATTATATGGATATCTACAATAAATGACATCATCTTTGAGTGAAGGTTCATCATCATCGGGCCCAATCTTTTTCAATAATCTATTCGGTGGCAATCATCACATTTTTCAGCCACAACATGATGTCGAGTAATATCCCCCAATTAGATTTTTAGTGTATGCTACTCCAACTGAATATTACTCTCATTCGCAGAATTTTTTTGACTTAAAACCAAAATTTCATGACATGGGATAAACAAGCTATGAAAAAAGTGTCATACTTTGAGCTACCTAGAAACTCAATGTGATATTAGAAAATGCATTGTTATTATTAAAATATTTGCTTCTCTTATATCAATAAATTAGTTTTTTTAGTATTATTTATTTTGTTCCATATATAATATTTTTTTATGTTTTTTGTATTAAAAAAATATCTTCTATCGTATATATTTTATTTATATTTTACAAATTATGATGAGAACAATTAGAATACATATAAAATGTGTAAAAATAAATTATTAAACAAATTATGTCATCTAAAAACAATATTCTAACATTTATTTTTTGCGGTAACGGTAACGGTATGTGACATGGTATATCATGCGGTATACCTTAGAAATTGGGGGTGCAGTATACATAGCGATAATGGTATTTAACATCTTGACTAAAAAAAGGGGCCATTGTTTATATTTAAGAAGAGAAAAAAAAAAACAATGGAAGGACGACAAAAAAAGAGGCACTTATACAATTGTGGCAACCTTTCTGGAAGGTTCATTATGGATTATTTTTTAACTTTCCTGAAAGAAACGAATTACTTCCTGAGAGGTCCTGCTGGTTTGGATTATCTTCAGAACGCCTTTTGCTAATCATTACGGATCACACACTGATCCACACATCTTTTTGCCATTGATGGTGCGGTTGCTTTCATTTGTATCTAGTCACAATGATGGACAAAGGCATGAGCACACAGATTCTTTACCAATTTTTGTAGTAGATCAAACCTCTTTTAGGTCTCCTGTCACTTTAAAAACTGGTGGAAGCGTACATTCAAGGAATGGAATTGAAATCATGTCTACTATTCATGCATCTGCTCTGGGTAAAACAATTTTTCCAGTTGATACTCAAGTGCTTTATTTTGCAGAGGGCTAATTTTCTTAAGATAATCTTTAAACCTCATGCATTTGTCATGACCGTTTCTTAAACAAATTGCTTAACATTGCCCTTTTCTTTGTGTTGATTCAGGTCAAGTGTAACAAAAAAGTAACAGAGAAGTTATAGACCCTCTAATAAGGTTGAAATAGCCAATGATATGAAGACAAGGAAAAACAATCGTCAATTATTTACAGTAATTTTAATCATGTATAGCTAGCAATAGAGACAAATTATGAGCTTAATTGGTGAAGAACCAGCTTGGAGATAATCACTCCCAATTGTCTAACATCATAAGTTTTGCTAGTAAATTAACACAATCCATTTTGACTAACTAAGTTGAGGAACGTCCAGGAAAAAATTCAAAAGATAATTTTTGGCAGTTCCTTCTAAGATGACTAATTTGACAACTTTTTTCTATTGCGGTATTCCTATATACTAGCAAACCCTTTTGAATGAGCTGTTGGCTAAACCTGTAGCAATTGACACTGTAATATCAAAATGCACTAACCAATTACTAAAACTCTTGGATCATGTTGAGGATGTTGGTCTGGAAGTAATTGTTGAAGTGGCGATGGAGTGATTAAGAGATGATGAGAAGGATGCAGACGATGAGAAGCTTCAAGCGAGGAATGGACAATGGCCCATATTTTATTCTAACGGAAACGTTTTCTTCCCTTCTCAATTTGGCCTTCCTGTTTTTGTTAAGAATCCGAAACCATTTCACACTATTAAATTAGCATGCACCAAAATGAGATTACATAAATAATCACACATGTACCTTATTTTTGAAATTCTACAAGTGCAAAATTCTCCAAGCATCACACGCTCGAATTCCCTCTCTCTTGGTTCTACTATAATTTCACATGTCTCTTGTGCTGTTGTTATCAATTCTTAACAACTCTTTTATAGGCACACTCGAGTAGAGATTAAAATGTGGCGTGGACCCATTAAAATATCTTAATCCTGGCAAATTAGTCCCCAGCTAATTTATTGTTTACAAGTCAATATAATATTTTATACGATCTTGTAAAATCTCACAGGAGTTCAGAGATAATTCACAAATATCCATATGTTTTATTTTATTCTATTTCATTTACCATCCAATATTGTTGCACATAATCCGAACTAGATCAATCACATTCAAATAGTGGCACTGTCAATACGGAATCAACTATGTGCACGTCTCTTCAAGTTTATCCGGACTTTAAACAATTTAGAAAAATATTTATAAAATCTATATGTACTATCTATATATAATTTTATATAAAAAATAATATTTTTGAAAACAATATTTTTCTAAATTGACTATGTGGATTTCTTAATCCGAAAAACCAAGAGACTTACCCCACAATATTAACTCTTTACTTTAAGAGCGGTGAATTCTATTTTGAATAATTATGAACTTAATATGTTAACATTTATGTAATGCAGTATGTCCAAGTATATCCTATATTAAGCATAATTGGTTGACATATCAAAATCACACAATGTATACATTTAAATTCATATTATTCTCAAGTCTACGGAATAAATAATATTTACTTTTTTTCAATAATTGAAGGTCTAAGAGTAATTGATTTGGTCATGTCCAAATATTTATCTCCATAAATATTACATATACATTATGAATTATTATTCCAATAACTGGAACAAATCACTCTATTTTATATAGTAATGTCATATGTTCAATCTTTTATGAGCAACTAACTCATATATATGCTCATGGATTGTGACCACCTTTTAGAAATTATAAAGATAAATCAAGTCCCATGTGGCATGATTTCCATCATCCATCAATTCATATATAACTTAGTTCCATGGGTTTATCATAGTAGAAGATAAAAAAAATAACATAAATCGAAGAAGAATCATATAAATTTATTAAATCAATTAACAAAGTTTAAGTTGGCTTTGATGAGTACAATAAATCTTTTAGTTTTTTCATCATCCTTCTGTTTCTTCTCTTGTTTCTTTTCTTCCCTGATCTGGCCAATGGGCCTTCCTTACAAGTAAATATTTGTATTAATTACATTTTACTATTTTATATATTTATATATGATATTTTTTATTTAAAATGACTAAAAAAATATCTCAAACACGTCTGCGAAAAGTAAAATACCACGGCATGTATCTCATGATATTTGCGGCATATTGTGGTTTTTAGACAAAATATATGTAAAAAGTTACAAGTATGCCACGATATTTTGTGTAAAATAAAATAACAAAAATATGAAAATATTTGTACCACATACCGCATACCGCAGTAAGTGATATACCGTGGTATTTAATTTCATGGTTTTCATACACATGATTTCACACGAACAAATACACATGGGTTCACTAGCTTATTTTTTTATCTTTTTGGATCCCTTACCATCAATTTGCCTCATGAATCAAATAATAGTTGTGATCGCATCCAAACATACAAAATCACATATATGTATAAATTGGATAATAGATATGTCTAAACCTAATGTATAAAAAAAAGAGTAAAGAATATGTACAAATATGTAAGATATATATACAAATGAGATCACAAAGTTGATACTAATATATTAAATTATATGTATGAGTTTAATCAATTAAATATTTCTACCAACTTATTGATTCAGTATACAAATATGTATAAACATATATGCTTATCTATACATATTATTTTTTCTAACATTTTTTTTGTAGTTTTCATGCACATAGTATTTCACACGAGCAAATAATACATGGTCCCTAGCTTACTTCTTATCTTATCTACATCGCTTACCATTAATTTGTCATCATAAAGTCACTTACCTTATATAGTATGTTCTAATATGATTCTTTCTGTTACATTTATCTTTCAATTAGTCAGAAAATGATGTTGATTTAATGATAATTTACATTAAAATTGATCTAAAAATAACATCTGTAAATATCTCCCAACTTCTCCTACCAACAATACTAAACTTTCAACTATAAAATCTACAAATTACACCCATGTCTCTCACTAAACCCTTCCCTTCGATCCCGTCCTCCCCATCATCCTTGAATTAATAGCAATTCAAAAAAATATTTTATTTATATTGTTTCGCATGTATACAAAAATTTATATTTATTATATTTTGTTTTGTTAAACAAAATCCGTATTTAGTTTTCCAAAAATAAAAAATTTGTTTAATGGTAATGCATTTGTGATATATCTGTTTGGTATGAGATGAATATATTTTAGCTTTTATTTTTATTTTCTCTCTATTTATTTCAATACTTTTTCCTCAACTATTTCATTTTTTTTTTCTTATTCATTATAATTATTTCATTTATTCTATTTTTAGATTTTTTATCTTTCTTCTATTAGCTAAGTTCTATTTTTCTAAATATATATAGATATGAAAAAAATACATGTACGTACAAATATGTATAATAATAATAATAATAATAAATAATAAATAATAATAATAATACATTTAAATTTTATTTTTATAAATGATTTTGTTTTTTTTGTGCATATATGATTATATTTATATAGTTGTATTTATGTATTTATACATGTTATATTTTGGTATTAAGATTTTTTATAAAATGCATATTTTTTTTTGTATTTATATCATTGTATTTATTTATTTAATTTTTTAAATTCAGAATTTTCAAAAAACATATTGTCACCACTTTGTACAATTATTATTATTATTATTATTATTATTATTATTATTATTATTATTATTTTACATTTAAAAGCATTACAAGTATAGGGAGTTATATATTATATTAGGAAAGTTAGGAACGAAGGCAGCTACTGTACAAAAGCCAGAGAACCTAGGCTACATTTTGTCATTGCTAAACAAGCCTTAGTTGGAGGAAAGTGCGACACCTGCTACTTAAACCTAGGCTGTGCCTTTGGTGTTTCTTGTACTTTATCAGCTAGACTGGTTGCATGGAACTTATACAATTGTTAATCAAATAAGCGTTGCAACAAAATAAATAAACCTGTCAAAGTGACTAAAATGAAAATTTAAAATTTATATTCACCAGGATAAGCACTCAAGAAAATTAAAGGACCAAGCTTGTTACTTTACATAAAAGCAACTCAAACCAAACTATTGGCTAGGTTAGATATATCAGGTCGTGGGTCGGATTTCAGTTCTTGTGGAAGGTCACGAGAAGTCTTCCATGAACTCCTCTTCAGTTCAAATGACTAAAAGCAGGTTCAGGCAAGCGACAGCTTAGGCTGGCTTGGATGGTGGATGGTGGCCTTTAGGACAGCGTGGGTGGGACTTGGTAATGGCAAAAAGACAACATTGCAGATCCATCCTTTGGCTCTCCTTCGATTTCCTCTTGAAACAACTGCTGCAGGACGACGACACGATTCGAAAAAGGCTGCAGTGGTGTTGCCTGATGGAGGCTGGGTCTGTCGGATGGAGGTTGGGGCTAGCTGCAGAATGGATATGAAGGCGAGGGAATTTTACAGGGGGGACATGAGAGGAATTTTGTGATTTTAATGATGGTATTATTGACATTTAGCTTGCAGGAAGTGCATTTGACAAAGGGCTCTTATTAGCTGATAAGTGACAAATATCGCACTCTAGTTTGAACTCCTAAGTTTAGAATTATGGTACATATACCTTATTAATTTAGTCAAGGTCAATGTGTTCTATTTTTTGTTTTTTACTTCAATTCCTCTCTTTGGCTCCATCCATCAGCAATAATAATACTCTTTCGGTTTCATAAAAGTTGATCATTTTTTTAACTGAAGTTTGACTTAAATATATTCATATTAATTTATACAGTAAAAAATTCTTAAAATTTATATTTATAAGCTATAGCCTTTAAGGTACCATTTTCATATAAAAATTTTATATTTCTATAATAAATTTTGTAATAAAAAATTATATATTTTTTTTCAACTTAAGCCGTAAAATAGCAAAAGAATAAAAAAAATTGCATGAAAAATAAACAATCACCAGTTCAACATACCCATACCAGATTAAATCATGAAATACCCAGAAATAGATAATTCAACTGGGCATTTTTAATTGGTTATTTTTTATTTTTCATTCTATTTTTCGGTTTTTTTGCTATTTTATGGTTTAAGTTGGAAAAAAATAGATAAGTGTGTCAAATTCTATCTCTTTAGAGTCTAGAATAGTATCCATAATTATTTAAATGGATTATATACTTTAATTTGGTACAGTCATGTTGAATTGGTAATTTTTTTTTATTTTTCATTCTATTTTTTTTTTAAGTTTTTTGCTATTTTATGGTTTAAGTTTAAAAAATAGATAAGTGCATCAAATTCTATTTCTTTGGAATATATAACAGTATCCATAATTATTTCAAGGGATTTTATACTTTAATTTGGAATGGGCATGTCAAATTGGTAATTTTTTTTGTTCTATTTTTTTATTTTTTGCTATTTTATGGTTTAAGTTAAAAGAAAATAGATAAGTGTGTTAAATTCTATTTATTTGGAATAGAGAATAGTCTTTATAATTATTTCATGGGATTTGATACATTAATTTGAGATGGACATGTCGAATTGATTGTTTTTCATTCAACTTTTTGGGTTTTTTGGCTTTTAATGTTTAAGTTGAAAAAAAAATGGATAAGTATGTCAAATTATATTTTTTTGGCATATAAAATATCTATATAATTATTTAAAGGGATTGAATACTTTAATTTTCAATGGGCATATTAAATTTGAAGTGTTTTTTAATTTTTCACTCTATTTAAATGTGTTTTTTGCTATTTGATGAGTTATATGTCCTAAATTTATATTCAAGAGGTCTCATGTTCATTTTGCTCACATTCAGGGCTACTTTGGTATTTTCCTCTCGAATTTCCATCAACCATAATGAAGATAATGGAGGAGGGGCATTTTTGCTACAAAAAATTATTTTAATCCTGCTTTCAACATTCGACAATTCAGGGATAAATATGCAAAATATGGTATATTTTAATAACAGATTGTGTAATTTAGCCTAATAATAATAACCTCCATTAATGGCTGAATTCTGAGGTCTCCTTGAAGGACTTAAAATGGCAGATTTCATGGGTCGATCTCACTTTGAAGTTGACTCTGATTGCAAAGAACTTTGTAAAATGTTTGCTACTAATTCTGCCCCAAACCCTTACTTGCAGCCTATTTTTTAGAGCTGCAGGTTATTGATGCAGAAACTTCATATCATGGAGCTGTGACACCTACTTAGAAATGCGAATCAAGCGACTGACAAGCTGGGCCAAGTTGCTGCATCCATGCCAGAAAACGCTGTGTATTTTGATCACCCCTTCCTTTATCCTAGACATTTTGGAGGAAGACCCCATTTTGTAGTTTGCTGCTTTTATAAGATCCCTTTTTCCACAAAATAAATAATAATAAATTAAAAATAAATTAAAAATGAACACTACACTTCATTTTATTTTAACACTTGAACATTTGTTTCTTTCTTTTTACGTGGAAATTAAGGTGTATAGACTCTTTTGCTTTTTCTTGTTCTTTTCACTTTTGCCTAATGTGAAAAATTTTATCAAATTTTAGGGTCACTTTGCAGCTCTTTAGATAATGTAAGGACCAAAATGAAAATTTATAAAACGTTTGAGGACTAAATTAAAATTATTTTCAAAAAGTTGAGAGACTAAACTGTAATTTTAAACTAAGAATTAAAACGTCAGTAATATGGTAAATTAATTGTAAATTAATTTTTTATATATAGAAACTTTATATGTTGAAACTGCCTAAAATAGTACAATTCCCATCTTTTTTGAAACAAAGAAAGTAAGTGTTAAAATCAAGAATATACTAATTGTATTTTTTGAGAAAATGTAAGAGTGGTTGACTATCAAATGCCTAGATTTGATGGTCAACGGCATATTTATCACTATCCTCGTAACAGATCATCACCCTAAAACTTTCAAGATATTAATGGCCTTATATGTAGCTAAACTATTTATCAGGTAAATACTAAATAGGCTCATCTATTTTATTTTCTTTTTTTAATAATTAGAAATAAAAAAGAGTAGTTGAAGATAAAATAGATATAGTTAGTTGGTGTGCTTCCTCAATCGTTGGTCGTCTAATTACCACCAGAGATAGTTGTTTGAACGTTGGAAGTAGAATTCTCACTTCCTATAAAAGATGATTAACATCTCTATAGGCACTCGCTTTCATCAACAATGAAAATATAGCCTTGAAGTCAATTGGTCAGGATGGTGACATTAAGGAGAGCATTGACAACCAAAATCTAAGTGCATGCATGATTGCTTACTATTGCTTGTGAACTATATATAGTTAATATGATTGGTTGGTAAATCCACTCATCCAATTGCTCCACTTTGGCAGATGAGTTTCAAGCATCATAACCTTAAATATTATTGAAGTTCGACAGCACCATCTTTCATCCCACAATTTAAAGCAGCAAGCAGGTGGCGCCTAAGCCAAATTAAAGACTCCATGTTTGTACTCCTTTGCCACTAGTAGCTCCCTGACCATGTCATCACATTGATTGATGGTCCAATGAGACTATTGGGTTGCCTCAGTATTTTTGCTCAGCCATATGCTCTACAAGATTGTTATTGAGCAAATAAACTTGGACGAAGTCCACTCTTGATGATTTTCGATTATCCTCAAGATCCATCCCTCAAGTGTTTCATGCAGTCTAGCTTGATTTATATACATGGTTGAGGTCCATATGTATATAAATCATTTTGGGGGACTTTAAGAATTAATGAGCCTAAATCATTTTGCATTATTCTCCAGAAAGACCGAGTTAGTGGTGCCTTGTTAAATATTCTAAGATTCATATGATACCAAGACCACTACACCCCTTCGGAAGAGACAGCAAAAACCAGTCTTTAAAGTGGATACAACTTTGTTGTTGGACCCTTGCCACCAAAATCTAATGAATGACTTTGTAATCTGGTCACTCACGGTCATCAGGATATGAAATGATGGCATCATATAGACTGCTAAGGATCATAAAGAAGCTTGGATTAGAGTTCGTCATCCTGCATGGTTAAGCAATTTCCATTTCGAAGAAGATAATTTTGCATCAGTCTGCAAGTTGCAAAAGTCATACAATATGGTTTTGGATGATATCCCCAAATGACTCTGGGTGAACAAAATATACATGCATAAATCAGGCAAGAAACATGGTGAACAAATCATTGCCACAAAAATGCTAATTCAATCAAATACTGTAATTACATATTGCCGAACACATCGCTGCCATTTCAAAATCATCTGCTCAACAATGTACTTTACAAATACATTCCAACAACTAAGGATAATACACAAAAATTAGTAAGTACATGTGGTAACATCAATCAAGCACACGTAGGGTTCTGTTATAAGCATCATCACTGCAGTTTGATCCTTACCGAGTACTGGCATCAGAAAATCCCCACCGCCACTGGCACAGGTAATACCAGACGGGCAGTGCTGAGGATTACATCTGCCAATCATTCAACAGGAGGGTCCAAGCGGATTTTCTCGTATAACCGGTAAATCAGGGTGGACTTTGACATCTGGGGCTCCCTCTCCAGCACATCAATCACATCTTTAACAGAAATGGCACAGGCCGCATTGCTTTGTGGAGCTTGGTTTCTCCCAGATTTCCTCAAGGTCCCTGTTAGAATAAAGTGGGTATAAGTTCGAAATTTTGCCAGTGGCATTCAAGAATAGAATCACAACTCATAAGCTCCCTTAGAACACTAGCCATCATCACCATCACCATCACCATCATGATCATAATACTACACCTTAATTCCAACTACGTTGAGGTTGGTGGCATGCACCACATAGTATCATTTAATTAATTAAAGTTAATTCACACTACAAAAAAATAAAAAAGCAAAAGAAAACAAGAACGAAATGAAACAAAGTGGCGAAGTTTTATGATGGATGCCATTCTTTACAAAGGGTAATCAAATGAAATTTCAAAAGCATCATTACCAGAGGTCCTGTCCACTTTCATGGAAAAAAAATAACATGAGGCCGCAAGAAGTAAAAATAGTTGTTATAGTCATATTTCATCACAAAAGTAACATCATAAAATCAACATGCACATTGGAACATGGTGCCACAAGCTCACTTCTATATTAGCGGTAGAAAATATTAACCTATGACGTTTGTTCTGCTACTGTCATAAAAGGATAAAAATGAATCAATCACTAAACTACACATTAATCGTAGCTAATTAAGGTAGGCTCCATTGATCTTATGCTTCCACTTTGATGAGTTGAGTTAGGTTACTCCATAAACTCTAAAAGAACAAGACCTTTTTGTACTATTTCTGTTCTATCCATGTCGTCTAGCTATTAGTCTCACCCATCATCTAAGATTACAATCCTTGATTTTATACTCAATAGAGCTGCTTGTACCTCACTGTTAATTCCATCTCTTAGCCTACATGCTACATTATCACCTCCATCATAAAGCACATTAAACCATATTGAACCTTACTGATACCCTAAAGGTCAAATATATAATACCCTACACCATGTGTATAACTATTTAATATGCTTCAGCCAATTTGCAAATCAAACTCACAGAAGTGATCCTGAAAATAAGAGCCAATTCGTTTGGCCTTAGTACACCTTCAGCTCACTTCTTTTTTTGACAAGTCAACGAGCATGGCCCACTTTCCTTGATCCAAGCCATGGATTTGCTGGCTATTTACCAACCATGCCACTCCTCCTACCTAATCTTGGCCCCGTTAACCGTGTCAGCCTCTCTCCCACAGCCACTGAGCACGTTCCTCTCTGCAAAACTTACCCCCAGCTTCATCTCTCTGATCCATCTGTCCTCACTGATGCTTGCTTCGTCATTGGGCATCCCCCCTCCGTACCCACCACTTGATAACGTCACCTCCATCTGCTTACACCTCCAGCCTGGTCCAACCAGCTCTGCGCTAGACAGCATTTTCCCATCTGAAAACTTCCAGTGCCAGCGTCCCCCGATCCAGGTCCCTAACTACCTAACGTGCCCTCTACTTCTCCCTTTCACTCCAACAGCCTAAAGTGTCGGACTGTACCTTGGCCAACATCTGGATTGTTGATCCATTTGGTTGAAAATGGAAACAGAAAGAAACAAAGGGAAAATGCTTTCTTAAAATCAATGGCGTAGGAGTACTATTTTTCTTTTTCTCCACACATTTTTTCTGTTTGGTGAAGGTTTACATATAGTGATCTACGTAAAATCAATGACGGTTTACAGATTGCGTTTTATGTTCAAGGAGAATGGCATAGCTAGTAAATAGTCAGCAAATCCATGGCTTGGTTCAAGGACAGTGGGCTATTTTTTTGACTTGTGAAAAAAAAAAATGAGCTAAAGATGGATTAAGACCAAACAGATTGGCCCTAAATCTGACAACTCGTATAGATGAAGAAAACTCAAATTGGCTAGGATTATCTAACAACCAGGGTTTTAGAACAACTGTAAGTCACTCCTATCAACTTTGCCTTACCATTGCGTTGCTGTAACCAAAGAGCATTGAAGCATCATGGGCATGAGTTACACAGAAAGAATGAACTTAACAGAGGAACGTGTGAGCCGGTAACTTAAAGCATCTGGGCAAAGAGTGATAAACATATTTCTTCATAGAAATTGAGGATGTAGTGCATGAGTATTATTTTAAGTGATTTCCAATGACTCTTGTTGTAACTACGGTATCATTGATTTTCAGAACAAGAAAAAAGAAGCATGCATTAATGTGTATATTCAGAAAATGTTAGTCCTTTCAGAATGTAGGAAGTACCAACTGCAGAGTGAATTAGACATACCGCTTCCAGAAGGAGGGCTCAGAGGGCCTCCTCTTTCAGCATCCTGATCATCCTTGTGATTTCTTCCAGTTGTTGACAGGGGTCTGCAGTTTACATCTTTACCTGATTGAGAACCAGGTGCCCCATCTGACACACCTCCCTCTCGTTTTTGACGGGCTTGCTCTGCCATAAGCTGCCATTTTGACAACATGTCATCTCCCCCAACAGCAGCACGTGCAGCAACATTTGCAGCAGTGGTCCTCATCTTGTCATCATCCTCCTTGTTTACCTAGAGCAACAAGACCATACAACTAGATGGCCTCTTTTGGAGTTGGATGACCATACAATGCTCACATAATCAAATCTAACTTACCTTAATTGATTTTGCACGGCCTTCATCTTTATCCTTATCACCCTCAACAGCAGTATCACTCTCGGGCTACATGCAGAAAAAATTAGTAGCAGAATAATGTGGCATAAACATGTAGAAGAAACCTAGAAACTTCTCTGTTTGCACTTTATAGTTCTCCCTTTGTGCAAACATGCTGTTAGTAGATTAAACTGCAGGCACTCACTTCATTGAGTCTCCGGAGCTTCTCGGCTTCAGCTTGCTTTTTTTCCCATTCTGCCCTTGCCCTCCTGTTTATCATCATAATCTGCTGCTTTACATCTGATGTTATGACAGTCCGATGCCTAGACTTCTCCACACCAACCCGCTACATATAATATGTACAAGGATCAGGAATATATCTAAGATACCAATAGACTTAACCCAAAAGAGAACATTACTAACCTGCCTTGAGAGCCTGATTAAGCTGTATATCAGGCCACGCATTCTTTCCTCTACACACTAAACATTCAGTTCAATGAGAAAATGAAAAAAAATATATGCATAACCCAAGGACCAGGTATGTAGCACCTCACCAAAGACAAGCATCGCTCCACATCATTGCTTATATTCTTTAAATCACATTTGGCCACTGTAGTCACAAGGAAGACCATACATCAGGATGCAATTCACATTATCCTCACTGGCAGCAGAAACAGGAAAACCGACAAAATTATAGAGATGTGAACTGTATAGATGGTTAAAGAGCACTAACTAATTTCAGCCAATTTCTTCTGCAATGGTATTTTCTGCAAGATAAGTCTTTCTTCTTCTTCTTGCATAACCCTTCTAGATGCTTCAGAGACTCGACTATCTTCCTTGGGACCAGAAAACAACTGCTCTTCCTCTTCCTGTTTAAAACGTAAGCAAATAATGCCAGATTTTCAACCAAGTGGAATTTCTAAATTGCTAACTACAGAGGCACATAATTATGCGACTGCATACCCTAAGATTGACGCCACTGACAGCAGTGACATCATTTAGTTGATCGATGCTTTGATCAAGGTAGCCCCCAGAAACCTTTTGCTTCTTGCTGTAAATCTTGCATCAAGTGAGTCACAAAGTCTTGTACCGAAAGGTGCTATTAAGAGAACCCCCCCCCCCCCCCCCCCCCCCCCCCCCCAAGTAGTCATTGGTAGAAATAAATAACAATTCCTGGCAGGCAACATAATATCATTTTGACCATTGTGGAGGCTGATTATTCTTATGGATCTTGCACTAAGTGAGTGAGAAATGTTGCACCAAAAGTGGATATGGGGACAAACGGAAACCTGCTAGATGATACTCAGCAAAAAATCTCCAGTATCACACACAACAGCCCCTGACCCCCACAACCCCACCACCTGTGGAATAAAAAAAAACCCACACACACGAAAGGAACATAAAAAAACTACTTCCACTCTGCACCACAAACGCAACACATGTTTCCACTAGAGAAAATAATCATAATTATCAACAACAAAACAGCCATGTCACCTTGATGGAGGTGGCGATGAACCAGGTGCTTCAGCTGGTTTTTTCTGGCCAACAGCAGGCTTCTTTGGTGGTGTCCTTGCATTAACCCCAGCTGGAGAAGATGATTGGACCTACGACATCAACCAATAACAAAAAGACACCGCATAAATCTTCAACAAAAAAAAAAAAGTTAACAAGTCACATGCATGCATGCAAGAAGCATAAAATTGCATGCACCAGAAAGTAAATTCCAGAAAAGCAAATATCTGGCCAATCATATTAACCACTGTTATATTCTGCCTACCACCTGAACTAAAATCAGAACAAGTGAATCAGCTATGGTGCCCTGCAAGCTTGATAAAGCAAGCCATATGATTCCTTAGTGCTCTCTACGTTTGTACTGGCAATGGCTAGATGCCAAATCAAGAAGATTCAACCATGTCTAGCCACCCTATTGCTTACAGTGAGCAATAGCAAATTCTAGAGTGCAGATACTGGTAGGTTTCTGGAAGACGGCTACTTTTGAAAGCCCAGAAACTCCAGCTTCAGCTTCGCACAATAGTGTTATTCTCAAATTCCAAGTCCCAAGCATGCTTCAGACCATTGTTTCAGCACACCCTATCAATCATTTTACTTCTCTTTAGAAAATTTGAGTTCTCTCTATGTCACTCTATCCAATGCTTCATTTCCATTTGATCATGTTCCCTTAACTTCAATATTTTTAATCACGATTAGGAAGCAACCACTCTAGTTATTTTCCTCCCTTTTGATGCTGCAAGCTTCTTAAGGCAAAAGGATGTAGTCCAGACTTAAAAACATGGAACTCACATGGCTACTTTACTACTGTTTTCAACCACTCGATGCAGGTTGTGACAATGCATCCCAACTGCTTCTAAACTTTGTTTTTGTTTTAGTTTTTTTACTAAATAATGCATAAAATTGATGTTATAGGGTTATAGAAAATCATGAACACAGTTGTCTAAAATGTTGAGTTTATGCCTCCTTAGTGCATTATTTATGCATTGAGATTTAATGCATGGGGTTCATGTAATGGGAATAAATACATGGTGAAGTTCACCCATGGTGGAACCTTGAATAAAGATGAACGTGGAAGATTCATGAAGGAGCACTTATGACATAGGCGGGAAGATTCAAGAAGGTTCATGAATGGGCTTTGATAAATGGTTCTAGAGACTTCCATGAGCACTACATAAGGAGGAGGTTTTGGCCTCATTTGGCATCATCAAGGAGGAAAAACACAAACACACCACAAGTAGGGTGAGTGGGAGCCACTCTAAGGGTCTTTGGGTATAGAAGCAAGGTGAGTTGTGAGTGTTTCAAGAGTGTGCATAACTCTTTCAGTAGAGTAAACTTCAAGGTTGAGAAAGGTGTACAAGGGGTACCCTATTGAATACAAGGGCTCGGGTTGGGTAGAAACTTGAGTGATATTATCTTGTACTTGTTATTTTCTCTAATAGTGAAGGTGAAAACACTCTAAGGATGTAGTCAACCTTTTGGCCGAACCTCGTTAAATTCTTGTTGTTTCCTTGGCTTGTTTGTTTTCTCTTTCTATCAAGATCTACTACTTGTAGGACGAAGCAAGAATTCAATTTCCCAACATAAAGTTCATATTGATCTGATCATTTCTCTTCACTTGATACTTCCTTAATTTTCCATTTTGACTAATTCTTGTTCCGGAATTTGTTGGGTTCAAAATATAGAGCCAATTGCATCCATCTATTTCCCATTTCTTACATTTATTTTGCTATTATACTTAATAATGACTATCATGCACCAGCTATGCTCTATAGGTAGTGTCATTAAGAATGCATAATCAGAGATACAGGAGCACAATATTTAATGCTGCTTTGTTATGCACAGGTGAGTATATGAAATACCCAGTTCGTTTTAGCTTAAGTTAATTGACTTTAAAATGACTTATTTTTTTCTTACATCTTTTTTACCTGAAACTAATTTTAATTAAATTCAATTATTATGTGGTTACAATAATCCATTGAAAATACAATTTTTGTAATCTTACTAAATTTTTATGAATTTTTTTAGTTTAAGGCATTAAAAAATAAAAATTCATAAAAATTTAATAATATCATGAAAATTTATTTTCAAATAAATTATTGCATCTTGCATCTGCATAACATTGGCTTTCAAATAAAATTGGTTTTAGGTAAAAAAGATGTAAAAGTAAAAATAAGTCAATTGACTTAAGTTAAAACGAATTGGCCCTAGCCTCAATGATGATAAGAATCAGTCTGCAAAAACCCTATTCTTATTATAATAATTTCTTAAGTTTGCTTACAACCATTCCATAAGAGAACACCAAACTTGGATGGAACAATATGGTAAAATAAGCTTATACACCCAAACACCAAACAAACAGAATATCAATGTTAAAAAAGAGATTACCATCGAAGCAACGTTCAGTTGTGCTGTAATTGAACGAGAGGGAACCACATTATTAGGTGCCAAAGGACCAACTGAAGAAGGCGGCTTCTCTAAAATTTCCTCTTTCGGAGTCACTGGAACTATATTTTTCTGTTCTATCTGCCCATTAGCCATTCCCTGAGGCGTAGTAATATTTGATCTCTGATGCTGTTCAGCTCGTTGATCGATCGATCCTTGCTTGATATATGCCATTGATGAAGGAGATGATTGTGTTGAGACTGGCCAAGGAACTGAATTGTGTTGCACAGATGAATTGTTTGAAAAGTGAGAGAGAGAACCACCATGAACCCTCTTCTTATCATTTGGTGGGTATTGTTTCTCCAACTTAGGCCCACTCATCAGGTTAGCCTGGATAGATCCTCCAAGAGGAGTTGAACCCATGTTTTGATGATAGATGGGCCTCATTTGAGAGTCATGTGATGGTGGCTTCAAACTTGATCCAACTGTGGTGACATTTGGCCCAGAGTATGGGTGGACACTGCTGCTTCCATACATGGGAAAAGAAGTTTGTGGCAATTGCATATGTTGCTGTGGTTTGTTAAGCCCTTGAATAGGAACCGAAGATCGGTCCCTATCTTGAGTTACAAGGCTCGAACTCAAAGATGAAACTTGGACGCCAGGTACTACATGGGAATCTGACTGACTTTCCATCTCTCGAGATTTCTGTACATCATTTTCAGCGGATTGATACCTTGTTTCAATCTGTTGATGGATTGCTGCAGAGGGGGCATGAGAAGGATCCACGGGAGAAATAGAGCTTTGCTGGTGAAGCTGAGTATATGAATGTGAACTAGTGAACTGTGGAGCAGCATCACTACTAGATGGCATCCTCGGATGGCTTTGCCGTGCTGCGGCCTGGGTGGCCTGCATGTGATACTGTTCAGAACTCATCTGTGAGAATCAGCCCAGCATTTAGCTTTAACTTTAGCATAGGGATGAAGAAAACATTAAAGAGCACTAAAATTCTTCCATCACCTTTTGTTGTAATTTGTTGACTGCAATCCTAAGCATCTGGTCCCCTACAATATCCCTCATGTGGCGAACAAATCCATCTTTAGCTATTTCATTTTTCTAGAAACCAAAGCATTCGTAAAATTAGGAAAAGACGGAAAACCAATCTGGTGCCTTTGGCATCAGCTGCGTTGATCTGAAACAATAAAGCTTACCAGATGTCAATTAACAGACTCACCTTAAGTTTATTATATAGAGTCTGAAGCTGCATTGCTCGGTCTTTATCAAGTTGTGGGACTATTGCAGGTAACAATAATGCAAATGGGACTTGTTTGCTGCGATTCATTAGATTGCTTGGAGGTTCTGCAGTACTAGCCTGTTGATTACTAATTTTCTGCAGCTTCAAATACTGAGATTGACTGTCCTGATTATTTGTTCGATCCACTTCATGCATTGGAATAGCACTCCTTTCAGAAGTGTTCATTCCAGCTGTTTGAGGAAGATGGGGAGGAATCTGCCCTGTCACTCCATGTTGACGATCATCTTGAGATTGTTTCTGCTGAAGTGGGAATGACGGGAGTGAACTGAGTTCATGGGAGACATCATTCGGGTGAGATTGTTGCATTTCAGATATTGGCACAGGCTGCCTGTGCTCAATTTCAGTTGAATGTTGTGCTTGTTGTGGTGCACTTTCAAGTCCTTGTTGACTTTGGAAACTGGTACTATCAACTGGACTAGCAGTTTGCCATAATGCAAATGATTGACTGGAAGTTTGATTGCTTCCTTGAGACAGAACTGCTGAAGCATTTGAATATGCAGGGGCTGTAAAGATGTATTCTAATGGAAATCCTTTTCAAGGATTCATTGAGTGAATGCAAAATGCAGGTTTGAAGCTAAAATCCTTACATTATAGCATCTTACTAGAGCCTAACGTGCTGTTTGGCTTTAAAAATATATAGTATTATTCAGTTTGTAGATCTCAATTTTAGCATAAATGCCATAAAAGAAAGATCCAACGCTGCACATTTAAAGGTGTGAGACTCTGATCTAGGAAAACACTTCAACACTTCTCCAGCTTCTCCATCAGTACCAAAACTATAAAGCATGTTTCCCCAACGCTAGAATTATCAAATTATGCATCTTATGTTACGATCAAATCAAATTTGAAATGAAGTTTCAGAATTTTCTTTTCCATCCAGAAAAACCCTTGCTCCTACACATTTCAACAACGAAATTGCCACCTTTAAATCACTAAGAACTATGAAGAAGTGGGAATATGGAATATTGTATTTGCGAGGAACCCAAGCAAATCAATTACTGAAACTATCTGACCCGGGAAAAAGAATTACTTCATAATATAGGTGAAAAACAAAGAAATTGGTACCGGAATCGGAATCGGAAGGCTGCGAAATGGGAGGGTCGCCTTCGATATGTCGATTCAAGGCGGCCTGGAAAGCTTCCACAGCAGCACCAGAATGCATGGACTCGTCCTATAACCATCCAAGACAAACCAATTAGAGACCTCGATTCGCTAATCTCAATCAACAATTTGTTTAGGCAAGAAATTAAAAAAAAAAAAAAAACAATACGTACCTCATCTTCTTCAAGAAGCTTTACGATGGACGGGTCCATGATTGGCCTCCCCAACGGACGAATTTCTCAGCTCAATTCCTTGAGAATTTTGCAAAACGACAGAAGTTCGGAATGTGAAAGAAAAAAACCAGGGACACTGACAAAAAAAAGTTTGGAAGTTTTATGTGATTTTGCAGCTTGCGAGGTATTTGGAGCTGAGAGAAGAAGAGTATTACAGACAGAAACCAATATCAAGATCGTCTTCTTTTGTAGATGAAGGAACCCGGAGAGCCCAAATGCTACATAACGGATCAGGGTCCAAGCCCGTCATATAAACGGGCCTTGAGTTTGTGGGTTTATTGCTGCCAAACGTATGACCAGCACAGCAGGAGACAATTTACAAGTTTCGCAACACACGCGGCAGACAAAATTACTAATTTGTCCTTTTTTTTATTCATTAATTACCCTCATGCCACTCAATTAAATCAAGGCTTCAGCTTCATCCTCTCCAATGAACTGCAGCTGGACGTTCTCTTCAACCACCGGCACTCTCAAATCTCCTCTCATCCAGCCAGAAATTCAATGGTGATGAGCGACAGGAGACGATGAGACGACTATTACTTGAGAAGCGGAGCCGACGACCGGTGGTAATGAGGTGATGAGACAACGATCACCTAAGATGCTGAGCCAACGATCAGCGAAGATCCAAGGCAAACTGGGGCAAAAGCCTTCCTTTATTCTCTCCCCAATCGCCTGAGAATAGGCGTTCCAAGCCTACGATCAATGGAGATCTGAGGCAAGGCAATGATCAGTGGTGATGAGCGACATGAAGTGACGGGAGACAATGAGATGATGAGAAACAATGATCCTAGCCAATGATCAGCGAAGCTCCGATGTAACAATTCAAGGCGAGGCGACGATCAGCAGTGTTGCACGACAGGGGTGACGAGGAGAAAAATTGGAGCATGCTTTCCATCTGCAAAGAAAAAATAGAAGACACTTTTATATTTTTTCTGCAATATAAGTCAAGGTTATCAAAGTCAGGTTTCTACCTAGATTCGTTTTGGTTTTTCTATAGTCGTACAAAATCGTAAAAAAATATATGAAAAATAGGGAAAAAAAAACATCTTGGTTGCCTTCACTACCTCTTCCGCTCCTCTGCCCATCACTGGCGGCTCTTCCCGTCGTCCGCCCAACACCGTTCACAAATCTCCTCCACCGTCGATTACACCTTTGCTTGTCATCGAATTGTGCCATTGTTGGTCATCAAATCAAGACAAATAGTTAACAAATCGAGCCTTTACTTGCCAATAAATCGCGCCTTTGCTCGCTGTCAATCACACCTCCTTTGTTCACTATCATCGCAACTCCTTCAACTTTGATTTCGTCTCTACCACCTCATCCATCTTTACAATTGATTTCAACCTCCTCCACTATCACCGACCTGGTCTTCCTTTTTCACTATTCAATTCACCAATGATTCATCTCAATATTCCTCTTTTGCTGCTCAATTTATCCTGATCTTCCTTTTTTGCTATTCAATTTCTTCGTGATTTCACGAATTTGCAATTTGGTCTATTGCAAATTGAGTGGAGAGATTTTGTGAATAAGCTTGGGTATGAACATGGCAACCATTTTAGGGCCATTTCGTGTCGTAGGAGTTAAAGGGCTATTGGAGTTGAGGCTAAAAGAGGGCCAAATGTAGGCCGACATGACGAAGGAAGGGAGACGTGGCGAAGGCTGACTTGGGATAGAGACTCATGGCAATGGAAGGAAGCTGAAGGGTTTTTATTTTTTTATTTTTTTCTTCATTTTTCACATAATTAGCAGGGTTGATTCTTTGTGCCACACAGCTAATCACCGCACATTGGGGTGTCATGTGGCCAATTCCATTAATTTTAACGTTTTTCATTAGTTAAAGGTCTGAAATAAAATAAAAAAAATTGAGGCTAACAACCTTCCATGTGAGATTTTAAGGTTATGGTCTGACATAGGATAATAATAAAAATTAGGGGTTATGGATGCAATTAACCCCATTTTTATATTTTACTTTGGGCATTTTTAAATATTTATTTAGACATTTTTTTTATTAGTTTACACACGTTTATTTTATGAGGAAAAAAATTTATTTGCATATTGCTTTTAGGCATTTTTTAATTTTTTTTATACGTTTTTATACATTCATTCAAACATTTTTTATTATTTTCAGATAGTTTTTTTCAAGAGAAAAAAATTATTTATATATTAGTTCAGACACTTAAATGTTTCTTTTGACACTTTTCGATATTCATTCAAACACTTATTATTACTTCAGTCGCTCTTTATTTTCTAATAATAATAAATTGTCTGTAAAGTACTCAAAACATTTTCACATACTATATTAGACATTTTTACATATTACTTGAAACATGTTTGTGTTGGGTTTCGGGAGCCAAACAAGCGCAGCGAAATTTAACCGAAACCCTCCAAGATCCAGGTGAAACGTGGTAAACCGGGTGTTCGAAAATTTTCATACATAATTTTCGGTTAAGATCTCTCCCTCAACTATAGAGTCGAATCACAAAACCTAAACAGTTGATATATTCAAGCTCTCTATGGTATCCACACGAGCCTCTCGAGATCACCACGCTTCTACCACGCCCCGGTAGATGCGTTTCTCTTATGCACGCAGTGCTAGCTTGCGTCCTCCAAGGAATTGCAAGAGAAGAGTGCGACTGTCCTTTTAGGAGGCTAGGGTAAAAAGCTACGAATTTCTCACTAAAAGTTGTATTTATAGTGAGACTCAATTTCCAGGCCTAATGGATTTTAAAGCCCTAATCCAATTAGGCTTCAATTTCGGGCTTAATAATGGCTCAACTTTTGGGCTCATCATTAATACGAAATTATTGTCAAACCATAACCCAAATAATTAGCTCATGCACTCTAATGATCCAAATAGCTCTATGTGTGCAACCCAATAGGCTATTACCACGTTGGCAATGATCATAAATCACATTTATGATTATAAGCAATGAGCGGTGTCTAGCAACACATCATTGCTACCCAAATGACAAGATTGTCGGTGATTCGACTAAACCTTTATGATCATCATCGATATATGTCATTATCCCTTTGTCCAAGATATCAAGACTAATCACGAGACATGGAATGTGTCACTCTCGTATAGCCCAATCTTTGGTTTTTTGATTATCGAGTAGACCAACTTAAACTGATGACATTGATATCGTATATCAACTCATCTGAGCATAGCCATGCATTTTCTAAGTCTCACTCTATCAAGGGGCCCAAAGATATCACTCCCGTTGCATAGGAAGGACAAATCCCATCTTGATCATACAAATCCCTCCGCATGATATGTGGCATACCCAATGACCTCCTTCAAGTTCACTCAGTTATGAGCAACAAAGAAAAGTATCAAAGTATGTGACTCACGTGTAGGGAACCTTAATGATCTTAGGTCGAATGACTACATATACCATGATCACTATGAGAATCACTTATGACACTCATATAACGATCCATGTAGTGTTCTCATGGTGGGTCGGTCCAGTACACAAGTTCTCCAACTTGTACCCATATGTAGACTACATATCTCATATTAGTCTTCACATATACTAGTCGTTATGTACTATTACAACCCACTCCACAATAATACTAAACCAGGGACGTTTGAGAATATCATTATTCTAGGGTTACAATTATGTTTATTACGTTACGCATGTGCAAAAAATACAATCATCTCATGATTGGCTTTTTTGGGCACAACACTAACAGTTTGCATATTCCTTCAATACAACGGCACGTGATTAGACAGTGGCAGTGGGCAACAATGGCGGAGGTGGTGGCAATAGCGATCAAAAGGTTAACAATAAGATTGAAGAGGTATGTGACAATCAATGTAATCCAAAGCAATAGGAGTAGGAGGTGAGATACAAAGGGAAAACAATGGCGACGATGCAATCTAGAAGAAGAGCAATGATGGTGAGGTCTTAAGGTATGATGGTTCAGCAGCAACAATAGCGTCAAAGGCGACAATAATGGCGAGGTAAGGATTTTGTAAAAAGTGGAAGATTTTGGCTATAGGTAATTTTGTCAATTTTTTATGGTTAGTGTCTTATATACAAAAGATTAAGAGTTGGGTTAGTGTGTCTAATTAGACATAAGTGCATAATAAAATAACTAGTTTTGTAATACGCAAATTAAAAAATTAAGGGATAATTACATTAAAGGATAATTACACTTTGCCCTATGACTTTTTAATACAATCCAATAGGAACTGAAATCTTAATTTAGACTTTATAATAGGCCTAATTATAGAAATAGCCCTCAAACTTGCCTAACTCAAGCGAGTTGATCCAAAACTCAGAACTCACTAAAACTTAACCCCTTAACTTTGGAAAACTATGCACTTTAGTCCATTTTCTATTGTTTGAATAGATGGTATTAGGCTAAGGTTGAAATCAACTGGCCTCCTCCCCACGACCTTTCTCGTTGTGATTGATTCTATCTGATACCTTGATTCCGTCACGATTTTGTCAACGCGTCGTTGTCCCCTTCACCACCATGTTATTGTCTCCTCCTCACCACCACGATTTGACTAGGAAGCTCGATTTACCTGGGAAACGAATCACCATTGTGAATGAGGAGCAGTAAAGCAATTTGTGGCTGCCCACTCCTACCTTTTAGAAATTTTGTCTTGAAAATCGGATGTGGAAGAAGCAAACAAAATCGGATCCCTAAATCGACCCGGTTCCTAGCAAGATCAAAGCCACCACCATCCCGCTCATCTAGACCAGGAAAAGTGGCCAAATCTATCGAAATAAAGGTCCGAAAACTCCACCACGAAAGTTGGGCTCGCCGACAGCCACATCATCACTACCCCAAATGTCAGTGCCCCACCACTGCATCATCTTGCCTCCACACATGGCATTTCTGCTGTGTGGACTGAACTGCATAATGGACTGAACTGCTAACCTTTTTAAAGTTTAGGGGCCAAAGTTCGCTGAGTGCTGATTTTTGGACCAACTCGCTCGAGTTAGTCAAGTTTAGGGGCTAATTCTATAGTTAGGCCTTTACAATACTCATTTTCAAGTAATTTTAATTTGTATGATATTTTTTTTTACAATTAATTGATATTAAAAAATATTATTTTCTATTTATAGAAAGAAAAAATGGATAATTTAAAATGTCAATTAATTGCAAAAAAAACTATACAGATTAAAATTACAAAAAAATGTCAACCATAATATTTAAATTAAGATTTCAGAAGTTGATATCAGATTGTATTAAAAAGTAAGGGACAAAGTATATTGTTTTGAAACAGGAGGAATAAAGTGTAATTTTATCTAAACTTCAAGGGACCAATTATCATTAAACTAATTATTAAAATTTGGTAATTGTAATCGCAATAGGAAGCGTAAGGGTAATGCGAACCGCGTTGGCTGGGAGCAGAAACAGGGTCGAAATGGTTTGTTTGTTTTGTAGTTTTACAGTTGTAAAACAAACCTGTTTTCATCTGTTGGATTTTATAATTCGAACACGTCTTCCAGCTCCAATGAAAACTGGTGATGTGGGTTTCATGAAAACAGCTGGTTTCATGGTGTTTGTTGTTAGGTAGTTGCGTCGTGGGAGGGCTACAGGGTTTTAAATTGAAGAGATGGATGAGATTCTGTAATTTGCAGCTAGCGCGGCTTATCCTCTTGGTTTGGCCTCCTCCAGTCGCCGGAGACAAACCGATTTCGTCACCCAGAACCTCACTTTCCGGCCGGTGGTAGAAATTTATGGAACGGTTGGACAAAGCGAAGTTGTCAACTGGGAACGCTTGGAAAAGAATCGCCTCTCGGTTTGGGATTCGCAAATCCGGTAATTAACTAGCCATACGGTACATTTTAAGGTTAATATGGGATTTAATTATTTCTAATTAATTTTCACACATATATAATTGATATAGAGTTGAGAAAGCTGAAGAAGGAGGTGAGGTCATGCGAGTACGAAGACATTCATGTGATGTGGGAGATGCTGCTGAAAAACCAGGAGGAGACAAAGGAAGCGACCAAGTTGCCCAACAAAAGAGTTTGGAATTGCTTCAACTTGGAGTGGACAAAGTCTTGTGCTCCTTTTCTTCGCCGCCCCTTCTGATCATCAATCGACGTCCATCTCCGACCAATCTCAAAATATTTTGTACAAACTTGTGGTCTTGAGGATTTGGTGCCAGTACCACCAACTGAATCTGAAACCTGGAATTAAAATGTACACCACAGGTACAGCTGCTTAATTTGTTTTAGTTTCAAGACATCGTCACGGTTCTGTCAATCAATGTAAAGAGCAAAATAATTTCTAGATTATCTAGTTATTTATTAATTTTTAATTTTTATTAGTTTTTTATAGAGAAGTTCTTTTATTAGTTTTATTTATTTATTTGTTGAAGTTTTATTAGTTTTAAGTCTCGTTTGTCTTTTTTATAAATAATGATAATAATAATAATAATAATCTCTCAAAAACACAAGTGAAGCCAATCAGTTATTTTTGAATTCTCACATTCTGATTGCTAAAATTTAATATGTTTTTGGTATTATTAATTTTAGTACGCCTAGCATTTACCTGCACATTGGGTATAAAACTGCACTGGTAACTTAACCTCACCCAAATTGTTATTATTATAATCCAATAAACGTTTAACCCAAGAGGCTAGACGTCCGGCTGCTCAACTTTTGATTCTGTCTCTAACGACGCTGGAGACTCGTTCTTGCCATTTTCTCCTTTCTAATTTTTCATCTTTCCTTTTTCTCCCGCTCCCTGGATAACACATCGATATCTTTTTCTTTTTTGTATTTGATTCATGAAAAATCTCTTCAACGCTTCCTTAATTCTATCTCTTCAATTCCTTTTTTTAATTTTATTTTTCACTTTAATCTCTCACTTTATACTAGTGGAACAAAAAGTAAAGAAAATAGAAGAGCGAGAACCGAATGTGTTTGATTTGTTCCATTCATGGCTCATATTTATTTGATTTTGATGATAACAAAACATATTTGTTTTATGTGTTTCAAAGCTCTACCTAAAGATTTATACATTAGTCTCTTATTGATAAAATTTTGATCTTTGGAAGGAAAATTGTTTCTTAAGTATATTTGAAGTATTTACGGTGATTCAAGCATTACTTGTGAAGGAAGAAATCTTTTTCAAGAAAAATTCATTGAAGTTTAGAAGTTTGGAAGTGAGAAAAACCTGGAGCTACAGTTTCAATAGGGTGAAAATATTTCAACGTGTTGAAATTGGAGTGATTTTTCAAACCCGAGAGCATTTTGGTTCTCAAATATAAAAACATTCAATTGAAATTTTTTCAACCAGGTGAAACTGGAGCAATTTTTCAAACCCGAGAGCATTTTAGTTCGGGAACAGGAAAACACTCGAGTAAAAATTTTTCAATTGGGTAAAACGTTGATTCTAGACTTGCACGTGATTTTCTGGTTTGAAAATTCTTTGAAAAGTCTTTTTAAAATCATGCCACATCATATTGCCACGTGGACCAGGTGTTGACATGTCATTAATGAGCAATCTAGCCGTTGGAATTTAAACCTAGGGTTTCGCTATGAGATTGAATTTTCAACCGACTGAAATTTTTTCAACCAGGTGAAACTGGGAAACAGAAGCAAAAAGCTGTCAAATTTAACAGCAACGGCCACCTGCCTTCTTAGGGACTTTTCTAACCTTCCCAACAGTTCTTCAACGTCTCTTTGGCCCCCAAATTAGTATAAATACATGGAGAAACACCTTGAAGACAACTTTTGGCCATTAAAAGTGAAGATTCATCATTAAGTCCAAGAGAAAGAGCTTACCTTGAGAAAATCATTAGTGTTCTTATACTTTCAGTTGTATATCTAGCAAAGTGTGCTATTGTATGAGCTTGTGAGTTTGAAATACTTCAAACCTTAGAATTTCTTATGTGATGAATAGTTTCTAATGATCATTGTAAAAAACTAGAGAGTGGTTTCTAGTGAGGCTTTGGGAAAACTAGAGATTGGTTGGGTGTAAACCTTGAAGAAAACACAATTGTAATCTTAATCAAGATATAGTGGAGAAAATCTCAAGTGAGCAAGCTTGAGGAAAGGACATAGACTTCGGTTGGTAGAGTTGAACCCCTATAAATCTCAGTACACTCTTTTCTTTATCCTCATTTATTTACTTGCTTTATTTGTGCTTAGCATTACTTGGTTTGTTCTTGATCTTTGTTTAAGTGAATTTAGTTGTAAAAATTAATTTTGCTAAAGTTTTTAAACAACCAATTCACCCCCTTTTGCATTTGAGGCAACAGATTGCCTTCAAGAGCCTGGAGATCTTTTTCTCTCTTTTGTTGTTCTGTTTCCATGTTTTTCTTCCTATTGGTGTTAATTAGCCCTTAGTTTAAAACAATTTGCGGTCACCAGTTCTCTACAATTTTTAGCAGTATAAAGTGGTTTTTACTAGTTTTTAACTTTGTTAAATGTGAGTCAGAACCGAGGCCCGATAAGGGCTACAGTTTGCTTTTGAACTGGTTCAACCATGGTCAGGTCCAATTCTGACTATTGTAGGTAAAGATGATCAGTGATCTAGCCCAGCCAAGTTTTGGTTGGATAATTCTGGCCCAACACGGCCCAGCTTTTTAGGTGGGCTGGGCTGGGCCAAGTTTTTTATTTTATAAAAGAGAAAAAAAAAGTAAGAAAAATTGTTGGAGTGATATGAATAAAGACATTTTTAAATGGGGGGAAACATCACTGTCAATATAACTTTTATTAATTACAAAGCAAAATAACACTTAGAACAATTAGAACATACATTACATTTGAAAATGGCTAAGCATTCTTAAAATTACCAAAAAAAAACCCTAAAATCTGTGCTTAACACAATAATTAGATCAAATATAATCAGAAACCAAAAAGAGAAACCTAGGATCTAGTCCTATGTCTCCTCATTGGATGGAACCTCATCATTAGAACTCCTCTGATCTTACTTTCATAAAGCAGCAAGGGTCAATCCTAGTTGTAAATACATACCTCAACGGTCTTAAATGTCAGTCTTGCCCGTTTATCTGAAATAACCTTTTCACCCGCACTAAAAGATAACATGAATGTGACGGTAGATACCAATACTACCAAAATCTTTTGGGCTATGATGGACAAGAAATCGATAAAACATTCACTACTAAAAAAATATCTTTTTCCAATGGCCAAGCCATTGGAAATTTCCAACGCGATGAGCCATTGGAAAAATGGGAGAAGAATTTCCAACAGCCTGACCATTGGAAATTTTGAAGACTATATTTCCTAATGACTTAATCATCAGAAATTTCTAACATGCTAAGCCGTTAGAAATCTGGCTATTAGGAATTTCAAAATTTCAATTTCCAACGCAAAGGCAATTAGAAATTTTCACGTAGGAAATTCCCAATGAGAAGGCTATTGGAAATTCTCGCATTTGAACGAAGGCCGTTGGAAATTCTAGAAATTGGAATATAGTTCTATTGAACCAATAAATTTTGCAATTTTAGAAAGTAATAATAGTAATAATACTATTAGAAATGTTACATTGTTATTCATATTTATATATATTCATATTGATATATTTATATATATTTATATAATATATAATATATAATATATATATATTAATACGTATAAATATTATACACATTATTATTATATTTATACATATTATATTTATATATATATTATAATATATATCATATTTTCATACCAAGTTTGTATTAATTGGATTTAAATTAGAAAAAATAGTAGTCTATATTGAAATTTAAATAATAAATTGGAAACCAAATGAAAAAGATTATATTAGACATAGAGCGTCTAGCAGATGAGTTCAATGAGCTGGTTGATCGGGTGAAACCGAAGAAAAAATCTCAAAAATAGGTCTTGCGAAAACTCCAAGTTTCAGAAGCCATAACTTTTACTACGGTTGTCAGAATGACTATTATAATATATTGTTTTGAAGCAAATTTCACACTCTACAAGTTTCATTGGAGCTTTTCTCTCTGTGACTGCATTTTTCTGGTCAAAATTCCATCATTTTGAATGGTATCCGAGCCTCTAAAATTTCTGTCAATTTTATGAAGTACAGTATTTTGAAAATATTTTATTATAAATAATAATAATAATAATAATAATAATAATAATAATAATATGTATATTTATATTTACATCATACACATATATCACACACACACATACATATGCATATACACTAATAATAATAATAATAATAATAATAATAATATTATTATTATTATTATTATTATTATTATATGACATATAAATGTGTCTGTGTGTGTGTGTGTGTGTGTGTGTGTGTTGGGGTGGCCCCGTTGTTCTATTAGACTTGGGAAAATAAATCAAATTTTCCAACGAGGCCATTGGAAATTGGTCTATTTTTAGTAGTTATTATCAATGCAAAAAAATTCCCACAAAGTATATCTAAAATGTACATCATAATGTTCTAGCCGGTACGATCCAATTCCATGCATTTAAAATCAATGATGTATTTTTGCATTACTTACTCATCCTCAATCCAATATTTAGTGCCACAATAATAATTTTGTCCCATATATGATGTCCATAAATCACTTGTAAAATAAACACAATGATCAATGCATGAAAAATATGCTTGTAAATCATATCTCCTAGATTCATACCATTTAAAACACTCTCTTTTAACAGTTCACCTAGACATTTTTTATAACCTAGGTTCAAATTTTAAATAATAAATTTTTTTAAATTCTCATCATTGGTTTGTTTGAATGGTTTCTTCATAATCATCATCCAATTGATTAAACCTTATCTCATAGTTTTTGGGTTATGTAAAAACAAAAAAATACCTGATCCACATGAACTCCCCAATCCCATGAGCTGGGTTTGACCATTAGAAGTGCCAACAAGATTTCCATAGACTTTGCTCAAATGTCAAATGAGCGCTCTCATTCCAAAATTAAGTTTGTGCACGAATTTGTTATCACAATGTTTACACTTTGCAAACCTCACCTTCCCACAGTTGCTCAAAATGCATTCAAACTAAAGCTTTAAAATTCCTAGACTTTGCTTGTGTGCCCTCCGGATGCTCACTTAGCTGTATCAATTGTGACCATTGACGTTTGTCAAATCCACAGTCGAGGAGACCTCTTCAAAATCATCATCAAAAAGTTGATTGTCAATAACCAAATCCTACTTCGTCAATATTGGGGCCACATCTTAGATGTGGACTCCTTGGCTTTTGAGAAACAAGTGATCCCAGAACAAAGACCCAACTTTGTTGCGATATGAGAAGCTTGTAGCACCCTTGCTGTCATTTTTCCTCTTGATGCCATTTGTAGGAGAAAATAACTAGAGATTAAGATAAGATTAAAAAAGTATTAGCAGGAGTTTAAGAAAAATGGATGTGAGCTGGAAGTGAGAATGTTGTAAATGTAGAAGAGGGATTAGTGTGATGAATAGTGGAAATAAACTTTTCTATTTGTAAGAGAGCTATAATTTTTATTTCCCCAAAAAGACATCAGCTAGTCTGGGCCGAGTGCAAGCCGGTCCCAAGCTAAAACTAGGCCCAGTTTAGTCCGGTTCTATTTTGGCCCCCATCCCCATCCAAGCTCACATTCAACCTATTTCTTCCCGAGCTTCTTCCGTACTAGGTTGAGTTAGGTTTTAACCAAGCTGAGCTAAGTTTGACCTAATTCAGGTCAGGTCAACCAGGCCCATTGGCCACCTTTAGCCCTAAGCTCATGCTCGACTTGGAATGGGTACCCATGTTTTAAAAATACAAATAAATAAAATGAACTACGTAAAAAATTGCTTTTTTGTTGGTATTAATAAAATAAAAATATATTATATTTAGTGTATCTATTTTTACTAGATCTATTAGATAAAGGGAAAACAAAGGTTGTAATTCCAATAGAATCCTCTCAATTTTTGTCACTTTTTTTTAATAATTTTCAAATTGATATTAGGCCTACAATTTTTCACTCTATTATGAGAATTTTAAAATTAAAAAGATATCCTAATTTTGATTATAATTTTGGCCTTTAATTTTAAAGAACCAAATAAGTTTTCAAGCCCATACTAGCGTATCAGTTGAGCATTGCAGAATTTATTACTACTTCCTGGCTTACTGCCTATTTAGATTCTCCGTAATTGTTTGCACAAAAATTTAAAATTTATTGTGTTCTAAAGTAACTCCTAGTTTGCGTATTCCGTATCCTCTTAATTCATGAAGTGAATGGGCTTAATTTGTGTCAACAGTTTTGGAAATCATGGTTCCGCACTCTTTTATAATATTTTATTTTTTATACACAGAAGCATTACTGAGTAAACAAGGGTTGGAAAAATCTTATAGTTTTATGTATTGATAAGTGTTTACTTTTTCAGTACCGGAAAAGGCACTTACACTAACATCGTGGTAGTACCATATAGAGAAGTGAAGGAGATCAGTGCACTTCAATTGTCCCTTTTACCATGGATAACTCATAATCATAGACATTCAACATTATAAGTTTCTTCTTCACAACTTTTTTTTATTTTATAGTTTCAACTTTCAATCCAATTTTTGTATAATATTTTGTATGTACATAACCTTGATATTTATTTATTTTTTTTTTTAAGTTTGATCCTGCAAATTGGAAAAGGAAGAAACAAGACTGACATACAAGGCTCGCTTTTTCTCAAGTTCTTTCAAGACGGGAATGGCGGCTTATTATGCTCGAAAGAAAAGTCGGTCTTGTAGCATTGTTTCTGATTAAATGGGTTTATGTTATGGTGATGTATTATGTAAACATATTTTTAGGAGAATAGTAGATTACTTGCTGCACCAAATTTGACTGAAGATAATTTTTAAAATTTCTTCCCAAAAGAAAAAAGAAAACACAGGTACTATCTAATAACTTTCAGTATATGTGGTGCTTAAAGTTTTTAATATATTTTGTGTTATTGGTATACCACAATATATGTCGCACTACTTATTATTACTAATTTCATGATATATATATATATATATATATATATATATATATATATATATATATATATATATATATATATATATAAGAAGATTTTTTTTATATGGAAAACATATAAAAAAATGAAATATATAGCATAAAATAAACATCATTCAGTTAAAAAAAAATTACTAATTAAAATTTGTTTTTAAATGAAAAATAAAATAACATAAATATTTATGTCAAAATATATTTATCAATTAGATTGTTTCATTATATATACATCTATGGTACCTTGATGTAAAATGAACAAAAAAAAGGTCTCTACCCATGTACGGTAGTATACCACACGAACCATTGGTAAATCATGATAAATTGGAAAAAAAAAAAAAGTATAAAAAAGTATCGGCAAATGAAATGCTATCATATACTATGCAAAAAAATTAATATATCGTGAAAACTTATGTATTTTATATATCAAATACCAGCGGTATACAATAAACTGTGTGAAATTAAAGGCTGATTATGTTTTACTTCAATTTCTAAAGGTTTCATGCTTTTTCGATATATTTGTTTATGGTATAATATTGTTAGAGTAAAAAACACTGGATGAAGGAATGGAACAAATCTAGAAGGGGAAAAATAAAACAATGCACGAGTAGCTATACCATATGCGTAGGCGCAAGAAATACACCTAAAAAATTTAATTATTTATAGAAATTGTAGTCGCACTTTAAGTTATTACGATCATACCAGCATCACAACTCTTTATTCTACAACAAATCCCAATTTCATATGAACTACAATAATACCATTGCACTACAACTAGTTCCTACACTGGAGTTATTTTTTGTGAGATTATTCATGTTCTCTAAATAAATTTAGTTATTCCACTTACTCATATTACAACTAGTTCCTACTCTTTTATTAAATATAGGTGTTCTATCATCTTATCTTATTGTCTTCTGACAAATATATATGTCCTTTTTTATATTTAGTAATTACTTATTATACCTATAATTGTTGTTCCTTACCATCCCTCATAATTCTCCTGCCTCCTACATGGGGAGGCAAGACAAGCCACGTATTCCTTGAGTTTTTTGGCTTTGACTAACTACTCAATCAACTCCTTCAACTGCTAGTAATCCTCAGTAGCAATAGTACTTCATTTTTACCATAAAGCTCATAGGCTAATGCCACTTGGTCACTGTATTATGCCTTTTCAAGACATATAGTATGTTGGTCCTAATCACATAGTTGTGCATATAAAATTTCCTACCCCTGATCCCTCTTTTAGACTAAGACCTATTTTCCTTAGGCTTTTCTTCTGAAGGACCGGCTTGTTGAGTTTGTCTACATGCATGTATCAGGTGACTCAATCTAGATACTCCTCAATATGCTTTACAAGATTCTCATGAAAATCCCAAGCTAACCTAAAATATCTAAACAAATCCTGAGTTATAGTAATTAAGTGTAATGTAGGGGATAAGTCTTGTACTTGGATTGTCTTGGCGTTGAACCGTTTGATGAAGTCCCTTAAGCTCTTGCCTTTGCCCTGTTGTATTGTCAGCAAGTGGGCCATTGTTTTAGGGTTGGCCTACGCTTAAAAAAAATGCATATAAGGTTTGCGATAGGTCTCTAAAGGATTCAAATCGGCAACCCTATTGGTTCCAAACTGATCCATTATTGCCCTGTGAAGGTGGAATTGAAGGCTCTGCATATAAGTCTATTTGTGGCTCATTCCAACATCATAGAGTTAACATACCATTGAAGAAGGCTGACAAGGTTAGTCAGCCCATCACAGGGGCTAATCTTGGGCATCCTAAAGCCCTCATACATAGGCGCATTATTGATTTCATCAGTACAAGAATGGATCCACATGTAGCTAATGTTTACCAAGGGATCTTGATTCTCTAGATGAAGATTGGATGTTTTTAGTTGTTATTTTATCTAGTCAAATCTCCACATGACTACATTGATGCCGTTGGCATCTAATCTGTCAGATCATGCCTAAGATGCCTATGACAGATCCTTAGGTTAGGATTTTCCTGTGCCTTCAAGAGCCAAATGGCTCACCACTGCCTTCTCATATAGTCTAGGTAGGGCTCCTCTTATTTCTTGCTAAATAGTGGTGTTTAGTTGCTCAAAAATGGCATATTGGTAGGCCTAGAATTGGTCGTCGTCAAGTATAACAGGACCCTTGCACTTCATTGGATTCAGGGGAGGCAATAAGGGACCCCCATAAGCAACTCTTTATTCAACCTCTTGGCCTTGGCCCTGAGAAGCTCCAATTAATCCTAAGGCTTCAAACTGCCATTAATGCATTCTCATCATCGAAAGGATCCTAGTCACATTATGACTTTCTAGTGTTCACCATCATTGTTTCCACAAATAATGCCAAATTAATAGCTAAAAGAAGATGCGATGATAGAACAGCTTGAAGCTTATATTGGATGACATGAACCTGGAACCTACACTTAAAAGGCACCATCAAAGCCCCAAGTTTTGTGCCCAAGGGATAACTTTCTAAAGGGCAAGTTAGCTTCTCATGCATGTATAAGAAAGCTAAGAGTTTTAGGGTTCTGAAGTATAGAATGAACCTTGAATATATTGTGGGGTTCCTTTCTTATAGTGCTTAGAAGGTGATTGTATGAGTTAGGATGTCCCATGAATGTAAGATTCCTTTTTCATGTTGGAGTATTCATCCTTTTAATCAAGATGTTGGCCTACTGGGCCACATAAATGATGAACCAAACCTTATTGGATGACCTAGTTGGTCTGAACCTTGGTGTTGGATTTCATACCCAATATGGTATCATATATAATTATACTTGAGGAAGAAGTTTGCAAAAAAAAAAAAATTAGGATCCACAATAGTAAACTGAACTTTTAAGTTTTTCTCTTATTCCCCCCCCCCCCAATATTTTTACTTTGTCATCATCTTGATATCTCCACCCATTATGTAAATGCAACTATGTCTCATTCCATGAATTGACCATTGCAGTATAAAAATATAATTCTAACTTTTATAAAAGAATTATAAATGGATGAGGCAACCTAAATTTAATATGCGTATGTATGTATATATGTATGCATAAGAGTGGAAGCAGTGGCTAACTAGGAATATTAGCTTAAAGGGGTGAGTGGAGAATAATGCACTTGATCCCCATTTTCCATTGTATGTTTTACTATATCTATCTTTATATTCTTCAACCATAGCCATGAAGCAAAATTTCTCACCCGACCCATAATTTCTAATGAAATGACCAAGTTAGACTATCTGAAAGCATTTTCTATATAGGTACGCCACTGGCTAGAAGAATAAGTGTTATGGCCTATTTTTTTGCTTCCTTTAGGTCATATGATAAGTCTATAAATAGGAATTCACAATAAGCCATGTATGGTTTGGTCTAGCCCCAATTTGTCCCCTTGTTTTTAACAAACTACACTTTGTCCTTCCTTTTTTTATAATGTCTTATAATAATTTTTGAAACCTTGATTTAAACTATACAATACTTATCTTTCAGTAATTTCAACCATTCCAATATTTTTTTACAATTAATAAAAATTTTAAAATATTAATTTTTTTCTTTGTAAATGTATTTTTTTTTCTCTTATTAAATGTAAATCAACAGTTTTTCAATGTCAATATTTGTGAAAAAAAATTTAAAATTTTTAAAATTACTAAAACATAGTTATCAAACATGTTAAATTAGAGTTCAGAAGATGTTCTTGGACAATGTAAAGAAAGTAGAGGTACAGTGTAGATTTTTAAAAATAAAAAAGGTAAAGTGTAGGTTAGGCCAAATGACAAGGGGGTTTTATAATTTTCTCATTTATAAAACTTATAACAGATAAGGTGCAAAATTACCACTAATGTGCATAAATTAATTAAAGTTAACTAGCTCTAAACTAATACTTGGAACTAAGCTAAACTCGAACTAACCAATAACTTGAGAAACTAATAAAAATCAATACCAAAAAGCATGCTTCTTAGGGTAGATTCTATTGTCTAGTTTTAACACTATCTAACTTCTATTTTTTTCCACCATCCTATTTTGTAGGCAAATTTTGCTACCCACTTTGGGGTTGTTCAGTTATGGTGCCAAAATTGTGCATTTAAAACTCCCAGGATTAGTATATTCTACGGGCCATTAGAATAATACCCTTATTGTGCATACCCAAGTGGCCCTCTTAGGCACTATATAAATGTATACATATTGGTCCAACCATTCATATTCAAATTTTATGTACACCATGGTACCAAGGAAGGAAAACACTATCACAAGTTTTAATCTTGGCTACCACACATTAAGCAATCTTATTAAGTGTAAGTGACCAGCCACTACATCAGAAAATTCTTCCAAAAAATTGTATTAATCTAGCCATGTAACCCCTGTTTTCTTTGTCTCATTATCAAGTAGAGTATTTAAGCAAACCAAGAAATTTGGTTTTACATCAATAGCCCACCTATGGACCAAGTTATGAATTTTTAAAATTGGTTACAAAATTCTAACCAAATGAACAATAACTTAACCAACTTTGTAATGTCATATCTTTGGCTACACGGCTCCAAATTCAAAAATTCCAAATCCCAGTTTAACCTCTAGATGTGCTCTAGGTGTGGTCAAAATTTCATACACATTCATTCTACAAAGGGAGATATAGAACTTTGGGTATAGAGTCAAAATTCTAGTCACTTTATGATTATTTTGCCCATATAAAATTTCATAAGTATGCAAACATTTCAGGTTAGTCCATAAAACATACAATAAACTTAATTAAATCATTATGACAGCCCTCCTCAAGTTAATTCTTGGCCTTAGAAGGATTTTAACACTAGTTAGTACTAACTTTGGGCTCTAGAAACCCTCACTTCACTGCCATAATTGTACATTTCACATTAGGTCACAAAACCTTCAATACGTGCACTCTCCTCACTAAGCTTGGTTCATTAAGCTCATGGCTCTCTTCTAAACTTAGCTCTAGCTCCATGGATACTTGAAAATACAGTAAACAATCCATGAAAGCAAAAAGACCCTTACCAAGATGAATAGGCTAAATTTGAAACTTGATCCTTGAAGTATTCAAGCAATAGCTCTAGTTTGCTTCCAATTGCTTACTTTTGCTTTCAATTTCAATCTTGGAGGTATGGTGGCTATGGAGGAGCTATGGAAGAAGTGTAGAGGAGGGTAGTGGCTGGTTGGGTCGAATATGAGACAAGAAAAATTGAGTTTGGTTTCTTAAATTAGCTTTAGGACACTAAATATCCTTATTAGCCTTAGTCATGCTTTATGTCATTTTCCTTTTCACTAATTATGATTTCTTTGTCTTAAACTTATTGGTCCACCATTGCCCAACATTTTTTACCATCCTTATTTTGCTTTGGCTGTCTTTTCATGTGTGGAATAATCCCACAATTCCACCCTTTGATTTAAGTCAAAAACTTGAACACCTTAAGATTTACACTAAGACATTTAGGTCCCTAATGCCTTTAGTGTTTCCTTTGTCCAAACTTGTCTTCCATGAGCAATTTAGTCCATAAATAGCACTTTCATATCATTTATATCCTTCCCATAACTCTCCAAGGCTTTTTCTTAAGAGTTTTACAATTAAATACCCGAATTTTCAAAACCTTACAAAAAGGTCCATATGTTATTTGAAAAACAAGCAATCCTTAAAGTTTTTCTTGGGGGCAAAGTTACCAACTGAAAACACTTTTAAGGAGGCGTTCATTATACCTTTTACCTCTTATACGTTAATCACTATAAAGAGAATTACACAATATAATGGTTTTTTTACTATTATGCCATACTTGTAATTCTCCCACTTTTGTGAGGTGGTAACAAATTTACTATTGTCTAATTTCCCCTCTCGATGACGAATTATCCTAAGTCCATCTAATTTTAGTGGTAATCTTTTACTCTACCTAAAACTAGAGAATTTTACACTCAATTTTGTATATTCAATCTCCTAGATGTTTGGGTTTTTTAATCTTCAAGTTGATTTGGCCAATTTTCTTCTTATCTTTTAACATAGGCTTCTGCTCTCAAAGACAAAGTCATGTCAAGAAATAAACCATTGGCTACAAAATTTTGTTAATCACAAAAGAAAATCAACAAGAAATAGATGACAAACGAAGATAAAAATCAAATATATATTAAAACATCAATAAGATTCTCATGTCTACTAAAAGAGTACAAAATTTAGCTACTAAACATCATAAAAAGAAAGCTTCAAAACAATCATCCAAAATTCTGAATTTGAAAAGAAATTGGAAAAAAAAAAAAAGAAGAAGAATTAGTTTCTTCAATTTTGCACTTTTTTCTAAAGCCTTTTGTGTCGCCCCCCATTCTCTAGATTTTTTCTCTTTCGTTCCTCTCTTCAAAGCTACCAAAAACCCTTGAATAAAACCAACTATCTATACGCTGCAACTACTCCTTAAAGTTGGAAATCATACGGACACAATAACGCCAATTTGACATCGCTTTGTATGAGTCTGCTTTGTAGTGTACAAGTTTTAGTATCGTAGTGTTCCATCTCTGGAATTTTACGTGATTGTCTATGCCTCAACAGGCATAAATAGTGATAAGCTTATGAACTGCGACACCAAATTGGCATTGATACTTTCTTTTTCTACCCATTTTACCTCTGTTTCACAAAACTTTCCAACATACACCAACCTACAAAATAATCATAAATTACTATTAAAATCACCTACTAAATAACCAAAACTTATGACAACAATCTTAAAATCTACTCATTAAACGAACTCTATCATTTGAAATAGTGGATGTGGCACCAGTGGCAAAAAGCATAGAAGATGATAAAGGTTACATGGGATTGCTAGAGTGAACGTCACATTGAAAATGACGTTGCAAGTGATAAATTCAAAAACTTAACGGCCAGAAGGTCTTGTAAAGAAAACTTGGCATTAAAATCTATTTTCTCCATTTCACTACAAGAGAAAAGCAGATTAGATATTAAAAAGACAATCACTATCAATCACTAATGCGACTGACTAGTGACTGGATCGTTCAGTAGCAAAATCATTAGTCGCTGATTGTTAGTGACTAAAATTAGCAACTGAATACATCAATCATTAGAATTTTGAACTTTATTAAAATAGCAATTGAAAGTCCAATCGCTAATATATTTAATTCAGTCGTTAGCCATTTTTAAATTTAGTTGCCAAACCTATAATTTTAGTCATTAATTATTAGACTAAATTCAAGTTTAAGTTTTAATTTTTGAATTAATGATATATTTTATATAACATTATGTATATTTTAAATACATATATACATATAAATATATTATTACAACCAGAACATCTCCAGCATCTTCATCCTCTGAATTTTTGACTTCACTCATGATATCAACTATTGAAAAAGAAGTATGATCTTGTTGTGTAACTGCTTCACTAACCACGTTAAGATTAACCACAACTTTGATTCTCTTGTTGGTAGCGCTTACGGGACAATCGGGTAGTAGGGTTGCCGAAGGTGTTGACGAAATGTGGCGGTGGCGCCCAGAGGTTGACCAAAATAGTGAGAAAAACAGATAAGGAAGAAGGAGGAACAAGAAGGAAAAATGGGGAAGAAGAGACTGAAGCTGAAAGTTTTAATTTGATTTAGCAACTGAAGCAAATTAATAACTGAATAATGACTGATTTTCAAAAATATTATAAAATGTGCGACTGACTAACGACTGAAATTTAAAACTAGCAACTAAATATAATAATCAGTTGTAATAATTTTCATGACCCACAAGCTAGCGACTGACTAGTAACTGAACGAACTGGTTAATAAAATTCAATCACTGGTTTAAGTCACTACATCACTCCCTTCTTATAATGTTTTTTCATATTCGTCACATAAGAGATTTTATCAACTAGTGGTAAAATTGCTCCCGATGGATAATATTAGTGAAAATTTTCAATAAAAAATATTAATAGAAAAATTGCTACATTGATGACAATTTTGCACTTCCTATAAACTTGTAAATAGAAAAGGAAAATTTCTGAATATAAGAAAAACGAAGGGGTGAAGATGGCTTGTGGCGTGGATGGCATTTCGAGTAGTGGCGAGAAGAAGTGGGCCAAGCCTAAGTGTCCCGCACCATTCATATTGTTTTTTCTAATTCGCCGTCGGTCGTGCAAATTCTTTCTGTGGGTCAGGCAACGCCCACCCGCAGTTATAAATTGGGTAACTCTGTAGGCCCACAACCACAATAACCTTATATAGCTACATTTTACCACAATTTTGTTTTCTTTTGCTTCACAGTTTTCCCACGTCCACAACCATACTGTTGTCACCATTTCTTCAAAAAGCAGCCGCTAAATTTATAAATTATCACTTTTAAATCTCAAAAATTTATACTTTATGTTTAGTAAATTATTTTTTATATTATTCTTTAAAATATCATTTCAAATTTAATAATAAAAGTGAAATAAAACATAAATTTTTCATATTTTCTCAATATTCATCCAAACTAAATGGTTTAATAGATAATAGATAGAGGGAGTAATTTAAGTTTAGGTTATCTCCTTCTAGTCATAAAAATGTAAGTTAATTATATACTCGATTTTTGTTGTTCTCCCTATCTATCATATACTATCATCCTTGTGGGATTTGCTTGGTATAATAATTCTTTGTAGATCTATCATTGAAAAAGGGAAATGGGATTATTTGCTTATCCATTTTTTTGTTGAACAATTATGTGGTGTTAGGATCGGTTTGCCACATACAATTACCACTTTTGCATTTGGCATCTGATGTAGTTGAATTCTGCACGTATGAAGTCCTTTTACACCGGCAAAAAAATGATAAAAATTAGCCTACGTCTTATCAATCACGATTACGGTGTAAGCTTGACTATACAATTAGATATTACGGTATACAGTACAATATATGATATTTAGTATAAATTTTTTTATATTTTATTATTTTTTTTACTTAATACTCGTAATATTTTCACACTGATAACTTTTTATATATATTTTATCAGAAAAATAACTATATACTACAAATATTGTGAAGTATGTACTGCAGTATTATATTTTTTATAGACAAGTGTGAGATATTTTTTTTTTTTTTACATCAAAATATAATATATAAATATATAAAATAGTAAAATATAATTAATACACATATTTTAACATAAATATTTACTTTTATTTTTCGGTTACTTTTTCTTTTACTTTTACTTTCTTTTTTTTTTTGTATTAGAAAATTTATTATTATTATTATTATTATTAAAGTATTGTTTTTTTCTCTTCTCTTCTATCAATAAATTAGTTTTTTTTTGCTGATTAATATTTATTTTGCTCTCTATATAACATTTTTTATTTTTTTTGTATAAAAAAATATCTTCTATCGTATATATTTTATTTATATTTGATAAATTATTATGAGAAAAATTAGAATACATATAAAAATGTGAAAAAAAATTATTTAATTTATTTGATCTTAAAATAATATTTTACCATTTATTTTTTTGTGAAAATGGTAACAATATACAGTATAGTATATCATGCGATATGCCTTAAAAATATGATATATATCATACCTAATAATAATGATATTTACCACCTTGAGTAGATAAATATTGTCTAGTTCTATATGCCACCCTTTTGTAGCTGTAGACAGTAGACGTATGATTCCTTGGTCGGTTGGTCTCCTTGTGTGTGGTATACTATGGATGTCCGCCGCCCTTTATATATTTGAAAGTTATTTCAGTAATGGAAAAGATTCATTAAAAAAACCAAATTTCATAATATACAAGAATTACAAATGCTTAAAACTGTCGTCAATGCATCCAAACTTTTGCTATGAATTGCATGTTGTAGCCTCAATCTTACACTTCCTCATCTAAAAAAGTTTTGAATCTTTCCTCAACTATCTTAATTACAGTTACCGCAAACTATTAATTAAGCAATGAAATAGCTTGAATCACGCATTGGTTTGTGATAACTCACAATTTTCATGGACTGTCACCTGACATAAACTCATACCCATATATATAATGATGTGTTATATTTATTATTATGGATATCTTATTACCCTCCAAGTATCCATTTCCACCTAACTATATAACTTGGGTTTTTTATGGTTTAGTTTGGAAAAGCCTAATGGATATGGGTAGGATGTGATGTTATGATCTACAATACCTATATCCCACCCGTATTCAAACCCAATATAAAATATCATTTCAAATTTTTTTACTTGAAGGTGTTTTAAAATTATTCCCATGCGTCAAAAGATTTCCATATTCCTTCCAAAAAAAGTAAAATATTTCATTTCCCTCCTGGAGCAAATCATTTCCTTCCAATTCCCGCTCTAGCAATCTAATGTAGTTATTACTCCTTAGTGACCTCACCTCAACTCATCTTTTACTGTAACAATTCAAAACCTATACCAAATAAATGGGCAATTTGGATTTTATCCGGCTTTACCCGTTTAAAATGGGTAGGACATGGATATTAAAAATTTACATCCAATGGACCAAGTGACGGATAAATATGGATACGACATCCAACATGATAAATAGGACTTGGAGATAAAAACAACTTACCATTGAATCATTGACAAGCCTATTTATCATGCCTATTGTCACAGGCCTATAAGTTAGCTTGCCCCTAACCACACACCCTTTGTGTACTTACGATGGCACTAAGTCTGTTCATCAACTTAGCCAGCCCTTTGTGCATGTTAGATAGTAATAAGTTGTGACACAAAGAAATATGCACTAGAGCACACACATACGAGTACCCTTCCTAACCCTTTATTGCCTAAATAAAAAGGAATATATGCTTGAATACAAAAGTGTCTAATTAGTATGACTCACAAACTAGTCTATCTCATTTGTACATTAGCCCCCATCTTATGGTCACCTGGACCGTTTAATGACTTATGTATACATTTTCCTAGTAGACAACCCCCACAATTAGGCCAACTGCCAAGTAACTATCTAGTAATACTACTTAGGTCTAGCCACAACTGCCCCACACATGACCCACGTGTGAGAATATCCATAAAGCCATGTTTTAGGCGCCTCTTTGTTGATAACCATTATGCAGCCGGTCCGTGTATGGAATTTTTTGAACATGATTATTTGTAGTAAAAAAAAAAGGTGAATGAATATTAACCTTTTTTTATAGTTATCATATTTATCGTTATGAAAAAAAATTACAACAAAAAAGGGAATGAAAAAATTCTTCTAATAATTACCATATTAAAAAATATATAATAAAAGAAATTTATAATAAATTATCTAATAACATTGGTCATCTTTATCCCAAGTTGGCTTACATTTCATTTCTAATAAAAAAATAATTTGATAAAATATAGTTAATATCAATTATCCCAAAAACCTGGTGCTACATCCCCCTTTTAATTTCGATTTTCATTTTCTTCTCTAACCAAATTTAATGGAAAAATAATGGAAGCCAACGAGAGGAGGCAAAATTTTACATTTATTCTCTGTCAGATAGAATACTACTTGGACCAATAAACTACTGCCAGTAGTAATTTTCTTTCCGGGTAAAAAACACTACTAATCCAAACTCCAAACTAAAACTTTAATTTTCATTGTAAATCGGTTATCAATTTTTATTTTTATTATATATTGGTCATAAAATCTCTACAATTTATTGCATATTTGAGTTTTTAGTTCCAGGTAAAATTGAGTTGATATAGAAATCCGATTTAGAAGAAAAAAAATTAATAATTTAAATTATTCATTAGCTATAAAAAAATTAAATTTATGATAAGACAATTAACAAAATATTTAAATCTAAATTTTAAAAATTGATATCATATGGTTATTTAAGAGACTACTAAAGCAAGCTATTCAATTACTGTCTTCCAATAATTCAAGCTATATCATAATTTTTTAATAGTTAATATACTAATTAAACCATCATTTTTTTTTATAAATCTTTATAAACTGAAATTCTATACCAACTTGGATTACCTAAAGTTAAGAACCAATATACAAGCATTATAAAAGGTTAGGATCAATGTACAACTAAATAGAGATTCGAGACCAATCCATAATAAGAATCAAAGGTTTGAGAGTACTGCATTTTACGCTTTTCTTTCTTCCATCGTTCTTTTCCCTCCTCGGTGAGAGAAAAAACAAAAACAAAAACAAAAACAGCGTCATTAACTCATTTCCATTATTTTTCTCATCGCTACTTAACTAGATTAGTCGCCGGTGAGAGTGGAGATAAAAAGGAAAATCTCCACCTCTCAAACAAACAGGTTCAGAAGCTTTTTAGCCGGACCTCCATTTTCCCCGCTCTCAAAAGTCGTCGCCTCCGATTCATCTGCCGCTCCACCGCTTCCGGCTCCGAACCTCTGTGACAAAAGCATACTCGGATCAAACCCCGTCGATGCCGCCAGATTCACCACCAGCGACTGAGAACTGTACAGGCTCTGAAAGGAGCACGCGCTCGCAGATAAACGATCAGACGCCTCGTCAAATATCGATGACCGGACTCCAGTCTTACTGCTTTGGATAGGTAGAAGAGTGCCGCCGGAGAGCACCGTCTCCACCGCCGCCTCGCACAAGTGCCAGTTCCCGCTGCACAACAGACCCACCGCTCCGTTCACCGGATTCACGGTGCGCCCGCACGCTTCATATAATAACGACCTAAACAAAGCTACAACACCGAAAAAGCACAAGCACATCTTTCATAACGCTCCCGAAAATCGAAATTCTCTTCTTCGAGGAAAAAAAAAACAGGGAGTGAGAGAGAGAGAGTTACCCGGGCGTTGAGGTTCGGCAACGGAGGAGATGAAGGAGAGAAGGTCGCTCCGACCAAAAAACTTGGCGAGGAACAAGGTGGCGTTGCCCTGGGCTTCCGGAGAACCGATGCCAAGCAAGGTCGACCGGAGCACGCATTTCTCGCCGCACCCTTTTCGGAGTACTCTGCAACCGTTACAGCTCATGATCTCTAACCAAATCCCAGCAAACTCTGGAACTCCACACCAAGATTTCTTGGGGCCCAAGCAAATTAAAGAAGAGATTAGAGCCCAGAGAGCGAGCAGGATCCGGGGAGGAGAAGATAGGTGAAGTACTTGCCGCTTTATTCACTTGGCCTGGGGGTGTTGAATTAGGAAGTGAGGCGTGAAAGAGGAGTGGTTAAAAAGTAACTGTGGTTGGGTTAAGAGGGGAAGTGGGCGGGTTAGCTTTTCTCGACGGTGATGTGAAAGAAGGAATAATATCTTCCCAACTCTGGGCACGAGCGGCTCCGTGTTTCCGCTTCGGTTTGCTGCTTTGGTTGTGGACCGTTGGATCTGTCTGTCACTCTTTTTTTGGTTTGATGGTAGTGGTGGGATTTGTTTGGTCCACTGCTTTTGAGTTCCCAGACCCTCTGTACTGTACTAGGGCCTTTCTTAAGTGTACGAATTATCGGAGACTGCGAAGTGCGAACCTGATCCTTGACTTGATTAGACGGGAAGTTTTAAGCTTACACACTAATCTATCTTCTTGTTTAATCCGCCGGAGGCTATTGTGTAGGAACGTGCATTTGTGCATGGTACACAGATGCCAATTTTAGCCTCAACTCTTCTAGCTAATGGTAACACACATTATGCCCTTACCCCAAATTGCAAGATGACGGAGGAATTCTAATGCACTCTCAAAATCTTCATCTTCTTCATCCAATTCCCGCCTTAAGATGATGTTTAGGGTGGCTCACTCCCATAATGATAACATTAATGCACTAGAGAGCGATAGGGCATTACTCCTAGTAAGATCGAGGCATTATTTGTGTAGATCAAATCTAGAGAAGTGTTGCCTTTACTGTTAAAATCTTATTAAGGCCAATGGTTATCTCTACGTCACTGATATCAAGATAAGCGGTCATCGTAAATAATTAAATAGGCTATGCTTTCTTTATCCAATCCACCAAATCCTGTAAACTAAGGAAAAGAACAATGGTGTCAATGATCCATCATGCCTAAAAAGCTAAGTCAATAATCAACTCAAACTCATTTAAAGATGTATCTCAAGAAATACAGAGATATTCTAAAAGTCCATATACAAGCCTAAATTGCCACTTGCTTGTAACCTAGCTAAAAATGTGTTTAAAGGACTACAGATGCATTGAAGAGGACTATGGAAATGTTATTATATCATTATCAACATGTAGCTACATCAAGTCCAATACGTTATATATTCTTGTTAAGATACATGTTTATAAATGTAGAAACATTCAAATGGCATTTTAGACACATCTAGCAAAAGATTTGTGCACATATATCTGTTAGTCTAGAGACATCTGCTATATAATTTAAATATATTTGCATTTTATTTTAGACACATTTTCACTTTTATGATTTATGATTTTATATTCTCAATATATTATGGTGTTTGTAAAGTGCACATACGCATATTATCCTAGACACTTCCACTACTGAAAAATGAACATTTTATCAATGACAATTACCAACAATCACGGGTTGGTAATTTTAAAATTACTAAAGTGAGACTGTAAACAATTTGCTATTGGTAATCAATACATTGAAAAAAAATTTACCAACAGCTAAATACTAAATCGTTAATAATTTCCAATATCAAACAGTTGAAAAAATGATCAATAAAAATTACCAACAATTCAAGTTCATATGTTTTCACCAATAGTTTAACTTTTACCAATGTTTTAGGTCATTTGTATCTAACAACACATTTAAGAGTTTGTAAATTACTAACGGTTTAAGCCGTTGTTAAATTATCAATAGCTTATGGCGTTAGTACATATAAACATGTTTAATTGTTAATAATCTTTCTAATGTATCAAACCATTGATAATTCTCTTAAAATTTTTTAAAAAATTAAACAAGTTTCCAAAGCAGAGCGATCGGAAACTGCTGTTTATTTTATTAAAAAAATATAAGAAAAAATTAAATTTTATATATTCGTAAAATCATATTGTACATTATTTAATAAAAATATATTTTATATTGTTTATTAAAAAGTTATAATTTATATTATTACAAAAAATATACTAAAAATTCATATATTACCAAAATTATATTTTATATATTACTTAAATTATATTCTATATTATAATTTATATTTTTACAAGATATATACTAAAATTATGTTTTCCATTTACTAAAAATTCACAAAATCCAAAAAATTAAAAAATTTACAAATTTCACAAATTTCAGAAAATTATGTTTTCAATTTACTAAAATTTCACAAAATCCAATAGAAAAAAATTCACAAAATTATATTTTCTATTTACGGAATTACAAAACCCAACATCACAAAAAATAAACTAAATCATAGGGCAATTTCCAGATTCCCCAGATCTACATAACATCAAAAAATTCCCACATTCATGCGATCTACACAATAACCACAACAATCTAAAATCAGATCTGGAGAACCCAAGAGAACAAACGGCAGTGGATGAGCGAGGACGGACGAGTGAGGAGACATCGGTCAGCCACGACCGAGGAGACTGAGGCAGACCAAGGCGGACCGAGGCGGGCAGGGCGTGAGGCTGTCGACCGGCGACGAGCGAGGAGAGGGAGGAAACCGGGGTGGGCTGAGGCGATCGGTGCGTGCGGCCGAGGCCGACAGAGTTGATGGGCCGTCGATTAGCAACAAGCGAGCAGATCGAGGCTGGCGGTGACGACCGAGGAGATGAAGGTCCACCGACGCGGACAGCGAGTGGCTTCGAACAGATTTGTAGGTGAGGCCCAACGGCGAGGAGGGTTACGGTTGACGAAGATGGGAACGAGGGAGGGAGGTACGAACGATAGACGGATGACGGAGGCAGCTGCCAGAGTGGCTGACAGAGAGAGGCGAGAAGCGAGAGAGGCGAGGTAAGCGGCTGGAAGAGAGAATGGTTAGAGTTAGGGTATGATGGGTTATGATACGCATAAATTGGCATTGAGCCCATTTTCAAAACAAAAAAAAAGTATGTCTACTCCAACAGAATTGGAGTTCGGCCCAAATTATAATAGAGTACTTTAAAAATATTACTTTACTTTCTAAAATTACAAAAAAATATACTACCTCTATCCCAATTTACTTAAAAATATTTTTCTGAGCACGAAAATTAAGGTATATGTAATTTTTGTTATTTTTTTATATAGTAAAAGTTTAAATAATGATTAAAAAAATTATTTTTTGAGTTTTGTGCAGTGAGAGATTGAATGAAGATTAAAAAAAGAATCTTTATTGGGTTTTGTGTAAAAGAATAATTTAATTATTTAAATTTTTTCAAAAGAGGAAACGTTTCAGTATTTTAGGACATCCTAAAAAGGAATACGTTTTAAGTAAATTGGGACGAAAATAGTATTTATTTAATGCATGTGTTTTAGTAATGTTAATTGGTTTGCATTTTATTATTTTAATTTCAATATATAGTACCTTTATTTTTATTTAAATCTAATTAATAGAAACATGGTATAAAAATATGACAAAACTAAATATTATAAATAAGCTTTGTTATATATATATATATATATATATATATATATATATATATATATATATATATATATATAATCATTACTTGTATAATTCTTTTATTAAATATCTAATTTTTAATGAATTTTTTAATTTACTAAACACAAAAATAAAAAATGGATAAAAAATTACTTACATTTTATAACAAAACAATCATACAATTTGGACAAATGATATCAATATATATGTGCATGTGTGTGTATGTTTGATACATTATATTTATGTGGGTTTAAGGTTTAGGGTTTAAATATATGTATTAAATATGTGTGTGTGTGTGTGTGTGTGTGTGTGTGTGTGTAGACACACACACACACACACACACACACATATTTAATACATATATTTATTGATATCATTTGTCCAAATTGTATGATTGTTTTTTTTTATAAGATGTAAGTAATTTTTTATCATTTTTTTATTTTTGTGTTTAGTAAATTAAAAAATTCATGAAAAAATTATGTATTTAATAAAAGAATTATACAAGTGATGAGTGTGTGTGTGTGTTTGTGTGTGTCCAAATTCGTACAGGATCTTACAAATAAAAGATTTTACAAATAAAAGAGAAATAGAAAAGTGGATGATCTTTAGTCTGCCTTGATTCATATATTTGAAGCTTATTTATAGGCAGAAAAGTCCTGGACTTAAAACATTTAAAATTCAGATAAAGTCATGGCTAACGTCTTTCACTCCATTATTAATTGATGACATCATTACTGTTGACGTTGATTCCATTATTGTTGATTGAGTGCTTATCTTCTTCATTATTAATCATTTTCTTCGCCTGGTAGATTAAAAGACCTTTCTTCATAAAAATGTCTTTGCGTACCGTCTTTGCGTACCACTTGTTTGTTGGTGTGGAGTCTCATATGCCCGCCAAGAGCTTGTTCTAATAAAAAGATCATGTTGCATTTCGAACATCGATGTGTCTGTGCTGAATGATGAGTATGTAATATCATTAGAATGATTGCAGCAGTATATATTTCTTGCATGGCTTCTCTATAGAACATTTTGAGATGTTTGTTATGATGTTCTTAGAGATGATCAATTTATAGTCGTAACTTGTCTTTTACATTGTCAATAACCTTGATGTCTTTCTTTTGATTGGATAGAGAAAAGCTTAAAGACTTTATCTTTCTATCATTCATCTTTCTGTCATTGTGATTCTTTGCGTGAAGCACATGGTGGTTGATAAAAATTTTTGAGCAAATATCTAGTCTTGTAGCTTCTTGGAAATTATCCATAATTTTGGAATCATAAATCTCATTTGAAATCAACATATAGATCTTGAGCGAACTTCATATTGTAACAATCATCTTCATAATGAGAACTTGGTTGTTTTGAGGAGGTGGAAGACATATCATCTTCTTTGTCTGAGTCCGAATCAAATTATGAGGCTAGTTCTTTGATAATTTTTTTGTATTCAAACTTTTAAAAAATGGAAGCCAGCTGTCTTTGAATTTTTTGACTTATTAGTAAAAAAAGTAAGGTGGTCATTACTCATTGGTATTTTTTGAATTATTGCATTGGTGGGTCTATTTTTGAGCGATTGTATGACAGCCTCTTGACTAGATTGAGTCATAGGAAAACCATCCACCATTTAATTTTGAATTATCTTGATAATTGGGATGTTCTAATATCATCTTTATTAATAATGAAAGTCTATGAAACTATCCAAGGAATGCTGAAGGTTATAAAGAAATTCATTAATCGATCTTATTGTTTAATCGTGTCTGGGTAAATATTCATTAAATCTAAGTTTAATTTCTTAAGGTAAAGCTTCTTGGATAAAATTAAATAAATCCTACCAAAACTAGAACCAGGTTGGAAAATTATGAGACAAGTTTTTATTATAAGAGAAAAACCAAGAATGAGTGTAATTACGAACATAAAAAACATTATATCATGCTGTAATGTAATCATAATATGTATAAGATGGTGGTTTTAAGTCAACTAAAAACTTCTTAAAAGACTAAATTGGTTGTTGAAAATCAGATGGATTTAATACCTTTAAAATTTTGCATTTTGAATAAGAGATCTTTGAAGAGTCCTTCTTATTAATTTGAATTTGCCAAAATCCTAATTTCATATTAAATTTTGAAAATATTTTAGCATTATGCAATTTCTTAACTTATAGTAGATTTACTATATGCTTTTTTCTATTCCAAAAATTGTTTGGAATAGGTGCACAAATATCTTGAAAAAATTGATTTTCAATTTTTTTTATTCTTTCTTTAATGTTTGAATTATTTCATTTTTCTTCTAAATGTAAAAAATTGATTTCTTGCTTAAGGAAATTATAATGATTTTCTTTGCTTTGTATCATGTTTATTGTTTGAGTATATGAATTTTGTAGTATTTTAATACTCTTTTCTTGAACAGGAAAAGTGAAAGGAAATATTAATTATCTTCCTAAAGCAATAGATTTTATTTCAAAAGGTGTTAAATTAAAAGGATTTAGTGAATTAATAAAGGGAGTTCCAAGAACTATATTAGTGTTAATATTTTAACTAAAATAAAAGGCATTTTGAAGCATATTTCATTATTGCATACTTTAACATTACTTATTTTATATATAACATTTAGTTTTAAACTATTAGCAGAATGTAGTTCTTCGGTGGTTTTTTCATAATATTTAGTTGGAATTAATCATTCTGGAATACAATTTAATCTGCATTTATATCTATCAATGTTATTGCTTTAACGTGATATTCATCATTTATTATTAAGTTTACAGACATGTACAATTTATGATAATGTGTTTTTGATATTATATTTATGAATTCATCATTTTATTCTTGAATTTTTATTCTTTTATTTTTTGTTTTAGCTTTTGAACTTAAAACGGTTTGGACTTCAAATTATTTTAAAATTTTGATTTTTTTTAATTCTTCAATTTTTTTTATTTTTACTTCATTATGAAGATCTTGTAGAGTTGGAGTTTTTAATTTTTTAAGTATTTCTAAGATTTTTGACAATTTATAAGGCTTTAATTCAGCCTTAGGAGTTTCTTCTTGAATTATTAAACCCTTTAATTTTTCTAATGATTCTTTCCTTATTTATGGGTTTTTAATTTTTAATATTAACTCAAAAAAAATTTCTTTATTAGAAGAAATCATGTTTATACATTGACATTTTTCAAATCCACAATATTCGATTTCAGAGTATCATCCACTTTTATATTTCTCTATTCTTTGTAAAATCTTCTGTCTGTAAGATCCTGTATGAATTTGGTATCAAAGCTAGTTCTTTAAGATTTTGTAAACAAGTATTGTAAGTGTGTTTCAATCATATTAATCTTACAAGTGTGTTTTATTGTAAGTATGTTTCAATTTTATATTAATAAAGTTGTGATTAATTATCAAACTTTTGTTATTATTTTTAATCTTTATAAAATTATTTTTCTAAACTTTTCATTAAGCAATTAAACATTCTAGAGTGTTGGTAAGCCGGTTTTAAGTGTTGGCCAGCCGTTTTAGCCATATGAAGGCATCAAAGTGGTCCACTTGGTGTTCCCGAACTAGATGTTTAAGGAAGTTAATTAAAAGTTAAGTAATATAATTTAATAAAGGTAAAAGTTAATAATTAAAACAATGAAGAAATTAGCAAAGTTATTTTCTAATAAAGATTCTAATCCTCAATTCTCAATTGAAAGTTAAGATGAAAGTATCAATTCTACAAAAGTAAATGTAGCTCAAATTAAAAATCAACTTCATAATTGGTCAATTCCTAAACAAGATCCTAAAACTATATACAGAATAGCAAGTTTTGAATTCAATACCGATTATTCAATAAAAGAAACAGAGCAAACTATGCCTTTGAATAATGATTATGAAACAATTAGATTATTATCATCTGTAGCTTTTAACGGACATAAAAGAAAATAAAAATATATACATATAAGAATGGTACAAGCAGCAGTCAAGCCATTATTTCAAATAGGACTAGATGTACCCATAATCATGTGTTTAAGAGACGTTAGGCATTTAAAATTTGAAAATTCATTTTTAGCAATGGCAGAATCAAATCTTGCAAATGGACCCGTTTGTTTGAATTGTTTTCAAAACTTTTTTGTTTATCTCTTTGATCCAAATGTTTTAGAAACCTTAATGTTAACCGTTAAAACAAAAAATATGGATGTTGTTACAAATACAAAATCTATCTGTATAATTTATCGAGTTTATTATAAAGTTATGTCTACTACCGTAGATCCAAAAGCAAAGATTTCTTTAATCAAAGATGAAACAATTATTTTTACAGCAAATTCTCATAATACTTGTGTTTATACTCCTAAAAAACTTAAATGGAATCAAATTTCAAAATCTGAGAAGTGGGATTTAGACAACAATATCTGACATCAACACTTAGAAAACATGTCTCAATCTGTTTTCATTTATGAGTAAGTTGATGGATCTGTTAGTATAGATTTTTCAAATTATTTTGCTCAAACTCGATTTGGTCAATATGAAAATTCTTGACCTTAAACAAGTACTCTAAGAAGAAGTATAGATATAGAAAGGCCAAAATTAATAAGATTGCCAAGTTTACAAAAATTCTGTCCAGATCCAATAATGCCAAATTTTAACACTCCTATAATAATTCCTAAACAAAATATATATCCTTCTGAAATTGAATAATAGAAAAATAAACAAAGTTCTATTGGTTTGTTACAAGTCAATTTTTTAGAAAGAATTCCTCAAGGAATATATAATATGCAAGAATCTTTAAAGTGTCAAAATATCCAAGAGGCTTAGGAAGTACAAAATAAAAATCATTCTCTACACATGTCTCTAACTCAATCTCAAATGGAATTCTATTATGTGATTATTTTGATAATAATAATGAAAATTTAAAACAAGATTATTTTGATAATAATAAAGATACAAAAAGAGAATGGTTTATCATTAATTTTAATACCCCACAAAGTATTCAAATAAGAGAATTATGGTATGAAGAAATGAAGATGTTAAAAGTAAATGTTCCATTTTTTACATGGTTTCAAATTTATTGCTTAAGAAATGATATTGATTTTCCTTTTTCTAATATAAACCCCATAAAGGATGCAGCCAAATTGGTTGTTTAGTAGTGTTCTAGCTATTTTTTTAGATACATTTTATTTTGTTTTTATTGATTTTAATTTCATACCCTTTGCAATGTCATTGTGTCAATAAAGTGTGTATACACATAATTATCTTAGAAACATATAGCATAAATTTCAAATAACATTACATATTATTTTAGAAACATCTTTTTCTGTTTACGTCATGTATATTGAAAAGAACAAAATGGTCTCTAGGTAGCAAAAATTTCTACACACTATTTTAGACATGTACACATATTGTTTAAAACACTTCAAATTTTTTGTTTTAGCTACTTTTGTTTATTATTTTGTGCATACTTCAATAGTGGAGATGAGACAAAAGTGTCCTAGGCTTGTCTATGGCAAGCTGTAGCATTAGGTTGGGCGGTGAAAATTGTAATGCGAGGGATGATTAGTCCATTTTTTTTATATAGCTGATATTGAGAAAGCATGATCTGAAGGCGATGACCGACAATTGAGACAACAATGTCAAAGTAGGGTTTTTAGAGAAACAGGGGGAGATATCATTTAAGGGTAACTTGGTTAAATTTCTCGGTAGGTGGTTGGTTATATATGAGAATTAATGGTGGATTAGTATATCTAATTTAAAATATGTATATAATTTAATTATAACTACTTTAATCCATTATATTTTTTTAATCTAATCAATTTCTTCTGTTTGGGAAAGTAAAAAGAAATACGAAAGTAATCAAGTCGGCATTAAAAATATAATATTTTTCTTGTAAAAAATTTTAGAGAAATAATCAGCAAACAACAATAAATAATAAAGGAATATGATAACTTCACAGTTCCTTATAGTGACAGATTTATCTAGACCACCTATGTACACCTGAACAATAAAAGAATCAACCACACTATTTAGTTTAAAAGCCTACTCTTATTTGTCTCTTTGACCTAAGATATTTTATTTGCTCATTTTGCCATGATTTTTTATACTAATTAATATGCAGTTAGAATTATGAGATTTTTCTCTATATAGCAAGAGTAAAAAGAGCTTTTTGCTACTAGTGCTGCAAAAGCGGGAAACCAATATACATCTTGAGAAGTAAAACTGTAATTTAGAAAAGTAAAATTTAGGTGTACGTGTAATTAGCCTGTTTTTTATTTCCATAGTGTAGTTCTCTCCATCTTATCAATTGAGCCACACCGATTTGTTGAAGTCGTTTTATTCTCATTTTCCCTACTAGGGATGATAGTAGGTAGGGTGAAATTTACAACTCACGGATACCTGGCCAACAGGTTGCATATATTTTATAAAATTGTACCCATCTACTTGTTATAGATTTTGATTTTATCTCGTAGGTAAATCCATCATACCCGCAACCCACCATAAGTTTCCTTTGTTTATCAATGACTTAATTGTAACTTTTGAAAATCATAAACTAATACAAGAAAAATAAGTAACTCAAGTGATCAAAGTGTAATTTACCAAACAAAATAAACGTAAACCTTATCTAATACAACCTAGACCCTACTTTTTACCACACTGACGCCAGTTCTCTTTCTTTCTCATGTGCTGTCCTTTTCCATCTTTATTCCTTTCTTCATTCATTTGGCGATCAATAATCTTTTGATCCACTAGGCATCTCATCCTATCCCATCAAGCTGGCTATTGGGTATTTGGTGGAAAGTATGAGCCAATTATCTCGCTCCCATTCGCTAGAGATTCTTAACTTTGGATTTTGAAATTCAAAGAGGATTTTAAGCTAGCTCAACATTCTGCTCATTTTTTATTATTTGATCGGCTTGAGATTTTTTGGGTTTCTACTTTGGGGTTGTTTTTTGTGTCAATCTTTTTCTCAACCTTTAAATTTACTTTCGAAATCTCTTCCAAGGTTTTAGTTCATTTGGGTTTTAATGGTGTCTTAGTTAATTGGTGCCTGAAGAATAATGGTGTGTGTGTTTATGGATAATGGCAACCCGTGACCAGCAGGTGGTGGATGTGAGCATGCTTTTCTGCCGTCAACCTTGGCAGGCGGGCGACGAATATGGCGAATTTACGCCCGATTCGCCCCGTTGTCATCCCTATTCGCTACAGCCCAGGATGAAATGCCTTTGCCCTCATTGACATGCTGTATAAAATCCTTTTGAAGTTCCAAAAGTAACCATAGTATGGTACAAAAACGAGGGACATTTCCAGAGGTAATCAATATTCATTTTAAACAAAAAAAATTGAAAAAACGAAATAATTTGATAGTTCGGTTCAATCAATTTGGTGATTTGGTTTGGTTTTGATTGAATTTGAATAACAAAAATTTTAGTTTCTATTCAGTTTAGATTTTGGATATTAGTTAATTTGGTAATCAAATTAACCAAATTTTTTTAAAGATTTTTTTTCAACTTTTTTATAGACAAATAGAGTTGAAAAAACCAACACAAATTAGCTTGGATTCTTATTTTCTTTCTTTTCATGGACAATAATTCTTTTATATTAAATAGAATTTGGAAGAAAGAAACAATGTCTCTCTCTCATTCTATCTCTCATAGAATCCCACTCATTTTTTTTTTTCCAATTAATTCAGTTTGGATTGAACCGAAATGAAATATTTTGACTCAATTTTAGAGGCTAATTAGATCTATTTAATTTTTTATCATCCAAAAGCAAAAATTAAATAAACCAACTTATTTAGTTCAGCATGGTCACCTTTAGACATTTTCATTAAATTAAAGTCCCTTCGGTAGCTAAGAATGAACCATTCTTTCTAAAGTAGTCAGTTGTCATGTTTCCTTCTCTATACCCATGCTGACACCCAATGACTTGCGCCAATTCCTTGAGCAATTTGCAGTCCGACAGTGAAAATATCAGTTCCGTATCTGCCTCTAGAGACGATGAATTCGCAGTTTACCAACCCACCAAAAAAAAGGTTACTTATTTGAAGATGCCTGCATATATGAGTAAGGGGAAATTATTTTTTTTTATTAACGATTGGCCCCTTAACCAAATTTTCTAATGAAGTTATTTTCTGTTTTATAATACATTACTGTAAATTTTATTTCTATTTCATTTTCATATTTGAATTATTAGAAAATAATATATTATTAGTAAAATTTTAAAGTGGAAACTCTATAAGAGTAATATATTTTCCTAGTTTTGAAATATGTTGTAAAAATGTCCAAAATAAGGTTATGACGCTTCCAATTTTTTTTTCAAAAGTTTATATTTTTTTTCATTTTTTCAAATAAATTTTTTTGTTAGAAGCACAAGAAAAGAAAATTGTAACTTAAATAAGTTTCTCATGTTTATTAAAAATTATATTACCATGCTTAACTTTCAAAATCTACAACTTTTTTATTTTCACATTACGCTTTTGGTTAGGTGGCATATTTTATCTTGTAACTTTCGTAACATATCTGAGACTCACTCTCAAACAAATCCAGCCCATAAATATTAGTGGAAATTTTATTACTATTTATTTTTGTCTCAAAAGCATATGAAATTTTATTACATTTTCCCCTTACAAGAATTTCATCTTCTTCTCAAATATACATTTCACTCAGCATTTGAGCATTCTTTTTATACTACAATAAATATCTCAATTCTCAGGAACTCTTTCTGCCTATAAAATCAACCTTGTTAAACCTGTACCGCAATAGTATCGTTTGATTACCGGCTAGCAATTGGTAAGCATAATAGTGATTTGTTGAACAGTATTGAGCGTAAGTCCACAGTTCTTCCACTCCAACATAGTTTCTAACAGAGGATAGGTTCATCTTAGGTAAGAACAGTCCTATTTGGCACTACTGTTAGGGATTAACGCTAAGGTTTTGAACAATCTATTTAAGGACAGTTTTTAGCTCTTAGTTTCAATAGTTCAATTTCTAATGTGGATAAATTATTCAAAATTTTAATATTAATAAAAAAAACTGTTTCTTAAGAGGTCCAAAGTTGTTGGTTTTACTCCTTTTCAAACTGGGAAGTGGGCTCTGGAGTCGAGTCTTGGGTTGGACTGGAATCTGGATTTGAGTGGATGATGGCCACCTTTTTTTTTATATTTATTTATTATATTGATTCAATGGTGCGCACAAAAAAGCCCGTCTAGCTCAGTCGGTAGAGCGCAAGGCTCTTAACCTTGTGGTCGTGGGTTCGAGCCCCACGGTGGGCGGTGGTGTCTTTTTCCTCACCGCAGATCGGCAGATCTTGTTTGGGGGCCCGCCGCTTCAAGCGGACTTTTTGCCATAGGCCCATAACTCAAGAATCAGAGTTGCGTGGAAGTGAAGCTAGAAGCTTGTTTTCCTGTTTTTTTTTGTCATTTTATTCAGTTTTTCAGTGAATGTTATTTTAAAAGAATTATCTACCCAATATCAGTAATAGTAATCATTTTGGAAATATAGTTTATGAAAATTAAGATAGTGTTTGGATGTAGGAAACAATTTTCATTTTCATTTTCTTTATTCAATTTTCTAAAATATTTTTCATAAAATATGTTTAGTTGTTCCAAAGCAATTGAATGTGATTATATATACACACATTACAAGGAAAAAATTCAGTGCCTTAGTTGAAATCTGAAAGAAATTTTGGGGACTATAATTGCAGATTTTTCCAAATCCATCAGCTTCAAAAGTGAAAGCGGAAAATTCCAAAGCCTGCCCAAGATTGTTTGCTCTCTGTCACTTCGGACCCCATTTTTCTGTCCCTTACATCTGCACCACCATCTCCGTCATTCCCAAAACGGTGACACTCACCGCCGATTCCGCTATTCAACAACTCCGATGCCGCTGCTATTGCTTCCGCAGGTTCGATTCATTCCTCAAGGCCAGTTTATTTGCGTTAATCGAATGAGAGAGACGGGGATTTAGGGATTTGTCATAAAGAAGCTGAGAGGAAAAGGTTGGTCGAGAGGCGGGGGAGTTCCACGACGCTGGTTGGGCGGCAGCAGCGGGGAGGTTGGTCCGTGGCGAAAGCAAGGGAGACGTTGTTCGGCGGCGGCGGCAGGGGGATGTTGGTCGAGTGAGAGAGATTGGTCGGGCAAGAAGTTTGCGAAAGACGGAGGCTCAGCGCGAGAGATGATCATTGTTTTCCAGATCATTTTATAATGAAAAAAAAATTTCCAGGAAATCTGAAAACCAAAATTAGTTAACTAAACATATTTGTTTTTATTTTCTAATTTTCAGAAAATTTTTCAGAAAAAATTGGATAATATTTTGGAACTAAACAGGGCCTAAGCAATCATGATTTTTTTCTTGCCTAGCTTGAAAAATAAAATTAAAAACATACGTTACAAACCATTTTCTTTTTCATTTTCTATTATATGTTTTCAATTTCTATATATAATTTTTTAAATTATTTTTCAGAAAATATGTTTAATTGTTTTAAATTAAGTAAAAATAATTACATATATCCACACTCCATTGAAAAAGTATACTTGCTTAGTTGAAAGTTGAAGGAAAGCTTGTGAACTACAATGAGATATTTCCATAAGTCTATCAGCACAAATGAACAAATACCAAAGATTGCTCCTAACTTTTTCCTACCTACCATTTAAGCTCCAATCTTTCTATTCGTTACATCTGCACCACCATCTCCGTCATTCCCAAACATGTGAGATTCGCCATGAATTTCACTATCCAATAGCTCTGATGCGCTGCTATTACTTTTGCAGATTGTTTCATGCCCTGGCACCAGTTCATTCACTCGTAGTTGAAGAAGAGAAGAGAGGATTTAGGCTCTGTTTAGTTGTAGAGAATTTCTAATTTTTTTAGAAATTTTTTTAAAAATTAGAAAATGAAAAGAAAAGATGTTTAATTAAATAATTTTCTTTTTCAGTTTTTTTAGAAAACAATTTCCATGTTAGTATGAATTAGAAAACTTGGTTTAAGTAGTTTTCTATTTTGCCGAAAATAGGAAATCCATTGAGCTCACTCTCTCGTCATCTCGCGATCGACCTCCTCCCTCCCGATGCCTTCGACCTTCTCCTTCTAGATGCCTTTGGCCTACTCCCCCCCGGGGCCTGGTACGATGTCTCTCTCTATATCTCAAACAGCAACAACAAGCTACACTACAGCACAAAATTAACAAAGCAACGGGAAAAAGCAATGAAGCGGTTGTGTTGCAAAAGTTTTATTGTTTTTTTGTGGCAAAGTTGTAGCTGGAAAAAATAAATTTGAATATGCAATGACTAAGGCAACGTGAAAATGTGGCGTTGCTTTTTTTTTCGGCAAATTTGTTGCCTAATCGTCGCTTTTATGCAATGAATTTGCCCAAAAAAACCAACACCACGTTAGAGCATTGCTTTTGTGTCACAAATTTGTTGCTTGCTAAACAATGATTATGCAATGAAAAAGCAACAAGCAGGGCTTCCCCATTACTTTTTCACTGCTTCTTCATTGTACAATTTCCAAGTAGCTAGGAGCGGGAAACAATTAGATTTGAGTTTCATTAAAAAAAAAGGCCAAAATGCGTGGCTGGTCCTCCAACTTGGCAAACTCGCACGAGTTAGTCCTTTATCTTTAACTCAGTGTGAGTTAGTCCCTCAACTTTGAAAAAGTTAGCAAGTTAGTCCAAAATGGATGGTAGGCCAAACGGTGTTAAATTTTTGCTGATGTGGCAGGGGCATCTCCGTTGTCCTTGCCTGCCTTCACCGACATCACCATCTCTCTTCCCCTCCGCCGAATCGGACCTCCGACAGATCCTATTTGCCTCATCACCTTCGTCGAATCTAGCTCATTCGTCAAATCAGGCCTCCGTCGAATCCAATTCCCCTCCTCGCCTCCATGAAATTTGACTCATCCGTTGAATCTAATTCGTCTCCTCTCCTCCATGAAATTTGATCACCTCTTCGCCTCCATAGAATCTGATTCGCTCCACACCTCCGTCGAGTCCTCCACCGTCGGATCGCCCTCCTTGGCGATTCGCCACTTCTCACCCCTCGCTGATTCACCAGCACCTTCCGATTCGCCGCCGCTTGGCGCTCACCACTCGCCAAATCCGAAAATTTTCGATTCTGGGAAACTAGGACTTTTGATAACCCCCCACACGGCGTTACCTCACACGGATGCTTTCCATCCCACATACGACTAACTCGCTTAATTTAGCAAAGTTGAGGGACCAAAATGCTTAATCTGCCAAGTTAGAGGACTAACTCGCACTGAGTTAAAGATAAAGGACTAACTCGCGCGAGTTTGCCAAGTTGGAGGACTAACCACGCATTTTGGCAAAAAAAAAGGGCAGGAGAAAGAAGCAACAATCATAGTCATCGTTTTTTCATTGCTTAAGGGGAAAACTACCATAAAAATGTATAACACCTTTTTTGTCTCTTTCAACCCTCATCGCCAAAATCTTTCTCTGCCTCCCCTTTAACTTCTTTACACTTTCCTCTAGTATAGCCAAAGGACCTTGATCGTCTTTCCATCTAGAAAGAACCAAATGGCACTGTTGCACTGCTATGGAAGCAAAGCCCTTACACTCATTATCAGGCCGAAAACAGCTAATCCTGAAACTCCCCACAAAATCTGGTAAGGTTTATGATAGCCAAAGGCATGACCTAGAAGCCAAAGCCAGAGCTAAACCCAACGACACCATTGGTGGCGATGACCGGAACAGGAGTAGAGCTTTGTTTACGATTGTTGTGAGCAGTTGTTGGAAACTGAGTCGACGTAGAGATGGAGGAAATAGGCTTGGCCAAAGAGTTAAAATTGGGTAAGCCTTATGCTTGAGGTGCTCGGAGGCAGTGAGTGACGGAGAGCGGGTCAACTTTGAGCAAGAACCATATCTGATTTTCTAGGGTTGAAATTTGAAACTAATACATTTTTTTTTCACTCTTTTATTTTCATTTTATTTTTTTTTGTTGATTCTAAATACCAACTATTTTTTTTGTTTTTATGCGAGCCTTTTGAGGTTCTCAAAAAATGGTGCAGCTCACTATTTTGGGGAATGAAAAGCATGATGGTGGCTTAAAGCCAACAGTAAGAACTTAAGTGTTGTTTTTTTATACTTATTTTATGTAATTGTTTGTATGTTATGTAATTTATTTTATTAATTAACATGATTCATACTTGTTTGTATTTTATTTTATGTAATTGAATAATATATTAAATAAAAACTTATTTATTTACTTGAAAATCCTTTCATTATGTTCTATACATTATCAAAATTTCTTTTAATTATAATATATTAATTGTCTATATATATCTATAAATTTAGATACACTAAATTTAAATTATATAAAATGATTTAAGAAAAAAAAAACTTACTTTGTTGCTTGGTTGTTATTGATTCATTGCTTATTAGCAATGAAAAAGCAATAGGGTGCCTCAATGCTTATTTGTAATGGAGAAGTAAGGAACTATGAGTCATCGCTTTGGCTCATTGCTTATTTGTTGCTTTCTAAAAGCAATGGTCATTTTACCAACAAATTAGCAATGCCTAGTTTTTTTGTTGCTTTTTTTTTTTATATTAAGCCATGAATTTATAACAATTTTACCCTTTGCTTTTTTTTTTTTTTAATTTTGTGTTGCAGTGAAGTCTAAATCAAGGGCGCCACCATCGTCTCCTTCTCATCCTCCATTGCTGTCTTACAACTCGCTGCCAACGCCGTTCCAGCTTCATCTCAGCAGAGCCTCCCGGTGCCAGCAACAGGCTAATCGGTGCACGGTTGCAAAAAATGGGTTGGGCTGACCAGGTTCAGGTGCCGATGCGAAATCTTCTTTTGTGGTACACACAGGTACCCTGAGAATCATGGATGTGTTTTCAATTTCAAGACGCTTGGGAGGGAGGAGATCGCAAAGGCGAACCCGATGGTAAAGGCGTTGAAGCTAAATAATAAGATCTGAAGAGGGAGAGAGAAAGAGAGGCGGATTGGTTGAGGCGAGGAATAAGCTGGTCTTGATGAAAGAGAGGATCACAACCATTGGATCAAAATCACGTACAAAAAATCTATAAATATTGTTCTATTTTGAATCTAAGATTACCTTTCGTATGAAAAGAAAAAGACTAGATTTTAATTTGTGGGAATTTGAGGAAATTAAGAGTCTTATTTTGTAATCATGTAGGTTGTTCTTCTTGATAAGGTTGAGAAGTAGACTTCCCTTTTTAACAGTTTTTAGCTTCTTATAGAGGCCAAAGATATCATTTTAGAGATTTTCGTGAAGAATTCTATTTAGAGAAAAAGAATAGCTATTCAATCACTGACATCCGTCTTCCCGTAATGTTGTGGAGAGGGTTTTTGGTGGATAGAAAACTAGATTTCCAATTTTAAATAAGATACCTAACTATTCACTTCACACGCAATGTTTAATTCCTATTGCTTGTTGTATATTGTACAATTTTATCCGACAACAAAATAAAGCAAATGAAATATTTATTCAATTTGAAAAGGAAGGGATGATAGTTGAAGGTGAAGAAGGTTTGGGTATTGAACAACAAATGGTTTAGGTCAATGTGTCTCGAACAACATAAATGGCTAAAATGAGAGATGATATAGCCACTCGTATGTGGAACGATTACCAGCAGCATAGAGTTCACTCCAATAGGCTTTGACTTTAGTGTATCTAATTATATTTGATATTATATTCTCTTTGGAATTGTATTATACATTGAAAAATATTATGACTAAAATAGCTCCGTTTAGCATATGAACATATATATTTTTTCTTTTATATGAGCATTGCATTTGAATGTTTTAATAATGTAAGAATATAGAATTTTGTTGTGAAGAAAATTTCCTCAATTAAACATGTTTTTCAATTTTTCATTTTTAGAAAATTATTTTCTTGTAAAAACAACTAAACATGTTTTTTATAAAACATTTTACAAAACTGCACATGAAAAATAAAAACAAGAAACAGAAAAAAGAAAAGGAAAACTATTTTAATTCTACAACCAAATGTCACCTCAATGATCCTAAAAACAAAAAAGACTTTAGCTACAGGGGCTAGTCAGCGGTTTCCAAGGAGTTCCATGACTTTAGTCGGCACAGCGGTGACGGGGAGGGGTTACTTGGTGACGGCGATGGCGAGAGAGGTCTGAGAAGTCGAGAGCGAGAGTTGGAGAACAAATGCAAACCAATTGATCTTTTCACCAATGGAAAATTGGGAAAACAATAGAAATAGTGTTTTCAGGAAATAGAAAAACAAAATTCACCTACTGAACATTTTTTTTTCATTTTTTAATTTTCAGAAAATTTTTTCAGAAAATTTCCGCGGCCTTAGTGTGTGAGATTTTAATAAATATATAGTTTGAGCAAATAAACACAATTCATTCCCCTTTTTTCTTGGAGCAAATAAACACTCTTACGATTTGTTTAGTTCATGGATGTTAACAATCTAAATTATTAGGAATGTTAAAGTACTAAGAATCTTTTATTTGGTTGTACTTGGAAAGTAATTCTTCGTGATTTTAACAATGGGAAAGTTACAAAAACCACCCTGTGGTTTGGTCAAACCTACAGTTTGCCCCTCTATTTTGAGAAACCTACACTTTACCCCTATATTTTTTATGCTGCCCGATAACAACTTCTAAAACTGTATTTAAATCATATGGTAATAATGCTCTAGTAATTTCAAGATTTTTTATATTTTTTTCACAGTAAACCGACCTTTAAAAAATACTGATATATAATTAAAGTTGGGAAAGTATATTTACAAAAAGGAAAAATTGATAGTTTAAAATGTCTAATAACTATAAAAAAAATACTGGACAGATTGAAATTATTAGAAGATGATTATCGTAGAGTTTAAATACAGTTTCAGAAGTTGTTACCAGGCAGTATAAAAAACATAGGGGGAAAAGTGTAGGTTTCTCAAAATAGATGGGCAAACTGTAGGTTTGACCAAACCACAGGGGAGTTTTTGTAACTTTCCCTTTAACAATTCAAGAATATCCTAATCTTCATAATTCTCTCGGAATTATTCTCGTAAACCAAAGTTAGGTAAAGTAAAAATCTCCTAAGTAATTATGTTCGGAAATCGAAAAAATCACAACATAATCTTCAAACTTTTAAATATTTACAGATTGGTCTATACACTTTTAAAAAAGTTCCAAAATAATACTTAAAATTACACTTGTAGTCCATGATCTTTTGAAAAATTTCAAAATGGTCCCTAAAATTACATATTTATTCCTTCATTTTTATAAAGTTTACACAAACATAACTAAAATTTAAAAAGTTACATTTTGGTCACTATATTTAAAGTTTGAAGAAAGAACAAAATACCTCAACTAAACATGGGAAAACAAAAACCTACATCTTTTTCAGGGCATGAACCAAAGATGGGATTTTGAAAGTTATATTTTGGTCTTTATATTTAAAGCTTAAAGAAAGATGCAAAATACCTCAATCAAACATGAGAAAGTTGAAATCTTCATTTTTTTTTATCAAGGTATGAACTAAATATGGGAAAATTAAAATCTTCATTATTTTCAAGGTATGAACCAAACATGGAAAAGTTAAAATCTTATTTTTTATAGATTTTTATTTTCTATAAATGTTATTTTCTATAAATTACTTTTCAAGGATTCACTTTCTATGGATGTCAATTTCTATAAGCTTTCAGGTCACTAAAAGGTGGATTTTCAAATGGTTAGCGACTAAAAAAACTGTCACTTTTTTGCTCCAATTTTGTAGTGTTTGAAAGAAGAGAAATTGCAACCAAAGTTAATAGCATGGGCAGCATGTTCTTAAACCAAGCTTTGCTAAGTTATGAAAAACAAGGGTAAAGAGGACACTTTTTTTTTTTTTTGTATATAGAAGCATTGTTATAAGTATATTAGGGTTGGAGGGATGCTATAATATAAATACTAATGAGTGTCTGCTTTTTCAGGACTCGGAAAGGCACCCGAGTATGTAATGGCACAACATAAAGAAGTGAGGGCACTTAGCTCTATCATAAAAAAGAGTCACCGAGTCCCCCATAGAAACAAATCTGGATCCCAAACTCAACAGGGTATAAGCAAGTGGAGGCATTTGGTGCTAGTAATAACTTTTCGGGCTGTGCAAATTTTCCTTGGTTGGCAAGCAATAATGTACAGATTGACACAGGAAAATCTTATACTTGCTTGGCCCCTCAATTCCTTAAATACGTTTCCAAACTGAATAAGCTAACTGCTTAACCCTTGTGCACCCGGTTAAAGATTGCATTAAGGTAGAACAACCACTCCAGACTGTATACTGCCCATCATTAGAGAAATGCCAAATTAGTGAATCTTTGGCCATGTTCGGCATAAGTGGAATGGGATGGATAAGTTTAACATCTAATGGATAGAACAACTACTGAAGTAAAGGAAGGTTCTACCTTTTCGGTTTGCCAAGCAGCAGAGAATTAACAAAGCATGTATGTCCAACCCTCGAGGTGGGGAAATTGGTTTGAACCCCAAATCTGAAAAAGCTATGGGTCTTCCCAAATCGTGATCTTCTCCCTTCACTCTATCATCCATTGATTATTAGCACAAGAATCTTCTAGCATTCCAAAATGCTTTGCTAGGTATAAGACGAGTTTGGCTTATTCTTTGCTACAAAAAAAAAAGTATAGGTAATATTTAGCTTTTAGAACTTTGGTACACAATGATGAATTATTTGAGAGCAATCTCCTTTCTTGTTTTAGCAAGCACCACCTTGTTAAAAGCAGAGAGAACTTGAAGTCCTAATCCACTTTCCATCTTTCTAGGGCACAAAGAATCCCAACACATCCAGTTCAATCTCTTGTACACCCTACCATGGTTCTAAAAAAATTTATTCACACATACCTCAAATTCTGCATAAACACCTTTAGGAAGAGAGGAAAAAAAAAACATTGTGTATGTAGGAAGAAACATACTGGAGACTCACTCCTTCAAAAAATTAAAAGCTCGTTTCTTTTTGGATTTAATGCAAGTAGGCAAGTCCAAGTATTTCTTCACTCCCTTGCCTTAAAGATTGACAGAAACTCACATTGAAGTTCTTCCTTGGTGTTCAGGCTAAAAAATACTCTTGATTTGGTGAAATTAATACTTTGTCCAGGTACTTGCTCATATACTTGCAACAGATAATGAATATGCTCACCTTCTTGGTGTTTTGGCTCTATAGAAAATTAAGTCATTATTTGCAAAGAACAGATGGGAAACCCGGGGGCCTCCCCTATAACTTGACGCACCTGAAATAACACCCATGCCCATATACTCTTTCGATTGTTAACAGTCAAGATAAACCCTCCACACAAATAATAAAAGTAATATGAGAAAGGGTCTTTGTTGGAGCCTTCTACTAGGAGAGAAATTGCCATATCACTGACCATTAACCAAAACAAAGTACGTAACCAACGAAATGCACTCCATGATCAATCCACTAATCAATTAGGGAACCTAAGCCTCCTTATCATACATTCCAAGAAGCCCTATTTCACTCTATTGTAGGCCTTGGACATATCTAATTTTAAAGCACTGAATGCTTGATTTTGTTACTTCCTTCGCCTCTAGCCATGGAGCAATTCATAGGCCACCAATATGTTATCAGAAATAGAACAAATTTTAATAAATGCATTCTAAACCTTAGAAATAATTCTAGGTAATATTCACTTTAACCTCTTTGCCACTATATTAGAGATAATTTTTTATATGACATTGCAGAGGTTAAAGAGACGAAAATGCACCATAGTCTCTAAGGATTTCACTTTTGGGATAAGAACAATACTCATATTATTGATTGCCTACACACTAGCTCCATAATTTAAAACCCTCAAGCAATAATCAAGAACATCACCACTAACCTTAGACTATAATTTTTGGAAAAAAAAAAGACTTGTAGTCCATCTGGATTCGGGGATTTAGTTGGGTGTATCTATTTTAGCGTGCACCAGATCTCATCAGTTGTGAAAAGGGACAACACCTCCTGAACCTACGTAGATGAGAAGGATGGCATAATGAACTCCAAGAACTCCCTTTCAAGTGCACAAACCGAAGACCAAAGAGTCCTCAAAGTAACTATAAGTCACTTTTGCAACACCTTCATCATCCTTCACCCACTGACCTAAGCCATCTTAAATCTTAATAATGTAATTATTCTAACTACAACTTGAGGAGTATGAATGAAAAAACCTGGTATTCCTGTCAACTTCCTTAAGCCATTAGACTTTTAATCTTTGCTTCTGCAAAGCTCTTCCCGATGCATTCACTCATGAAGCTCTATACACAGAGCCTAACTCTCATGGAACAATCCGGTGATGGTCCTGAAGCAATAATAGCCTCAAACTCCTTTTCAATTCACTGGATACTCTTTTTCATATGGCCAAATTGAGTTAAGTTCTACCCTTTTAGTGCTTACGCCACCTTTAAAAATTTCTAGCACAAACTCTCTCCATCACCACCCACCATCCAGACGTCCCAGCCAGACTCCACAATTGACAAGTATTCTTTTGATCTTAGCCACATCTTCTTAAACTTAAAAGTTCTTCAAATTTTTTCCTTTATTTTGGCCTATATAGTTTTAGAGCGAGTATTACATGGTCTAAAAAAAAGTTGGACGATGGTTTACTAAAGCCTCTGGAATACCTCCAACCATTCTTTTTATGCAACAACCCTAGCTAATCGGCACCATATTACCTTGCCTTCATGCCACACCCTCGACTAGGTAAAGTCCGGCCTTACATAGTTCAAATCTAGAGACCATACTTCTTCAAGCATTCCTTAAAATCTGCATAAGTATACTATCTTGATGCTCCCCACCCATTTTTTCACTTGGGTATAAAATTTTATTAAAATCACCACCACTGAGCCAATGGAGCAAAGATTCATCTTGAAGTTGTCAAAGAAGTTGCAAGGATGCCTTTCTATTTGTTTGTTTCGATTCACCATAAAATTCGCAAACCACTAGGTCGTTGACTTTTTTAGTACCTCAACTTCCAACTCAATATGCATTTTAGAATAACTAAGCAAATGAGCTTTGACATCTGAGTTCCATAAAACCACTAGACCCCATAATTGACCTTGACTATCCACTATGAACATAAACTAAAAACCATACTCCTGTTTAACACCCTTGATACGTGCTGCCGACAACAAGTCTTACATAGAAAAACCATACCTATTTGGTTTCTATGTAGGAGATGTTTGAGCAATTAAACTGACCAGTCATCCCCCAATCTCCTATAGTTCACAAAAGATCATGAAGGCTCCGCCATTAAAAATATAGTAACATCATTCACATGAGCTCTTTCATTTGGCTTCCCCATCTATCTTCATCTAGTTTTTTCTAACCTGTTTTGCACATAACCCCTTAAGGGAATCCGTACCCCCACCAACCTTACCACTCGTCCTTCCTCTTATACTAGCTCATGCCAATCTCTTCCAACTTGTGACCCACCTTAAGGGAACACCACCTTCATCTCCAATGATCTAAACTTCTATACCCACCTGTTTTCACCAATAACCGATGTGCCAATCAACAAGACTAGATCACCATAGACCCCTCAATACCTTTTGGGAACCCAATTTTCAAAGAATGTAACTTCATTGGAGTGCTGCCAATAGGTCCACCATCATTAAGCCTCTCCTACACTGTCTTTTGCCTAGTTCAGTCTTTTGTCAACTGCACTTTCCTGTTTATCAATTTGAGTTTGGCACAAATTAAGTGTAGGTCATTTCTTCCCTTTCTAGCCGACCAACGGAGTCATCCTCCCCGTAGATGCAAAACCTTTTCGGACCCCCATTGATTCTAATGTAGCTACACGGTTATTCTCCTTCACACTCGAGCTCAAAGACGAAAAGCCTTGGTGCCAAAATTTTCTGCATCCATCCTTGCCTGGCCAACATTTGGATCAGCTATTAAGTGGTGAAGCATGAAGCTGATCGCCATACTGAAACTGTCCTGGGGCTTTCATCTTTGCCTTCTCATCAACCTCATTAACCTTGTCTATGTGACCCAAATGTCCATAAAGAAAACAAAATTGCTGTAAACGCTTATATAAAAAATTGGACGAACATTTCTTCCTTTTATTTAGCGTGATGGAAAAAGCCCCAGGTAGTGGCTTATGTACATCCAAAGCCAACTGGAATATCAAGAACTGATTACTCACCTTACCATCCTTTCCCCTATCCACCTCTAACACCGAGCGAATTCACCCACCAATCTTCCTAGCCACATCGACATGCATTAGGTTAAGCAGCAATTTGTAGGCTTGGATCCAAAAGATTGCCTGATAGAGTTCAACTCATTGGAGGATATCATCTCCACAAACTTTGTCGTCGTTTTGCCACCTGACAACACTTCCTCATCAAACCTAATTCCCCTTTCTCTTCCTCTGTCAGAACATAATTCTTTTATGATTCTTGTAATTGCTCCATCATTCTGCCTCCCATCCTCACCACATTGCACACACCACCGACACAAATCCTAATCCGAACCCTCATCATGAGAAAGGTATTATTTTACAACGAGTGGCAGACTGCTCTCACTGAGACTAATATTCACTTCATATAAACATTGATATTCAAATTTATGTTTTTATATTAGTATTAATAAAATGTTAGGGCCAAATTACAATCCTGCCCAAAATTAAATCACAGACTCGCAAGTTCCTATTCTGGCCAAGCACATTCTTGCATAACTGTACCACGAGGTTTTCGCCGCAGCGCTCGCTCAGACCTTTTTGTGGCCTAACAGCAACATGTGACCTTTGCTATTACGAGCTCGTCTACTATATTAAGGCATCTCTCAGAAATGTGTGACCACTTGGCGTAGCGTATGCTAGCATTCTTCACCCAGAACCCACTCTCAGCGTACTTTAGAAAACACATTTGCAAGTTGACTATACTGAGCTGTTGGATCGAATTCAATGGAATAGATAACTTCAAGAAAATTGAATCTGGCAATTTCAAAATATAACTTCAACAACTATTTACAAAAAAGAATTTTCCATTACACGCCTGAAGAAGGAAAACAACAGTTGGACCTATCCGGCTCGGAAATTAATCTTCCCCGAGCAAGCTTTCTTCCCGGCTAATCCAAACTTCTCTAGAATTAACTTCAGTAATCGTAATTGACTTCGGTTTTCGGAGATGAGAGAAGACGGGGTTTCTTCCTCGGCAGGGGGCTTTCGACTTCGTCGTCGCCGGAGACGAAGAACTCTGGCGACAATTCTGGCAAAGCCGGCAGGTTCAGGTCGAATTCCACCAGGCTGGAGTGCCCAGTGGCGTTCGTCGATCCGATGCCTTCGGAGGAAGCGGCGGCGCTGTTACTGACTCCGCCGTCGTAGTGGCAGCGCTTGTGGCCGCCTAGCGCCTGGCCGGTGGGGAAGCACTTGTGGCAGATGGAGCACTCGTGCCTCCTCCCACTCGGATTCAGCGATCCGCTACCGGAGCTCGTCGCCGTCGAAGTGGACTGCTCGTCGGCGCCGCCGGTGGGCTTCCGGTGGCTGGCCTTGTGGCCTCCGAGCGCTTGGTAAGATCCGAAAACCTTGTCGCAGACGCTGCACTTGTAGCTCATCTTCTGCTCCGGCGCAGGACTCGGAGAACGCGTCCGTGGCTGCACGGCGGCGCTGTTAGATTCACCAGCACCGCCGCGGGCGAGCATGATCAAACACAAGGCGAGATACTCTTCCTCCGTGAGGGCGTGATCGAACCGCGGTCGTTTCGAGCGCGGACGCTTGGTCCATGACTCGGTAACGCTCTGGGGGCTCCTCTGAAGAAAGGGGAACGAGGGAGGGGCCGTGGTGGGCGAGTTGAGAGCTTCAAGTGCCATCTGGAAACCAAAAGAGAAGGCGAAGGATCTGTTTGGCAGCTGGTAGGAGAGAAGGAAGGAGAGATTGCTAAGCGAGAGTTAGAACTGAGAAGATCAGTTGAGTTCTGTTGTGCTGGGTCTGGGGGAGTTGGGGTGAGTTTATTTATATGTAAAAGGAGTGGAGACGGAGAAGAGAAGTTACCTCACACAAGTGGGCTATTAATTTTTCTGATTAAAAAACTTTGACAAGAAGTAGTAGTGGAGATTCTAGAGCACGTTTTTTTCTTCGTGGCCAAGAATGGCTGCTTTTGCAAACTTTGGGTCAAAGTCTGAATGACGACAGAAAATGGGATGGCATTGGTACAGGTACAATACTGGGCCTCAGGCTCTACTTCTGTGAAGTTGGAAGCTTGCAACTGAAGACTTGAGGTGGTCAAACGTATAAACGCCAAACGCGGTGTTAATTTTACTCAGAAGAAGACCAGCCGCCAGAGGAGGCCGACTTCAATTAACAAGATGTGTTGAGGGAAGGGTAAGGCTTCCACGAAATTCAGATAAGATAGATATGTTCGTATCACAGAGCTCCAACTCAGTGTTTCTACTCTGTAGACTATTTTTTAGCTTGGATGCCAATTTTTGGCCTTAACCGGATTCTAAGTTTTTCTTTTTGGATGAAAACCAAAAGTATGATAATCTCAAGTCTTAAATTTGCCCAACAATCTATCAATCTATTGAGGTAGACTGAATCTTAAAAATTTCTCTTCTTTCTTCAATCATGGGTAGACAGAATCATAAAATTTTGGTTTGATGATGAATTTTGTTCTCTTGTCTAGTTAAAAAAAATTGAAATACAAATTTAGATGTGTAGTAATTTGGACCTAATCAAGTTCTATGTGAAATTTCACTCCATGTCACACTCATCTCTTTATAAAATGAAAATTATCATATAAAGCAACTCAATTAGCATTATTTTGATGAAAATTCTATTGTGAATATTGAAGATAGGTGAGAATCTTTTGAAGAGTGGCGGTTGATAGGTTAATAGTTACCAATTTGTTTACTTAGGTCAGTTATGATTTTGACATATTAAAAGGGTAGGGCGTGGCGGCCTTAGCTTCTTGATCTCCATGGGCTGTTTGGGTTTGGGATATGTTAGAAGAAGATGCGCGAAGCATCTAGAAGAATGGATTAATTCTGGAGGTCCTAACTCGAATTATCGTCTCCTCTCTTCACACAACAAAGTTGTGGACTACAACTTTTAGACTCTACCTATAATAATCCTACTACTGGAAAGCTATGCCGACCAGCCGTGTGTGTGACATCTAACTTTAGTATGATTCGCCACTAATTGTGATGCTGCGTGATCAGCACCTTTTTCACGCTAGAATTCCTATGCTACAATATTTAGTTCACTTGAGAGTTCTAGATACCAGTGGCAGTGTTAAGGTTGAGTTTTTCTGGTGCTTTTTTAGTGTTAAAAGAGCTATGGAGATCAATTTAATAATCCTTTTTTTATTCATATCAAATCCAAGAGAATTGGCAAGTTTGTCAAAATCTTTAATTTAGGAGTGTTGATCGTTGCACTGACTCAATTATGATACATTCTAAATATATAATATGTATTTTCAGACAACGGTGAACTTAACAATTTTAGGAAGAATGTGCTAAAAATACATTTTCCTAAATTGTATTTTCATAAGAGGATTGTATCAGATTTAAGGTACCTAGGATACTGTGCACATATGTGCAATTGCAAATACCGTACAAAATTCCTAATTTAACTATTCTTATATGCTTCCAACTCCATGATCGAACCCTCACTGTCACCAATCCTCACCTTTGCTATAATGATCGCCTAAAAAATGGGTGATCTTGAAAGGATGCTCGACCACTTTTGCTAATTATAGAACTAGATTCTAGAAACTAATGTCGAGATCATGTGTTCACAATCTTTTGTGCCAAAGAAAAAAAGAGTTTTGTATATTGTTTTAGACATATTTATATGTCACTTTAGACATTTTATAATATTTATTTAGACACTTCAGTTATCAGTTCAGCAACTTATCTTTATGGAAAAGTAAATTATATATATATATATATATATATTGCTTCATATAATTTTGTACATTTGTTTAGACACGTTTACTTATTTCTGTAGATACTTTACATATTAATTCAAATACTTTTACTAATTGTTTCAGACATTTTCATTTCTTAAGAGAACAAATTATCTGCATATTGTTTAGACACTTTTACATATTTTATTGGACACTTTTAAATATTTATTCAAACATTTTTACTTTTTGTTTTAGATATTTTATTTTCTCAAGACATTATATTGTTTGTATATTACTTTGTATACTTTCACATATTACATTAGACACTTTTACATTGAGTAAAATTCATTTGTCATCTTGAACCTTTTTGCATTATCTTAAACTAGTCCTTAACTTTTATTTTGTCATTTTAAAGTCCTTAACGTGCCGAACTGTGTCCTAATCATTGTTCTTCAGCCAATTTTACAATTAAATTTAACAAAATCTTAGGAAAAATTCCAATTTTGGTCCCTGTATTTTCTTCCTCCTGCTCAAAGCACCCTAAATTGTAATTAACACTTTTTCCTTTTCTTTCTGATCCATTCTAACTTCCTAGTAGCAAAACAATTCCATCCTCCACTTGCTGCTTCTCGGCCATTTCGACCTCCCCATCCCTCAATCTTTAACTATCATTCCCCCACACCTACTGCATATTATGACTATCTGACTCGTTACTCTCCACACTCCCTTATTGCCAGTGATATCATTGTTGGCATTGGGCTCCATCATGGCCAGGTAGGCTTCTCTCAAGCACAATCTCCCTGCTTCTCCTGAGCATAACGTAGTTGTTCATCATCTTCCCAGCATCTTCCTCTACAACTCACATACAGGCTCTAAGAAACTTACTATGGAATTTCATTGCCCGAATGCCCAATGTTGGATATTTTTCAGATTAGCGGCGATGTAAGATCCACCTTGATATCATTTTGTGAACTCAAGCAGATTTTCTAGTTTTTCAGAGATTGTTTGCTTTGAATCTCGTTCTCACTGTGTCTGATCCTTTGGCTTATAATGGTATATTGGAATTATGAACTATTTAGGATTATAGAATAAGTTGTAAATTTGATTTTCCAATTGATCTTAGGAAGCTTCATTTTTCAATTTCCTCGGATGGTGATCGGAGTGGACTCTTATATTGGCTATGGCTTCAGAGTTCAAACCTACTGAAATTCATTTTTTAGACTCATCAAAAGTAAAGAATTGGAGAAAGGGAGTAGAAGAGTGCAGTTAAAGATCTGAGATGGCTGACAAGAAGATGAATTATTTGTTCATCTTTAAACACTTGAAGACCTGCTTTATCACCTCCTAGTTCTTCCGCTTGAATAGCTTCTAAGGGACCTTATAGCGGCATTGATGCATTTGCAGGTTCTGGTCTTGCTGGAACTTCCTTGGTTGCAGACCTTATGCATATATCAGTTAGATTCCAAAAAGGCCTTGGGTGAAAGTGACACTATCTCCACATCCTAATCTTTTTTCTAAAAGTTGGAATGGATGAGAGGGATCAGAGGAATGGATGAGAGGGATAAGAGAAAATGTTAAATTTACAGGATTTATGGTACTTTGAATAAAAGGGAGAAAATATAGGGATCAAAGTTGCCATTTTTCTCAAGATTCTATTAATTTAACTATAAAATTGATGAAAAGACGATGATTAAAACACACCTTGGCACGTTGGAGACTTTAAAAGAACAAAATGAAGATTATAAACTTGTTTAAAACCACACGAAAAAGTTAAGGACAACAAATAAATTTTACCTATTTTACATATTGTTTCAAATACTTTTACATATTAATTCAAATACTTTTACTTATTACTTTAGACACTTTTGTTTCTGATTAAGTAAATTGTTTGCATATTGCTTCATATACTTTTACATATTATTTTAGACACTTTTATATATTCTTTCAGACACTTTTACATATTCCTTAACATATTTTACATTTTTACATATTATCTAAAGAAAAAAAATGTCTATATAATGTATTATATACTTTTACATACTTCTTCAGACAATTATATCAATTGTTTTAAATATTTCTACAATTTGTCTTTGACACTTTTTTCAGTTTATTTATCCACATAATCTATTGGCAGATGATGGGTAGAGGAGTTTAAAGTGTGGATGAGATGCCGCTATGCCAAGTTCTAATACCCTCTAAACGTAGTCTACATGTGCATAGGTGTTACTTGTAGAGTGGTGAGTAGAAGTTGAACCTACAAGGACTAAGGTGCTTTGCTAAGGTTATTGTTAGTTACCTAGAATCTTAATTACAACCATCAATAATATCTAAATGATAGGAATGTAAAAGAATGACATGTTAAAGAAAGTAGCAATTATGAAAGGATGGGACAACTAAGATGCACATCATACTAAAACCAACTTCTAAATTAACACAAGTAACTTTATTGACTCAAACACAAAACAGGCACAAAGAAAGAGGTAACCATCTAGAATTTGAGGATATGCTTCATGAATGGTTTCACATGTCACAAGTTCTAGCATCCTAAGGTGATGGTTCTTTGAAATTACTCATCTAGCTATCTTTAGATTAAAAGAGCCTTCAAACACTTACTAAGGAGATTCTCATGCATCATGCATCAAGGAATTAAACTTTAAGCCATAACCTCATCCACCAAGATGGTTCATAGGAAATTCTCATGCCTCTAGCTCCCATCTTTATCCATTCCAATGGCCATAGTCGTTGGAAAACTCTCTCAAGCATTTCCACAACAGCTTGTGGAATCTGTGTTTGTGTGGCCAAATAAAGCACAAAAAGCAAGATAAACTAAAAAATGAACATTAGATAAGCCACAAACATGCTTAAGGACACATTTTAACCATTCAATCCACTAGTCACTTAAACCTTAGGGGTTCAAATGACTATTCATTAATGAACACAAAACAAGAGAAAGAGGGAGAGAAAGACATAATAAAAAAAAGATCTACAAAGAAAGATAATATAAAGGAAAGAAATCACAAAGAAAGATAATCTAAAGGAAAGAAATCACCAAAAAATAAAGATTAATCATTCACTAGATGTTACAGCTCTCCTAGTGGGAAGTTTGACTGTAGGAGGTAAATTAACTAAATTCTTAGTTTAATACCTTATTTCAAGTTAACTAGGCAAGATTAAGTAAATTAGGTAATGTTTACTAAGTTCCAAGGAGTTTATGACACTAAATAAGATTTGAGGGTAAAATGGTAATTTTACATCTTAAATTGTTGGGACGAGTCCTGGGGTTAAAAATGAGTTTTTGAAACCTAACCCTTGCTTTAAACCTAAAATTTAGCTTAAGTAAGTACGATTTAACCAAGTGTTGACTTTGGTTACTATTTAGGAAAGGGAGCTTTTTGTAACTTTTAAAAAAGTTTGGTGGCTTTGCATTTTAAAAGGTTATAAACTTGGTAAAGTGAGTGCTGGCTACCATTTATCACCATTTCTCCCTAATTTCCCAAGTTCAACTTCGCCCTTACAAATTCTTCATGATTTCTCACCCAAAATCAAGTGCTTTTGGTGGAATTTAAGGGCCTAAGGGTTATAGATGCCTTGGGTAGCTTGTTTCAAGAAGATTTGGTGATTTTAAAGCTTAGAATTATGTTTTCCAAAGGAGTTCCTATTTTTAGCGAGAGGTAACATTGATTTCTTGGTTACCTCTTGTTTATTTGATGATTTGAAGCTTAGGTTTTGGTTAGTGGGTATTAATTTAGTGTTATTTACTTTGGTTTGCTTGGAACTTAGGTAGAACTTTGTGAAGGTGTGTTCTTGGTGAGGAATTGCTTGATTCTTGCTAGTGACTTAAAATTGAGGTAAGGGATTTAAGGTTCAAGTGCATTTGATGTCATTTATAGCTTATTTGCTTTCTAAATTCAATTAGTTTGATGAGTGACATTAGTTGGTGGGTTATATTGATCATGGTGGACTAGGCTTAGACTTTTGACTTGTGTGATGTTTTGATGCATTATAGGAAGGTTGTGATGATGTATTTATGGCTTATGCCAGTTGTTTTACAGGTTTTTGGTGAGTTGAGCCATCTTTAACATGCCTTGAACACATAGGAAGCCTCCAAAGAGGCTTAGGAGGTTGTTTTGAGGTTCAGGACATGAGGTCCCAACACCTAGGTGCCATTCGGCGCTACAACGCCCAAGGTGCATTTTTTAATGCGCAGAGCTGGGTGCTCTTGGTGCTTAGGCCTCAGTGGCACCTCTCTTGGTGCCTAGGCCCCAAAAGCCTTTTTTAACAACAATTTTAGTTTTTTAAAAGAGGATCCAGGAGAAGGCAAGGATGATCTTAAGAGTGCCTAAGGGTTGTAATTGTATAATAGCACTCTGGATCTCGAAACTCTTCCATGATCTATGGTTTTTTCAATGTTTTATTGAGGAAAATGCAACTTATGAGAAACTTAGTTAACAGGCCGCAATAATACACCATTAGGCAAGGTGGAAGGTTTAACACCATCAAGAGCTTAGTTGTGTCTCTTGGCTCAAAATCTCGATGAGGAAACATTAGTACACTTAATGGGTCCTCTAGGATTAGTAATTATGAGTCCAACATGGTCATTGCTACTCCACTAGTGTAAACCACATAATGATGGATAGGTATGTGTCTAGAGTGAAGGTTTAGTGCACTTGTTGCCTAGCCAAGATTAATTAAGGCGTAAGTGAGAACTTAGTGCACTCTTGAGGCGTAAGTGAGAACTTAGTGCACTATTGGTAAGGGTTTTACGTGAGAGCTTAGTACATGAGTGATCAACACAAGTCTAAGGACTTGAGGCACTATGTGGAGGCTTAGTACACCTAATGGGTTCCTTAGAACTCAAGCGAGGTGCATCCACCATGTTCACCTACATAACAATTGATGGAAGGTTAGACTTATTGCGTCAGTAAGCTAAGGCTTACTAGTAGAGAGTTAGGGGCCAGAACTCACTAGGTATGGAGTGACACGTATAGGAGGACTAGGCAGAGAAAAAGTCTCAAAGGATTGAAACGTATGCGCATAGGTTTATCCTCACACTATATGGGCTTACAGTAGATTACATATACATATATATATGTTGTCCTTAGTGTTTTCCTTGCACATTGAAGACCCTTTACTGAGAATTATAAGATTTTCACTCCATTAGTTTCATGTTGTGCAGATATTGAGGTTGTTGGACCTGACAATCATTAAGGATTGTTGTGGTAGTTTTTGTTCCAGGTATATCACTTTGAGAATCCTTGAGATTTTAGTTATTTGGTTACTGGAAACTTAAGTTGTCATTGTACTAACTACAGTTTTTTTGGTCACAGAGGCTAGTGAGCACGTGGAGGATCATTGAGGCTTGCCACCGGGATCTCGAATCTAAGGTGGAAGCTAGTTAATTAAATCTTAATAATACTAGCTTTGTATATGTATGTTGTATGTTGATGGCCTCTAATGTGTATGAGTGGAGTTATGGACTCTAGGGTTGTATTTGGGTGTAGGGGAGAGTCTATAATTGTTTGAATACCCACACATGGTTAATTATGTGTAGGATTAATGTTTATGCTATAACGGTTTTATATGCTTTGACTCTTTGAACGTTGGTTTTTATGGAAATGCCTAGGCGATATAAATGTTTTATGATTTTCTACTTGCTCAAGTCAAAGTAACTCTTACATGCATAATTGTATTCCTAGGTTAAACAACTAGTAGCATGAAGTTTTAACCAGGGTGCACATAATTAATTAACCAATTGCAACCAAAATGAGACTTGTTCTCATAGGCTTCCTAGGCAAGACCATGAGGGGCCATGTCACTAGAGGTCAAAAGGTGAGACTTTTAGGCCTTTTAGCTTTCAAGCTCCAAGCTTCTAGAACTAAGAATACAAAAAAACCTAGAAAACAAGAGGTAGAAGAAAAATCCATCTCATCTCTAGCAATTCAAGTTTTATACATCCAAAGACATCTAAAATAACATGGGGTCACGTTGGACCAATTACAAAAATGGTTGGAATGATATATTGGACCTCAAGCACTTGAAAAATACATGCAACTGCTTCACAAATCTATAGGAAAATGGTCTCTTCAAGCCACCACGCACACCGTGAAGGCATGGTGGTGGCGTTGTGAGAATAGGAACCTCCAGAGAAAGACCATTTGTGCTGTTCGTATTTGGTGGATTCCTTTAGTTGCCGCACCTTTTCTTCTATTGTTTAGCAACTCCTTGACTAAATACATACTTTGGTCTTTTTGCAGCGCTTGAAACTCCGTTGTCTTGCTTGTGGTGTTTCATTTCCTAAGTTCTTGCATCTTTGCACTTTGATTATCATTTTTTTTAATCTTTTTCATTGACTTCCTTCGAGCCCGATCTCCATTACTTAGGAAAAACACTTCAAACACAACGAAGAATAGCAACTTTATGTATATCAAGCACAAGTTGAGGGTTAGATACATAGTTATGTAGAGCACTCAACAGCAAAGGTAAAAAAGGAATGGTCTAGCAGCATTATGGAATGACTGTGATTAACATAAGTGGGAGGTGAAGATCGAAGGCAATAATCGGCACAATCTAAAGGTTGGTAATTAATAGATCTGGACATGCATAACTATAACGCACAATCCAAAGGATTTCTAGAATGAGGGGAAAAGTTTTAGCTAGGGGCAATTTGGTCAAATTTTGGGTTGGGATGTGAGTTATACATGGGTAATTAGATGTGGATTAGTCTGTCTAACAAGACATATGTATATAATGTAATAACTAAATTTAAGGTTGTGTTATGCATTTATCCACAAAATATCGGAACTTCAGCTCACATCCTAGTATTGTATAAGGGAGCCTATGTATGCCTTCTTCTCATTCTACCCTCATTTTTGGCTTATAGGTTTTTCATATATTCATTATATTCCTGAATTGTGAACATTAATTATTGGCGAGTTCAGGTTGTTTCTATGGTGAGCAACTATCCGATTATAACAAAAACAAAATTGAATATAAGATGATTTTTTTTTTCAATTTTTAGTTATTAATATAGAGATGGATGATCGCTTTTTTATTATAACCCGAACAACCGATCTTTTTTCAGTTCTTGGTAATTCGGTAACTTGAAGTTAACCAAAATATATGACTTATTGAGTTATTTTATGTAATGAGCCTTATTGAAAAGAGATAAAGGAAAATAATAAAAGCTTGAAATTTATTTCTACATGAATTAAACCCAGATCTTAAATTTATTGGTGTACGGATTAGGGCCATTAGGCTTGAACTCGAAAAGAGAAATAAAAGAAATGGACTTTGGATACAAAGTACATGAAATTCGGTGAACCGACTCACAAACTGAAAAGCCAACTTTTTTTTTTTTTTTTCCATTTATATCCCTATTCGGCCTATTTGGTTCTTACTTCCATAGCCAAAAACCAACTGTTTTTAACCATTCAGTTTCAGTTAAAATTGAAATAAAGAAATGATTACCTCTCATTGTATCTACATATATTAGAAGATGTAATGGCCTCTAGGGATATTCTTGCAGAAAATTGCTATACAAGCGGAGAGGCTTTAGATACAGATCAGGTATCGGATGGGGACGCACTTCGTCATTGCTTGCATAATCAATTAATCATACGGTTTACTTTAAGATCAGTGCAGCCATAATTAAACCAACTGCCAGAAACGGAGGCTTATTAATAATCCTGCGTACTTAATTTAAATAATATATACTTAGGCACCATATCGTGACGAAATAAAAGTATTGCGTGGGAAGCCACCATTTCGGATTAGGCAGAGCTATTAAGTATGAACAGCCAGACTCCAACCCAAAATTTTTATCCATTAAATAGCTTCACTGGTCCCAAATATTTAGTTGCTGTTGCAAACTGGTCATCAATCTCTATTTCATTGCAAATTGGTCCTAAATCTTTATATTTCATCAGGGCGTAGCTACGTTATGCTGGGGGGGGCTGTTGCCCCCCCGGGAATTTTGAAAAAACGTAAATATGGGGTATTAATTTGATGATTTTGTCAAAAGTTAAGGATTGTGTGTGCATTTTGCCCCCCCAAATATTGTGGAAAAATATAAAGATGGGGGGCAATAAGGTAGGCTATGAAGAAAGTAGGGACCCAGTGAGTAGTTATTCCCTTTACATTAAGGGGTATTCTAACATGGCCTAAATGCACTATTAGTCCTCAAACGTTTCCAACTCGTATGATTTGCTCATTGATCTTTGAATTAGTGTGAATTAGTCCCAATTTATAGTTTTACCTAACCGCGACATCGTCTCTCTCCTCCGGGCTTCGCCGACTCTCCTCCGGGCTTGCCCCCCCGAACCAAAAATCCTGGATTCGCCACTGTATTTCATTGCATGCTAGTCTCTAGTTCTAGTCTTATAAGACTGAGTTAACACAGAAATCTGATTCATAAAAATAAAAATTGATAGTTTAAATAGTCTATTAACTTTAAAAAAATTATGATACTGTTTGAATTTATCAAAGATAGTTAAAAATAGTTTAACTTTATTGACTCTTACTATTTATGCTATATTAACTTTTTAAATTCTAATCTAAATTATCTAATAACTATCTTATTATAAATTTAAAACATGCTATAATTTTTTAAAAGCTATTAAATTATTTAAATTATCAGTTTTTTCTCTTTATATATCATATTTCTGTATTTTCCTAGGGATAGAGATTAATAACAATAAACAACAAATTATAAAGATTTGTGACCAATTTGTAATATACTACCACCATCCCAAAATTTTTGCTTCATTTATTTTCGACCATTAATCTAGGATTTTTTATTTTCATCATTGTAATATATAAATGAAAAATATTTATATATGAATGATAAATCAAGACATGTAATTTCTAAATATATTTTTTTTAATTTTTTCCAACAAACAATAATATGAATAAACTCAAGTCAAAATGCTCAAAAAAGTCAAGTGGAGCAAAAGTTTTGGGACGGAGGGAGTAATGGATTTTGAGGATCAATTTGTAATGGCTTTTAAAGATTTGGGACCATTGGTGCAATTTACTCTATGTTTTATTATTATTATTATTATGTTAATTGACCTCTATGTTCATTAGATAGGCGACCAGTAGTTGTACCTTTCAGTTTAGAACATTTATTGAAAATGGTTCCGAAATACTTTTGGAAAAAAACATGACCCCGAAATCATATATAAATCATATATCTGAGGACAACAGTATCTTTCAGATCTCAGTTCATTTGGCATTAATTTTAATGTATTTTTTACCATTATTTTCATATAAAGTGATTATTTACCCATTTTCAATTTATCAAATTTTATAATATTTTATATGAAAGTAAAATATTTTTTATTAATCCACCGCATTAATCTTTCCTTTTTAGGTTTTTAGAGTTAAAAAAAATCAATGCAAGAATACTTGCACCGAATTTGTTTCGATTTAGAGTGGATTAATCTGTGAAATCAATATCTAATTCGTTTTAACTTAAATCAATAATGACTTATTTTTATTATTACAGTTTTTTTATGTGAGACCAATTTGATTTGAAAGCTAATATTATGTAGATTTAATAATTCATTGAAAATACAATTTTTATAGCTTTATTAAATTTTTAGGAATTTTTTAATGCCTGAAAATAAAAAAAAAATACAAACATATTTACTTTATGAAAATTTACTTTTAAATGGATTATCACGTATATATAATATTAACTTTCAAATGAAATTAGTTCAAGATAAAATAGATGCAAAAATAAAAAATAAGTCATTTTAGATTAAATTGACTTAAGTTAGTAGTGCCAGCAACTCACGGGTCATGAGTGATCTGACTATCACGACTACAAAAATGCCTTATTTTCCCTATATTTACGGCCAACAATAAAAATGATGATGTGTTCACAGGTTCTCATTAGTATAAGATATGTATGGTTCTCATTGGTATAAGATACCACGAGAATATGTCCAAAGGTTATATTGAATAATCTAATTGAAAATAGAGGTTATTAATAAGGAGACTTGATTTTATTATGTTATAACCTTAAAGATTAGTTCATAACCTATAAGCATAAGATGAGCATTATGTTTATAAAAATTTGTCACATGATTACTATTATAAGTGTTAAGATAATGTACCTTAAATTATCAGAATGAAGACTCATAGTACATGTGAGCGTTTGTGATAGACAAATATTGAACGGACCAAATGTTAGAACTCTTTGACCTATAAAATGTCAGGAAAAGAGTTCGAGACATATTAATCCATAGACCTGGGAATGTCATGAACATTATGTGGTAGTTATGTGATTTTGCTATATTAACCAATAATGTCTCTTACTGGATATACTTTGACATGTTGAATCACATAATTAACATAGTAATGTTTATAGTCCTTAAATAAGGGTCCACCACTCCTATTGTAGGAAGGAATATTTGTGACATGTCTTTGTGACTTTGGGTTAGAAATCCACTGGTAGATGATTTAAAAAATGTTTTATTAAATATTATTTTGGTATGTGTACATATTAAATATTTTTTAATTATTTTTATACCCAAATCACATGAAGACATAAGTATATAAGTTTTCGAACAACAGTGCCTTAATGGGAATAGTAGGTCTAATTCGGAGCATACGTAAACATTAGTTGGTGAATGAAATAATATAAACATATAGATACTTGTGATAAAGTTTCTAAACTCCTGATTGGTTTTGCAAGCTCGTCTAAAATAAAGTTCTGACTTGCCAACAATAAATTTGTCTGGAACTAATTTAACAGGATAAGGAGATTCCAATGAGTCTTACACCACATTCTAATCTTTTTTCCATGTTTGCCTATAAATAAAAGCCTTGTGAGTTATAAATAGTTACAGTAGCAAAACATAAGAGGTGTAAGTGAGTTTTCTCCATTAGAGTGATCACGCTTCAAACAAACCATTAGAGAGATCACACTTCAAACAAACTGGGATGAGTAAAAAATTCGTGTGTGTGAAACTTAGAGATTCTGCACTTGTGAACTTCGAAAACAAGATACCTATGTAATTATTCATATAATCTAATCCTAGTACATGCTAATTTGATAGCATAGAACTATATACAAATCCCAACATTACCATGATAAGGGAGGAATTTGATAAGTCTTGGAGCAAATCATGAATAGGGGAAATCGACACTTGAATTTTTCTTTTGCCTTGGAGTTGACGCACATGCAATTTCTCTAATATTCAATTCAACAATAACGATATGATTTGGTGCTCGGGATCGGGGATGGCAAAATCTAACCTAACTTAATGACTTGGTCCAACTCACTTGAACTAATCTGATTTGACAAAAACTCAATGATACAAATCCAATTGCATATAACCCAACCTGAACTTGAACCCAATTGAAATAAAACCCAAATCCAAATGGCCTAAATCTAAAACACCCGAATTCGGAATTACATGAACCTGAAATGACCTAAACTAGAGATTGACATGACCTGAACCCGAAATAACTTGATGGCTAAACCAAACAAGAGCTGATTTTAACCTAAATCAACATAAAATATATAGTTGGCGGAGATTTAAAAAAATTGTGATTTTTTATATTTTGATTATTTTTCTAAATTATATATCAATTATGAACATGCAATTTAAGAAGCTTAAAAATACTTTAAAAATATTTTTTTTATTTAGGGATCTTATGGAATTTGAATAATAAATTAACAAAATTACCCGTTTTACTTTGTTTAGAAGTCTTCTAGGATTTATTGGTAAAGAGATCTTCTGAATTTATTGGTTTAGGAGTCTCAATCATATTCTAACAACAAATGTAATATTTGTTTTCAATTATTCCTCCAATTTTGAAAATAATTAATGTAGTTAAATATTTTATTTAACTCTTTTTATTTGTTTCTAATGTATACTTATTAACCCTAAAACCCTAAATCTTAATCATAACACTAAACACTAATCCTAACCTTTACCATAAACCCTAAAATTTTAAACCCTAAACTTTATCATAAACCCTAAATCTTAACTATCAACTTTAAACTTAAACTTAAAACCCTAATCCTAAACTTTAAAACCTAGAACACTAACTGTAACCTAAACCATAAATCATCAATCCTAATAGTAAATTGTATACCTAAATTTAAATTCTAAACCATAAACTTAAACCCTAAGCGTAACTCCAACCCTAACACTATCCCTAGCCTTTACCATAAATACTAAATCTAAACTCTGAACCCTAAATCCCATAACCCAAAACTTTAACCCTAACCCTAAACTTTAAAACTCTAAACCCTAACTTTAATCATAACCCTAGTCTTAACTATAGACCTTCAACCGTAACTTTAAACCCTTAAACCTTAACATTAAAACCCTAAATCCTAAATATTAACACTCAATCCTCACCCTCACCTTAAACATAACTTTCGCCTTTCATTACCGTTCATATTTAATAAGTCCCATATATAGGGGCTTTCATATTTAATAACTTCTATTTTTTTGGACTTCTATGTTCAATAAGTCCTATATTTGGGGAGTGTGAATTTCATAATTAGTAACTTTCATTTTTTAGACTTCCATATTTAGTAAGTTTATATTTGAGTCGGAGACTTTCACATTCAATAACTTCTATTTTTGGGACTTTCATATTTAGTAAGTCTCATATTTAAAAACTCTTTTTTTAGGACTTGTATATTTAGTAAGTCTCTTATTTGGGGAGGGGATTTGCGTGTTTAATAAGTCTCATATTTGAGTTTTTCTAAAATACGCAAATATTATATTTAATAAGTTTAATGATCTTGGTATGCAATTGTCAAAATTATAATATTGATCCATAAAATTTTAAGTATTGTACAATAAGATACCTAAATTTTAAAAAAATTCATTTCAGTCATCCATAATAAATACAACATGTGACCCTGAGCTTTTCAAATCATTACATTTTTACCCAAAAATTTTACAATTTTGCAGTTTAATCACTATAGTGAACTGGAGTTGCATTTTGTTGTGATTTTGTAGGAAATTTGTTAGAATAGGAGCGTAGCAAATTTGTCAAAATGTGTGTGTCTTAGTGATAGCTAGGAGAGGGTTTAGATGCCTTATGCAGTGATAGCTAAGTGATGCTATAAGTCTAGAAAAATAATCAAGTATTATAAAGCATTATAAAAAAAAGTCAAATAACCTAAATACGTACTAAAATATGATGAAGAAATTTTTTTATGAATTTTTAATTAAACTTACTAATTAAATTAAATTAAATTGTATTAAAAAATTGAATCCTTTAATTTAAAATTTAACAAAAATTGAACCGATTTAGTAATTTCAGCTTATGTACTAGTACCCCGAGTGAACTTGATGGTCAACCCAAGTTTGACCTAAGACTCAACTTGAAGTTGCTTGAGACTGAAAATGACCCAACTTGTATTGAACCCGAACCCAAATAAAATTGTCCCAACCTAGCTCAACCAAAAAATCTACTCAACATGAACTTAAATAACCTGACCTGGACATGAATTTATGCTAATCTGATTAAACCCGAACCTGAATGGCCTGACCTAAGCTTGACTTGACCTACCCAATTGCCATCCCTACTTAAGAAGCATGTTTTGGATGGAAATGGCTATAAGCAGCTTTGGACAGACATCAAATGCACTTCTGCTATGCGTGACAATGGCGACTACAAGTTGAATCACTAGTGGTGATTTGTCCCTCATCAGTCAATAGTTGTTCGCATGGCAGAAGATAACATGATCAAAAGCATAACCATGCTTAACTGGGACAACAATGTATAGGAGCAGTACTGGAAAGCTATAGAGAAGGTGTTAATGATGAAGCATACTAGAACCATGCTAAGCAAATTAAAGCAAGCAAGTAACAACATTTACTCACATGGTGCAAGTGCACATCTTTGTTACCCGGTGGACTTATTTGTTCTATATAGGCAAGATTGAGGGGTCACTCATACCATGTTCCATTGAAAGGACTAACTCACTTGAATAACCCAAGTTTGAGAGCCAATAGTGCACTTTGGCCTTTCTTGATTATATCTATAAGCAATTATGTAAGGCATATTGTCTATAAATGTCAACTTAGAATTAGGTCACTCTAATAAGACATTGTAAGGTATGTCGTCCATATAAACCAATTTAGGATTGGGTTAGTCCATCTTAGGATTTTAGCATTATAGGTCAATATAATCCTAAAAGGTTTAAGTTATGTTTATTTTATAAATACATCACATAAAACAATTTTAATGTATGTTCATTGGACAAAACTAAACAATAGCAGTTGTGTTCTTCTGCTCGCACGAAACAAATAGTGTGATGAACTATAAGTCAACCTTAGATGAGTTATGCTTAAGGCTCTATCACGAATTAGGTTTTATTATCATTTTTTTATCAAGGAAAAAGTTTTTAGTATATTTAACAAGGAGTAAGCATACACAATCCTATGGGCAATAGCTTAAGTAATAGTTCAAAACCAATTGCCTGGCTGCTAACACAAAATCCAAATAAAAACAGAAAAGAACATTAGCTTAGTCTCAATAAGCCTAAACAATGAGAAGATTTGACCAGCATAATCCAAGTTTAGCTAGTGAATTTGTTTCTTGATTTGCTTTCTTGACAACATGCCTAAAGATGTAATCATGCACTTATTTATGCAAATCATCAATTTGTTTGAAGATGTTTATGCATTTATATTGTCTTGCAGCTAATTCCAGAATATTTCATTATAGCTAAGAGTTTAATTATTTCTATGCGTGAAGCTCTAATAGGTATTGAGAAAACACAAAGGATTCTACCTACATGGTTCGTTAAAAAGCCAACAATAGTTCCATGACGTTGATTGCCAATCAATGATGCATCAACATTAACTTTCAATTTTCCTTTAGCCAGAGAATCATACTTCACAGTGCACTTGTTCACACTATTATTACTGTACAACATGATATTTGTTGGTGATATAAAGACCTCAAGTCTTGATAAATCGAAATCATGCTATTTTGCTTTGATCCATAAGTCTACTATTAATTTAACTACATCCCAAGCAACTTTTACATCTATTTTTTTCTACATTAAATATTCAGTCATTTCTTGCTTGCCATATAGTCCGACAAATTGCATAAAATAAAACCATTTATATCTTCTTATGTAGAACCTTGTTGACTATATCTCTCTACCACCAAACAATTTTGAGTCTAAAGAAGGAGTATCCAATGAAGGTATTATTCCTTTAAAGCTGCAGACCATATGTTAAAAAAAAACTTTCTCAATTCACCAATTACACGCAAGGGAAATAACATAATCAATTAAAGACATGCAAGTTTAACGTGGTTCAACTATTAACTAGCTTACGTACATGAATAAGAAAAATTTACTCGGACAAAATATAAAAATTATAGTAAAAATATGCCCATGAGCACCCTTAGTGCTCACGATAGTCTATGAATCCTTTATATACTACTTATAATCCTAATATCTTGCCCAATGGCTGAACTAAAAGGGCACTAGTAGGGGCCTAGGCCCCCTATAATTATGAAGTACCTGTAATTTTCTTTAAAAATTACAGGTAAATATGTTTGGCCCTCCTAAAAATTGAACCAATTCTTTGTAAGGACTATAATTTAGGAAAATATTTATTTTGGTCCATTCTTTATTAAAAACCTAGGTCTGCCATTGATCTTGCCATTACATAATTATAGAATATAAAAATTAGAGAAGACTTCTTGTCCTAATGCTTCCCATTTTTAGACCTTTCACCATTTTGAAAATTCTCGTATTTTGCCTTTTCACCACAATAGCTTTTCTCTTATATTTAAAACTCTAACACAACAAACTTTTTTATAGGTCAAACATAAACCTAATCTACATTAAAATAGGAAAACAAAATCATAAACAAAACCTAAATCCAACCCTAAAATAAATTGAATTATAATAACAACTTCAAGTCTTCATCTACTTTAAATTTGACCCAATCACTATCACAATCTCCATTTTGGCTTAAATTCGCTAAAGCATGAAAATGCTACAACAATCATGAACAAAATGATGCAACTACAAAACACAAACACTAATACAAGCTTCACCATGCCAAGATTGCACCATAAGTTCCACTCATGCCAGGACGAAACCACATGCTTTGTAACTAGTTGTTGGGAAAAAAATTCCTTAACTGCCCATCATGTGCAATAAAAACAAACATAATCAATCAGACAAACACAAGTTTAATGTGGTTCAACTCTTAAATAGCCTACATTCATGAATGAGAAAAATTTACTCAGACAAAATATAGAGATTATAATTAAAGTATGCCCTTAATACTCACATATAGGATAATACCAACAACATTACCCGTCCAAATATAAATTAATAAAATGTAATATCCAGGAATAGAAAGGGTGGATTGTTAATGAAATACCCTAGCAGACAATTATATTTATGATTCTAGTGAAAAACAATCACCAGTATAACAAGGAGGATGTTTCCTTATGATACAAAGCCCTATATAATGGTGTAGAATGCAAATAAATACTGGCAACCAAGAGATAACAAAACTGAATTAAAAAGCCTGTGAAAGAATTCCCGAACAATGGTTATCAATGGTATGATCTGTAGGGCTTTGCAAAAAGAAACTCCGTATTAAACTTTTTTTTCCTTCATTTTGTTTCATTATCCATTGAATAGAAAACACAAAACCTCTACATTTCCTACAAACAACTTAGAACCCTGCACTTTACCTAATGTCATTTTTATATGAGACATTTAGAGAGCTAAGGAATATTCAGGTGCATCCTTCTCAGTTGTTCTTTGCTTCAACTTATCTCATTGAAGTGTACTTCAACTCAAACTATGAATTAGATTACATGCAGTAACTTCAAAATTATGCAACAAATTTAGAATTATGAACTATAAAGCATATCGGTTATGAATGTCATGATAAATCACACAAGAAACATACCTAGAAAACATATTGCCATATCCTAGATTGGTAGGTTGATTATCACCGGTTGCTTTACTCCCTAAAAAAATTGTAAGAGTTTAAAACATTTCAAAACAAGTTAACTCTAGATCAATAAGCTTTATATAACTAAAAAATAGTTCAAAAACTTACTTTGTTCATTTTCTTCACACCATGGAGGTTTTTAAGCTAATCCTTTCCACAAAGTAATGCTTGAACGGTCTCAATTGAAAGCATGCATGATATGAATCAATCATTCGACTTTCCGCACTAAATGTAGCCTCAGAAGCAACTGTAGTCACTGGGATTGCCAAAATATCACATGCCATCTTCGACAAAACACGATATTTGGTTTGATTTCCTTTCCACCATTCCAACATGTTAAACGCATCATCTAACTCTTCTGCATAGATATGACACCCATCTATAAAGTACATATCTAGGTCAGTTTTTTGGGGCTGCGTTGTCTCCATTTGCTTCACGTACTCTTAAAGTTCCCTAAAGCCTGAACCCGAAAAAACAAAGGTCATAAAAAACGTAGAAGATCTAACTGCCACACTTTCTTGATCATTCGCCTTATTCATTTATGCACACTCATTGTAAAGTTCTTGTAAAATAGTCTTCACCTTTTTAATATTAGATTGTGCCTCTGTTTGGGTTTATATCTTAGGAAAACAGTAGTCCACAGCCCTCATTTTCACTCTAGGGTCCAAAATGGCAGCAATAGCAATTATCATGTTGCATTCTCCCCAATATTTGTTGAACTTCTCCTTTATTTGGGTAACCATAACCTTTACAAAGGAATTTTCATCATTAGCCTGAGTATCCAACAGTTGTTTCACCTTATAGACTTCCCAAAAAAATAGGTTTAATGTTGGATAGTGACTTCCAGAGATGATGTTTGTCACATTGGAGAACACTTCTAGGATTTCTAAAATAACCTCAACCTTGTCCCAATCCTTTTTCATTGGGCATGAATTGTAATGAGGTTCTTTTCTTTGGAATATTGGAAACACATCCTTGAGCTTAAAAGCATAAGCCAGTATCTCGTATGTTGAATTCCAATGAGTCTTGGAATTAAGAATGACCTTTCGAGCTGGCAACTGCAATTGCTGAACAATTTCACAGAATGTCTTCAATTGGGCTTCACTAGGATTGATGAAAGAAACAGATTTTTTCACATCTTGAATTGTAAATTTAATCTCTGATAACCCATCCTGGATAATAAGATTCAAAATATGTGCGCAACACCGTATATGAAACAATTTCCCTTCATACAGCAACTTCTTATTTGCTTAAAAAATTTCCCTTAAATTGTTGATAGTAGAATCATTTATTGAAGCATTATCAATTGAAATGCAATAAACCTTGTTCTTGATACCCCACTTTTTCAAACATTTGTAAATAGCATCTGAAATAGCGTCGCCCATAAGTAGAGGAGGAATATAAACAAAGTTCAACACCCACTTATTCAACCGCCATTCAGAGTTGACAAAATGAGCAGTGATGACCATATATCCAATTTTCTGACTTTTTGATTTCCAAAGGTCTGTTGTTAAGCTAATCTTTGAAATGTTTCTTAACATGGCCTTCACTTTGTTCTTTTCATGCTCGTATACCTTCATGCAATCAATCTTTAAAGTAGCACGAACAATTCTTTCAAATTGAGAGATGTTAACTTTCATCATGAAATTAAACCTCTCATTCTCCACAATTGAGAAAAGATGCTCATGCATTAACACCCAATGACAAACGACTTCCCTCATCTTCATGAGATCATATTTTCCATTTACAATAGTTGGTGTAAAAGCTGGAAGGTTAACACTAATAGTTGTATCATTGGGTTGAAAGTTAAGAGGTTGTTGTTTCTTTAGATGCAACTTCCTCTTAAGACAACCATTCATATGCTTGGCAAGATGGAAAGTTGTTCCACTCTTCTGCTAAGAGAAAGATGCACTACAATAATTGCATTTGACCGATGTCATTCCTTTCACATTTGTAGCTTTTGTAAATGATGCCCAAATTTTAGATCGTGGAGCTCTACTATTTTTTCCAAGTGCTTTACTAGGACCTTCACCACCTTCTTCTTGTTCTTTATTTTCAGTTTCAACTTTTCCTTCTTCTAATTCAGGAATATCCTCCACTTCCTCCACCATAACTTGATCTTTATCAATATTTGTATGAATAAGATCATCTTCCATCGTTAGAATGGAGTTTGACTCTTCAACAGAAGGAAACTGACTAGTTGAGGAAGACATTGCTTAAAAACAAATGCTAGTTTCAACAGCAAGTCACTTAGAATATGCATGAGCTAAGCACAAAATTAAAACTCTAGACAATCTACAAATCTGGGCACCCTATTATATTGGAATAATATTGGAATATACAAATGCACCCAATTATGTAGAAATAACACTCTTATATCAACTGCAGTGGTCAAACAGAAGCTTCTAAGGTTGGATTTGCCTGGAAAGCAGGTTAGAAGCGCTGATTTTTAATCAATAATATCTGTCACACATTCTAAACAAAACTATTTAAAAATGAAAAGAGAAAAAAATGCTTATTTTTCATTTGCTTATGGTTTCCTTATCATTAACAGGACAGAGAAATAATGAAAGTTCTTTTGGACTGCTATTTGCAAGAGAGTATTTAGCAAACAGTATACTGTTCTGGCTTCCAAGTTATGCGAGCACGAAAAACCACAAGTTAACTTTGTAGGTACATAGAGTTGAGCTCTACATAAAACTTGTTTAATCTTTTAAAAGACCTTAATCTGTTGTGCTTTGAGCAAATAGGATTTAAACATTGTGCTTTGCCATATTAACTATGAACTATAATGGATAATCGGCAAGACAATTTTTTTTTGTTGTTTAAATCACATAAGCAAACAGGAGTATAGTGGTAAAGAAAGCACAATTCTGCATTATAAAGCAAACAAAAGAGCCAGTACAAGAAGAACAATTGTGAAATTATTCCAGTTATGAAATTATACGAAATCATCATAATTTTAGAATAAAAACACATCTAATGACCAAAAACCGTATGAATCAAATAGAAGTTGGGTTGTTGGGGTGAATTTCAGGTGGCTGCTGGTGGGGATGATGCTTGTGCAACTGAGACCAGGAAGGCTCGACAAAGAGAATGCTCGACGGTGTGACGACGGCACGATGGAGGGAAGGCTTGACGGTGTGATAGATGGACGATGGAGAGAAGGCTTAGGCTCGACGGTGCGATGACAGATGGCGCGATGGCGAGAAGACTCGAGTTGCGATGGTGATACAGCTAGAAGTGGCGAGATGGTGATAGCTAGCAGACGTAGCAACCGACGGTGGGACAGACGGGCCGTACGGGCGACGACGAGGCTGTAGACGAGATTGAGGCAAAGGTGAGTCGCGACTCATGACGGTGAGGTCGTGAGGGTGGGTGATTGGGTGAGGCCAGACTTTGAACTTTGAGGCAGAAAGTAGGGAATAGGGGAAAAGCGCTTCAGATGGATAAATTAGGATTTTAGGATATATGTTTTGTTTTAATAAATAAACTATATTATATAAATGTTATACAAGGCTCGTTAAGCTCGATAAGAGTTCAACCCGAACATATTTAGGTTCGAGTTCTATTTGTTAAGGATTCAAACCTAAAATATGGCTCGAGTTCGGGCTTGAAGCTTGTTAGGCTCAATTTGAAAATGAAAAAAACAAGCTTGAGCTTGAACTATTTAATAAGGCTTGATTTATTTTACACCCCTAGTCATTACCGTCACTTCTTAACATTTCTAGGTGATGGCAGGATGTAGTTGTGAAAGGTCATAGTTACAGGATGAACGGTGTAATAATTTATAGTTATAGGATGATTTAGTAACATGAGTATTAGTTTAAAGGACAATAAGTGTCATTACACCATATGAGAACCCGCTGAAGCTAATTGAACTTTGAAGTACGAAAATATTGGTTAATACATTGACGGACTGAGAGCGGAGACATAACAGTCGCGACATCTTCCCCTCCTAGGCTCCGTGACCATGGCGACGGCCTCGTCGGAGCAGCCTCTGAAAAAGCGGAGATTATACGAGCCACCGGCGGATCAGCCGGTGCATTCGCCCGATAGTTCAGCACAGGCGGAGAACTCGGTGCCTCCCCCACCAACGCCTTCTCCTCCACCACCGCCGTCGCAGGAAGAGATTCTCGCCAAGAAGCGAAACAGAGACGAGATTCGAAGCGTATACGAGAATTACAAACGAATCAAGTCTTGTATTGCTCACAAAGATAAGGATGGTCGTCACTTGCCCGAACTTGAACAGGCTTATCTTGCCCTCATTACAGCCTCCGGAGGTCAGATTCTCATATTTTCCCTCTTTTTTCTAAGACCTGTAAAATAAATTTCTTTCGTACACTTTTGGTTCTGGCATGTTTGTTTGTCGGGCTACTGTAAGTTTTGCTTTGGGGCATGGCGTTGAATTAGGGTTAGTGGAGTGCTATCTCTTGCTCTGAATTACTGAAACAATCTTCAGAATGAATGTTTATAATCTTTGGTGATTTATGGTTTGCATCCGCATATGGGTTGCGATATAAAGTGATTAAAAGAGTTCCATTGAATTTGTTGCGGTTGGTGTTGCAAATTCTGCAGGTTGTATAAGTGTACGGCGTATTTTAGCTGATTTCATTCCTCGATATGCCTCGTACTGTCCAACTGCTCTTGAAGCGGCAGCTAAAGTGATCATTAATATACATAATTGTAGCTTGGATATGATAACTGGGGGAGAAGATGCTGATAATATAGCATTTGATACTGCTAAAGCCTGTATCTTGGGTCTAGTTGATATATGTGTTGCAGCTTCTTCACAGGCACCTACCTCGTCTGTATTCCGTGGCATCTGCTTTGCTGTTTTCAAGGATGTGATTTCCTTTTTCGTGTCTTCCTTACGCGGAAGGAAATTGATTATTGATGATGATATTTTGAAAACGTTGGATTCTGATGAAAGCTTTTCAGAGCTAAAGATAAAATATTCTGATGGTGATGAAACTTCACTGATCAAGTTATCCAAATTTCTTGTGCTAAGCCTTGTCCAGATTTTCTTCCGTTGTCCCAAGCATTTACTTATGGTCTCTTTTGAGCATTTCAAGGCATCTTCAACTGAAGGAGCTGAGGAGGAACTTTATATGTTAAGGCAGATAACGAGCAGGCTGGATGACAATGAGCAAAGAGATGAAGTTGGTCAGTCTGTTGTTGGCTCCAGTGGAACAAGTACTAAAAGCAGTAACATTACTGATAAAAAGACAGTTTTGGATTATGTAGGAGGTGAATGTCCTAATCTGAAGAGATGCTTGTTGGAATTGGTAATGCTTTGAAATTTGTTATCATCTAACTCACAGAATTGACATGATTCTTTATTAGGACTGAACTTTAAGAGCAGCATCTATGTTACCATTTGATGCATGAACTTATCTTATCTATGTTAGAATTCCCTTTTTGTTCTTATTGATCTTAATTGGTTGTGTTTTGTGTTCGTTTTTACAGGTTTTTGATAAATATCCCTCATTAGTTTGTTGGGCGTTCTCAAAATACAAGAAAGCTTGTAAGTTGTCACCTTCTAAAGATGTATTGGAAGTTACTTTAGTCTTGGATGAAATCTTTGAATCATTCAAGAAGCTAACATGTGCAGAACAAAGTCAAGTAGATAGTGAAGATGATGGAGTTGATCCATCTAATTTTATTAGTCAGCAGTATTTCCCGTGCAGGAATTCTGATCAGCATGCAACCTTTATTGACCATTCTAGCAGAGATAAATCCTGTGAGAATACAGGTCCTGAGAATTTGCCTGGCAAATATCTAACACCTCACAGCTCAATGATTCCTGGTGAAGGTGATCTCAGAGTTAATGTTGGTAATCCTGATATTGAACACTCAAGATGCATGGATAGAAGCGACCATGGCAGGTCTTCCATCCCAAGGGAGATATCAAGCAACAAGGTGCTTTCACCTGTCCCAAGATCACCGCTTGAAATAAGGAGTAACACATTTGATAGCAGGAACCACTTTACTAGTGGTGATGGCAACCAAGTTCCAAAAATGGATGCTAATTCTTCTCTCTTGAGATCCTCTGCTGGAGGCATAACCAATGCTTTGGCATCTCCAAATCATCATTTCCCTGCCACACATGGTCCAACATCTTCTCAAAGCGGTTGGTTTTCTGATGGGGACCCCATGGCTATGGGCATTTTCCCTGCATCTAGAATTCTGTGGGTGGGATCTTTAGGTCCGGATGTAGCAGAGGCTCACATAAGGTTCCAGCTTGAGAGGTTTGGCCCGATAGACCAATTTTCATTCTTTCTGGTGGAAGGATTTGCTGTAGTTGAGTACAGAAACATCATTGATGCCATAAGAACTCGTGAATATATTCGTAATTGTTTCCCTTGGCGAATAAAATTCATGGACGATGGATTGGGAATGCGGGGTTCCATGAATAATGTCGCAGTTGGATCCAGCTGTTATGTTTATGTTGAAAATGTTTCTAACCAATGGGCAAAGGATGAAATTCTGCATGAGTCAAGGAAAGTGCTTTACCGGGGTCCATACATGGTTACTGATCTGAGTTTTGAGTGTGCCCTACTAATGGAATTTGAAACACCAGAAGAAGCAGCTGGTGTAATGGCTCATCTCAGACAGTTTCGTAAAGAAAGAAGTAATCATATGCCACCTTACAGTGCTGGACCACCTAATGTTGCATTTTCTCATTTTGATGGTTCAATGCCCATTGCTGGTCCACCCATTCATGCTGAAGTCAGAAGCAATAATCATGCAAATGTGTCTAGCAGCTCGGTGGAGCTTGTGTCTCCCAAAATAAAAGCTGAGAAACATCGAACTAGAGTACCAGGTGGAACTCAGATTCAGTCAGGTTGGTCTGGTGCAGATATTCGTGAAGGTGGTCTGAGCAAAGCTGATGGTTATGATGCCAATATTAAAATGGATCCATCACAAGGAGGTAAATATCTTTCAGTGGAAATTGTTATTTTATCGGCTCTTTTAGTGTTCATGTTTGTTGATCTCTTAGGTCATTTGTAGCAATTTCAGAGGTGAATTTTGGGCTTGGTCACACCCTTGTCAGGGTAGGAATAAAATGAGAGCTCTTTTGCAAATTCCATTATCTTTTTTTTTTTGGGACTTTTTGGCAGGAATGAACTCAATAAGCTTTCAAAGGAAGGGAGGTTTCTTTTTTCATTCTAAAGAATAGATGGATGCATACAGTTTCATTCTGGGTTAACGGGGTGCGCACTAGTGATTTCGAGTTGATGGATTCCATAGATTATCTCTCTTCTAAATAATTTCCTTGGCATTTTCTTGTTGCCTTAATAAAGTCTTACTAAAAAGAAAGATAATAACCACAATATTTTTTGGTGGTAATTCTGTCTCAGGTCCTCCTGGACAATGGAGTTTCAAGAATCCAGAAATGGAGCTACATTCTGCATCTGGTAGCATGCCACCCCCAAACCATTCTGTTCCACCACCACAACAGATACAAGCACCTCCATTTTTGCGGCCTGTTTACCACCCCCCAAGTAGTTCCTGGGATCCTAGGGCTGGAGGCCACCATTATCCTCAAAATCCAATTTCGCCAGGAGTAGGGCATGGTGCTTTTCATGGTAATTCTGTTCCTTCTGCTTTTGTTCCTGCCTCTGTGACCCCACTTGCACAGTTACAGCCACAGCCCCAGCCCCAGCCACCCCCTATGCCACATTTTGACATGTTTCCCCATCCAGTTGCTCCACCACCACCACCACCACCTTTACAGCTCCCGTTCCAACCTGAAAGGCCACCTCCTTTACCTCCTTCTCCTCCTCCGTTGCCTCAGGCACAGCCACCTTTAGTTCCTCCTCCACCTAGTTCTCCTCCTCCTCCACCTCCTGTAATGGGACAAGCAATTGTAGGAAACTGTGAGCAGCGCTCACAGTATCAGTGGCAGGGTGCTCTATGTAAAAGTGGGGTTCATTATTGTGTAATTTATGCCCAAAGAGTAGATTCGGATCTTTGCAAATATTCAAGTTCAGTTTCTGAACCAATGGAGTATGCCACTTCTATTCTCTGTTTTGATATTCTTAATTATTTGTTCTTTTCCCCTTCAATTACAAGGTGGGCCTTACATATTCTGAAGAAAAGGTTATCCTGTTAATTGTTGGTGCAGATGGCCTGCCAGGCTAGACATGACAAAGCGCACTGATTTTCGACATGTGAGGTCAACATTCACAAGTAGCCCACCACATAAAGTAAGCCAGATGATTAAACACACTCCTAAAATCTCTCTGGTTAATATGTTTTTGGCCTGTCTTCCTTTCCTGGTTAAATGAAACTTCTTTGTGTTGTAGAGGGAGGTTTGTCAGCTGATTCCATCTTCCACTGCTGACCAAAAAGGCGTAAGTTCTCTTCTATGTTCACATATTGCCTGTGTATGTAGCCTATGTGTTGCAACTTTGAATCTTCCTGATTTTAGTTTCAAATATAGCACCATTGCCCGTCGGCCATCGTTGTCATCAGGCATTATTTCTGCATGGCTTACAGAGTATAGAGCATGCTATATATATTTCTTTTTATAATAAAAAATATTTATTGGACGGCATTAGAAAAATGCCAAGATCCTTTACAAGACAAGATCTAATGCCTCAACTATGAAGACCAAGCCCAAATTTTATTATCAATGCTTCTGGCAACCAGCCAGTTTTCACCTGTAAATGAAAGAGCCATCTCCCACAGATGTCTTGCCCAAGGACAGCATAGGAGAAGATGACAGACGGACTCTGCATCACCCTTGCTTAAAAAATATCTATTAGCTAAAGTTCTATCTCTTTTCTGAGGATTATCAAAAGTAAGAAACCTCTCCCATGATGCCCTTGATCCAAAAGAGTTTACTTCTATTTAAGTGAACTGGCGTGCTATTACTGTGTTCCTGCATGCTGACGCCTTATAGTGACATGTGCAAGCACCATATTGAAGTGTTATAGAGCTGCTCACTTGGAGCAGTAATTGTTGTCCATTAGATAGTTGTGAAGTTTTGATAAAGCTTTCAATGGTTTGCATGAACATGCAGAACCAAAAAATCAGGAATCTACCTACTTTCTTCCTCAACTTTGTTATGAACTCGGCTTTATTTAAAGTGGTCCGTTATGTAAAAGCTCCCTCTCTCTTCAGTTTCAGGATTTTATTTCCTACTTGAAGCAGAGGGAGTGCGCAGGAGTAATTAAGATACCAGCTACGAAGTCCATGTGGGCGAGGCTTCTTTTCATACTTACCTATTCGCCGGAGACATGTTCGATGCTTTCGGTTTCTCCTGCTGCTAATCCAAATGGCTGTCTCCTCGCTTTGGTTTTGCCTAAAGAAACAAACTTCGAGTGGATGTGAAGTAGATGATGCCAATTCTGTTTAACGGCTATCTCTTGTTCCCGTGTATTTGCATTTTGCTTCATGCAGTCCCAGAAGGCCAATCCCTTGTAATGTTAAGACACTTATTTCAGGTTGGCAGATGTTTTCAGCTTGTGAAGTTTCGCTTTTACAGGTTGCTAATTTAGCTATACTCTTTGAATGTATAATCTAGTTGATTTTTAGGCATATATTCGAGATAAATTATAATTGTCGTGTACATATTACTAGTATTTTGCATTTTTATTGCTGGGAAAAGTACCAAATTTCTCACTAACTAGTTTACATATCTGGTGTAGTTATGAGATTATAAGTTGTATTAAGTTTTAGGAAATAATAAATATTTAAATATTATAGGAATATTAGTATAAAAATATACAATCAAGTCTACAGTTTAAAAAGTATCAAATTATTATAGCACGATATTAAGTATCATCAATGAATTTATTTGTTGACATCAAACTTTTAAGTTTTAAATAACAACAATTCAAGCAGTCTTCAGAAATCATACATGAGAAGTGTTAACATGAGATCAGAAAAGATAAAGCTAAAATTATATTTTAAGGAAAATTTTTTGACTTGGTGATTGATTTGGATTCTAGAGAAAATGATTATGTCTTTCTGTCTATTAGTACCACTAAACCTTGTTGAAACATCTAAGTTGTGATATCTTTTATATATAATGAATTTATAAAAGAAATATAATAAAAACATAACATGCTTTCGAATATAAGGCCAAAGGTTAGAAAATGGAAACATGAAATACACACACACACACACACACACATACATACATATATTTTTTTTTTTCACATGGTTAATAGACAAAAAAGTTTAGATTGAGCACATGTTTTTGAAAAAATATAGACCTACAAAAGAAAATTAAAAATTGAATCATAATAAAACTATAAACATAATCATAAAAGAAAAAATTAAAGGAATATTTGTGTTTGGTAACATTTGAAAAATGAAATCGTTAGCAAACTCTCTATCTTTAAAAATTTTGTAAGATTTATTCTTCTAGTTTTAAGTTAAGTATATTAAGAATCCATAAAGTATATATGTTTTGGAAAATTTTTAAGGCAGCCCTTTTCAAATGTCTTTAGTTTGATAGCTAAATTTTTTTTGAAAATTTTAATAAAGTAAAAAAAAAAATTACTTGGTACATGAAATCTTAAAAATATACATAAGATAATCCAAAAATTTTTATAAATCATACAATATGTCACTAAAGTTTGAAAAATGAAATTTTAGTGATTGTGTTAAAAGTTTAAAGAAAGTGACAAAATTCCTCTATTGAACATAAATTTTATTCTCATGAAAAAAATATAGAAATTTATTATTTCATCTTTCATGAGATGTAAACAACTATCATAAGGTTAAAATTTTACTTTTATATATTCTTACTTTTTCAAAATCTTACTTTTAAGATACTTTTAAAATTATTGAACCAAATGTATCCTTACATGAAAATTATGATGAGCAAGTATCATAGGAAAAGAAACACAAAGCTTGCGATAGTTGTACTGAATCATTTTTGCAATATCTTCATTAGCTAAGAATTAAGATAGTGCCAATATTTCATTAGAAAGGAAACATAAAAACTTACCAACCATATAATGGTTATTGTTCCGGTGACAAAAACCAAAAAGATAATTAAGAGGCATATAAAAACTCTAAAACAAAATCATAACTAATAAAAAATTCAAACAAATTTATGCCCCTTTGAGAAATTAATTACTGATAAAAAAATTTCAAATAGAAAATTAATGTTTGCTAAACAATAATGCTATTACATGGTAAATTGAAGAAAAAAAATTTAGGCTTGTGTTTTGGGGCGGTTGACAAAAAGAAAAAAAAAATTAACAAGGTTTATTTTTAGGCGAATAAAATAAGCATATCAAATTAATTTTATATCTTAATTTTATTTATTATAATTGGGTACATATATATTTATAGATTTTTCTATTTTCTTTTTAATTTGATATGTATTTTGAATTTGAATGCTAATTCTATCCTCAACTTTAATTCTAAATTTGAATGAAAGTCAATAATTGTGAGTTTAACTGTCATGTGTCGCTGTAGTATTACTTAATTAGGTCAGAGGTATATTTGGTATATCATATATAAAAAATTGCAGTTATCATATTAAAAAATGAGAGTCTGCCACATGTCATTACCACATTTTACCTGTTATATGAAAAGTCCACCATGCACTTTGCAGGTGCTCATGCTTTATATATATATATTAGATGTTTGGCTCCTAGATAGGGTTGTCCACTGTAGTTTTCTCTAGTTCCAATATGTCCACTAAAATTATAATGTGAGACCAGGTATGTTATTAATGTTATAGTTTAGAACAGAATATGTCAGCAACCGTTAAAAACTTAATATTAAAAGTAGTTAGTTTGGAAATCTTGGGGTACAAATGTAATTTTTAACAAACTTAATAAACTTTGTGTCATTTACCATTTTTTTTTTGTTATGTGTTAGCCATCGTGATCCGTCACCGAATATACTGCTGGTCCTTCTAGAAATAATATTCAAATTAGTTACCGTATTTTGATACTACAAATAACTCAAATGCAGGTTAAATGAAACCCAATTATTCAATACCAATGTGTTTCTTATTCTCTGATCTCAAATATGACAATTGTTTTATTACAAATAGTGATATCCAACTCTGCCTTCTCGAGCATTGCCTCTTTTGTCACGTAGTGGCAAATTCATTGGTTACTGATATAATGGCTAGCACACAAAAAAATGAAAATGGTTAAAGTTATATAAAATTCCTACAGTGTGTTAAAGGTTGTATTAGTAACTCAAGATTTAAAAACTAACAATTTTTTGTATTTACACCCGTTAGGTTTTTTATAGTTTGTGACATATTTGGCTTTAAACTATAATATTAATGGCATATTTGGCCACATTGAAACAAGTAAAAACTATAATGGACAACCCGATTCAGAAGTCAAACATTAGTGAAAAATTTGATAATTTTTTACCATTTATGGCTAGGTTTTTTTTTTTTATTAAAAAAGCACTACTTTTTGTTAGAAATCGTGTAGCACGTGCATTCTTTTGCCAGATATTCGTATTCGTAGCACGATTATTGGTCAACCAGGCCTATACACCGCAGCACTAAAGTCGACATCCAAATTCGTCTTTGGTCCCCCATGGTTGAGCTTGGTGCCTACGTAATTGCCTTCCAAATGTTGGTTCAAGAACTTCAGTTTTCTGTTTAAGACAAAATCAACCCAGGTAGAAAGTATAATTTACCTTTGTTTTCGAATCGGCCATTTCATTGAATAGGATTCGAGGGGTTAGGCATTTATCCACTCTTTTTAAATCCACATGCAAGGCTAGCTAATAATAGTTGACAAACCTCTTACCAGTGAAACATCGCCGTGTATAAACTTTTCTTTATATTACAGCCTCTAATATGAGAGAGGGAAGGCAAAGTATGAGGCTTAACAAGGAGGTTTTCAACTCGTTTGTATAACCTTTACGCCACTTTAATTTTTTTTACTTACATTTATCTTGATTTTATTTATATTATCATCTGGTAAAAGTTTTTTGAAAAATTATATTAAAAAACTACAATACTTATATTTTTTAAATATAACTTTATAAATTTTTTTTACTAAATAATAATATAAACTAATTTAAGTTAAATTTAAGTAAAAAAAACTGAAATGGAGCAAAGAACTTGAAATGGAAGAGTATGTTTTTGCACATTTATTACAGAAGTGAACCTTGGTGATTCAGAAAGTCTATCTTTAAAAATAAGTGTTCGAATTGAACATTTTACTATACTTGAGTGACGGTAGACTTCAAAAGTTGAGAAACTTTGCTTCCCAGCGGCCGATATTTGCGCATCGTTCCATTCCAGCTTTCAGCCGCCGTTCCTCGTTCATCGGAAGAAAACTCCGGCGATAACAATTTGCGGCCGAACTTCCATCTTCTCGTCAAAGTTCACGGACCAGTCAAATTCTGAAGAAGAAAAGATGTCGCAGAGATACGCCCACAGCAACAACAGAAGCAATTACTCCAAAACCCAGAAGAAATTCGTCCCCAAAAATCAAAATCAGAATCAAAACCCTAATCCGAATTCACTCTCAAACTCCCTGAGGGAATCCTTTTCTGGCGAACCGAGTGCTGCTCCACCTACCAATTCCGGCATCGCCTATGGCTCGTCGAGTAGAGTTCGGGTGGGAGAGAGAGGAGATTGGGTGCCCAATAGAGGATCATCCTCGGCTTCTACTGACAATTTTGTGAACTACTTGCCCCGGGATGAGGCCGTCGCCGCGGGGCTCGCGTTGGACGGGGGGCTTGATCCGGTGGAATCGCAGGGAGTGGTTGATCTCCTCAACAGAGAGCTATCTCGCTTGCTCAAACTGGGGCCCAGAAAATTTTGGAGAGAAGGTGCTCTTTGGGTTTTTCTTTTTAGTGTTCGTGTTGCTCTTAATGCTCTTTAGCAGCTGTTTTTATTGGTTTTTTTATCATCATTTTTTGCGTCTGCTCAGTGGCAGGGGACGCTTCATTGCATGAATTTTTGGATAGCTTCCTGAAATTTCGAAGCAGATGGTACGATTTTCCTTATCGTGGGACAAAGGGGACCGATGCTGGGCTCATCGTTGGGGATTTTGAATTGAGTCGGCGTGTTTTCATGCTGTTATATCGCATGTGAGAAACACTTTTAATCTTCCTAGCCCCTTTGGCTTTTATGGTAGTCGTTTCCATTTGATTTTAGCGCTTCTCGCTGTTGTAGATCCTCCAACAAGGATCCTGGTGCCCGAGCTGCCGATTCTCTGAGTGCAACAGACCACTCAGGTGTCTCTCTCTCTCATGCCTTCTCCTCCTTCTACTCATGTCTTCCTTAAAACTCTGAAGGATACAATGAATTGGCAATGAAAGTCGGATCTTTCTTGCTTACATTAGAGTTATCATGTCATATAACTTTTTTCATCGTCTGAAAGAAGAGTTGGATCTTTCTTGCTTACATTAGAGTTATCATGTCTCCCCAAAAACTCTGGACTCTTGTCTTGGGATAGCTGCTTTTCTACCCATGTAATTTATCTGGAGTAATTGAGTTACTGGAATGATTTCGTCACCCAGAGTCAATCTCTTTGCATTAGTTTTCTTAACCAAATATTGGTAAATAGCTTACGAGAATCAAGTTATCATAAGTGCAAATGCAAGAATGATGCTTTGCTCCGGAGTGCACCCTCTCTTCAGGTTTTCTACTGCAGCATTAATTGTACATTTTGTTCACTAATTGTGCATCTAGTCCTTCTGCAGGAAAAGAAAATACTTGACTTGCCAAAGTTGTTAGACATATGTGCTATCTATGGCCGTGAAAATGAAGATTTGACTAAATCGCTGGTAATGTATTCAATAGGAATGGTTGTGTCTTCTACTGATTATTATTCCTGTCTGCATCCCCAGATTTTGTAATGAATATGATAAGGATCTAGAGAACCAAGAATCTGATGATAGAGACTTTGTTTTACATAAGATCATCCCTCCTTCCCTCATGGATTTTCATGGGCATTTATTATAAATGTTTAGTGATGAGAGACCAGCTAAAGTTACAAAAAGCCAGACGCTTATATAGGAGGTTACAATCGATGAACCAAAACAAACCTTTTTCTTTGTGTGTAAAGTTTTTCTTATATCTTTTTTGGCTGTTGTATTTCCTAATGATGGGATAGTCTGTGAACCTTCTTTTATTTGCATTAACTTTTTCAAGGACCATCTGTCTGGCCAAAAGAAAAAGGAGTATGGGTTATGGAATTGGTTATTTGCTGTTATTTCCTAAGGTAGATTAGGAAACAGTGGAGGATATTGAATCCAGGATCCCTGGTTGCTTTCAAACTAGTTAAAGAAGCTATAAGTCATCACTTCGTTGCCTTCCCTTCCTTGTTTCAATACAGTGTCGATTTAGATATATTCTCTGCTCAATTGTGATTTGGAGGTCATTGTCTTTATTAAGCTCATGCTTTGGGATCCAGAACTTGCAAGAGATGAGATAGAAACAATCCATTCTTTCCATCTAGCTGCTTATTTGAGTATTTTTGTTGTTAACAAATATCTAATGATAGAGATAGTTGACATTTAAATTAATATATGTAGCCTATGTACATAAATACTGTAAATAGTTTCACTCTTATATCATCCTTATTCTGACCTTTCCTCTTCATTCTTGCTCTCTCTCAAATTGGTTGTGCTTTCAGGTAGAGAATGCTGTGAGAGCTCAACCAATGATCCATTATAACTTGAGTGGTGTAGCATCTCATTTTCTGAGGATTGTCCACACACTGCATCAGCGTTGCTGCTCATCATTGGAGGTACGTCCTCTTGCATTTTCCCCCTTCAACCTAGTGTTGTCTGCAAACTCTCTCTGAACAGTGTATCTCAGTCCCCTTGTATAAGTTCTGAAGGCTCAATTTATAATCAATTGATTCATGTTTGTTCTGAGTTATACATCGTCTTCTGCCTCACAATTTTTCTATTGTTTGGACACAATTCATTTTCTGTAAAGTTTCTGTAAAGTTCATGTATAGACCAGAGAATTTGGTAATTCACAGTTAAGCACAGGCTTTTCAAAAGTTCTCATATTTTTTTAGCCAAGGGAATATGGAAAAACTGTCTACATATTATAAGTGAAGCATTAATAAATTATAAATATATAAGCTATGAAATGGACTCTTACTCAGGAGCAGTTGCATGGCAGTTATCTTTTCTTTGTGGTGAACATTTCAATTGCATACCTTACTGGTGTTATGATTTTTTGAACAGGCCCTTTTGTCTTCTGAAAAGCATGAGGACCATGGATCCAATAAAATTGTGGATGACTTTCTTGAGGTGATCTTTAATTGCAGAACTTGGAAAGTCCAAAATCAAAACTAGCTGTCAAGATTACTTTCAATGATTTAGGTTGCCTTCAAGCCAACTTAAAACAGATTAGGGCCCAGTTACTTTGGAACTAACTACGGCCCATGAATGCATTAATTAAAGCCTGGAAGCGGTCTGCAGAATCTATTTTCTTTAGGGGAAAATTTGGACTTTTCTGGAACTGGGTTGCATGCAACCCTACCCAGACTTTAATTAACTTGTTAATCAAAAACATAAATCTAAACGAACCAGCTGTAATTTCTTTTTTGTATAGGACCAATTTTGTTTGAAAGCCAATTCCTTATTTACCTAATAATCAATTTATTCATTTTTTTTTTTGTACAAAGTAACTAATTTTTATGATTTTTTTTTCCTTATCAAACTTAACAAAATAATTAATAAAAAATGCTTACTTTTTTGTAAAAAAAAAAAAATTTTTAAAGTGGTTTTAAAGCTCCTTAAAGTGTAGGGCTTTAATTGGTATACAAGTTGAGCAAATAATCACTAATGATCACTTTTTAATAATTTACTCCAAATAAAACCTTTAGATATATGTTTCTTAGCATGCTGGTGCCTGTCAAGCTCAGGAGAAACTTATTTCATGATAGCTGACCTTTGTTGTCATGTCAATTACCTTCTGCCAACATCCTTAATTTTTCCTCCTGTGTGTGCGTGCGCCTGTTATAAAGATGAGGTGTGACATGGAGCGATGCTGCCAGCACTATCTCTTATATGTCACAGTTTCATTTTGTGCGTAACTGCTAGTGTTTTCTTGGTACTTAACGCTTTTTCCTGATCCTCAGGTGATGGACTTTGTCAATGATTCAATTGTTTCTATGGATGCTCTTGTTTCTTCGTATAGACCAGCTGCCATATTGTTCTCTTGCCCTTTTGAATTAAGGTACTTTGGTTATTGGAACTTGTATGAATTGTACATCTGCAAGTCATTTGTGGCAGAGATGATTTGGATGTCTGTTGGTTCTTGTAGAGGGTTTTGCATCCAAGCATACCTAAAGAAACTTATATCTGACTGTATCTTGACTTTCTTCAGTTTTTTTTTTTTTTTAATAGTTCTGCCATTTGCTTCTCTTTCTTTCTCAAGTGCACTTTGTGTCAGGGTTAGATGAGATTTATATATATGGAAATATCTCTGGTGTGAGACAATTGTAGTGCACCCCTAGCTATCTCTTGCATATTCTTCTTTGCTGATAGCACTTTATGCTGAAAATTGATCTTGATCTAGTTCAAACATTTCTGTCCATGCAGTCATGGGAATGAGGAATTGCTTACAACTCTTTCACGAATGCATGATTCTTTAATTCCATCCCTGCAACGTGGCTTTCGAAATACCATATCTGGGAGAGATGGAATTATTATAGATGTTGCTGTGAGTCTGAAAATGTTGTCAAAAAGGATAGTAAGACTTGGTTGGAAATTGTTGGATCTTTGCTATTTTACTGATGAAGTGTTTGAAGGTGGAACTTCAATCCTAGGTTTAACAAAGATGTTCCCTGCAAACGTTGAAGATCCAGTCATTAGAGCAGATATACTAGTGCAGACTTTCAGAGATATAAATGGAGTGTCACTGCAAGTTCGTGAGGACGAAAAGGGTGATACCTTTCTACAAAGGATGGAAAAGGATCACAGCATATCAAGCAGACTTGAGAATTTGCAGAGTTCAGGTCAGTGTTTCTGTTATAACTCATTCCATTCGAAGATTGTTCTGTTCCTCTAGATACTGTCGAACTCCCTGTAGCTGTTAGGCATTTATGTTTTATCTTCAATTACCTCAAATCATCGTAGGCTCATTGCTATGTGTTTACTTTTATTTTTTATATTACTGCCGAAATTATCAGGGACATAAGCTATTGGCCTTAGTTGTTTTGTCTAGTTTTGCATGCATTTTTTTATCTAAATTTTAACTTTATGCTTGTTGTTTGGCAACTGGAATCGACATTCTCAACTGGTACTTATGTTAGAAGTGATCTCATTAAACTGGGTTTATGCAGGATGGGTGTACTTCGATCCCGAACAATTTCAGTATTTGAATGGCATCATGATGTGCTCAACTAAAAGCACTACTAAAGAGGCAGCCCTTGGTTCCTTGCCTGCGACAAGTGATCATGTAGAGATGGATGAAGGTACTGCAATATTGGAATCAAAAGTTAGCCAAGTAAAGGACCTCTTCCCTGATTATGGCAAAGGATTCATTTCTGCATGTCTTGAAGTCTATAACCACAATCCTGAGGAGGTTATTCAGAGGATTCTGGAAGGAACTCTGCATGATGATTTGCGGGCACTAGACACTTCCCTAGAGACTGTGCCAGTGCCCATGTCTTCTCCAGCTGTGAACAAGAAGGACAAGGGGAAAGGGAAACTGGTTGAGGAAGCGTCAAGACCCTTGAGTGATGACATTGCTCCTGCATCTAGACAATCAGCAGTTGAAGGAGCCTCAGCTTCTTCTGCACCTGCAGTTGGGAGGTTTGTCAGGAAGTCTAAGGATGAGTTGCCTGCTCATGTCACTCTTGATGCCAGGGATGAAAACGATGATGCAGTAAAAGCCAAATTAATATCTCAGTACGAGTATGAAGATGAATATGATGATTCCTTTGATGATTTAGGATTGAGTGTTGCTGATAGAGGAGTGGAGGAGAATGAGATATTAAGTGACCGGATCTACTCAGCATCAGGAAATTCGTGGGTGACAGATTCTGAAATTTCTGGCCAACCTTCATCAAGTTCAAAATGGGGTTCCCGAAAGAGGCCTCAGTATTATGTCAAGGATGGTAAAAACTATAGCTACAAGGTTGCCGGAGCAGTTGCAGTTGCAAATGCCAACGAAGCTTCATTGGTGACTCGAGCTCACTCAGAGCAAATATATGGGCTGGGCCGTGGTGGCAATCTTCCTGTTGGTGCGGTAAAGAAGCTAGAGGAGTATTTAGACAAAACTGGTCCGCTTGACAGTGATGAGATGGTAATCCCAGGCAATGGAAGGAACCAGAGGGGAAGGGCAAGAGGAAGAGGAAGGCACAGGGACTCTCATGAAGAGCAAGAAAATGAGTCTGATGGTTCTGATGCTGAAGGGGGAGGGAATATGGGGAACCCCAGAGGGAGGGGCAGAAGGGGAGGCGGAGGAAACCATCATAGAAAGGACCGTGCTATGAGGAAGTATTTGATCGGATTGGGTATCAAGTGAACTGCTGAAAGAGATTGGATGCATTTTGATGTGGAACAACAATCTTACCATTGGGAAATGTCACAATGGAAATAAAGCGAGGTGGGAGCAGTGCCCTTAATTTTCCAGAGTTCTTTTGTGATGCTTAAGATAGATACATGTTTCATCTTATTTCCTCCATGGTCGCATAGAGTTTTGTTTGTCCTGTAAATTATCGCAGCTTTGTCATGCATGGGTGGAGTTTTTTATACGGTCTGAGCAAAATCTGGACGGCAGCAGTTTTGTTGTGCTCGATGGGAGTCCACTTTCTTCCTCAGAAATTAAACCTCCCTTAATTACAGAACATTTAAATTTTATAATTAAACCGTCCTATTTATCATACATTTCTTAAGTTTGTCTATATCTCTCCATGTAACAAAAGATACGAGTTCCAAATAGCTTTTCTGGTACGCAATTTAGTTACATCCAGCATGAAATTGAATTTATCCTAGTTTTAAAACCTAAGGTCTCTAGCATATAACGGTTCCGTTAATAAAAAAAATATTCTCATTTTAACTATTTTCTATTCAAATCCCAAAAAACAAATTGCCATAAAAAAACCCTAAACTCATAAAAATGCAAATAGTGATGTCCATTCCTAACCTTTCGTACGTAAGAAAAAAAGAAAATCCTACCATTTTTCTATAATCCACTTATCATAAGAAGGAAGCAACCGAAATTTATTTGCAACAAAACTTTAAATTTTACACGGAAAAAGTTGAATTGAACTTATCAATAGGAATATACAAGTCAAAACACATTAAAATTGTGGTGTAGCGTGCACTGGTTCTTTTTGAACCTTACACTGGAAGCAAGCACATACAGTTGCTAACCGGTACCTGTTGCCATTGCTAGAACTCGAAGAAGAAACCTAACATCGACTATTCTAACTCTCTTTTTTCTTACGTATAAATTCTGACTTGAATTTGAGAAAAGAACGCAATCCGAACGTGCAGTGTTACTGTGACTGATGGTTATGCGCTCATTTTTTTTTTTTTTAATAAAATGGTACTTCATTTTAATTATCAAGAGTTAAACAGCGTCTTACAAACCAATAGTATAGAACACTAAATACTAACAAGGGCATATAAATTAATCAATAGAAAGCTATGCATCTTTGTGGAAACGAATGAGATGAAGAGAATCGAATCGAACTGAATCTTTCAGGTAAATCATGATACCCTAAGAGAAATAATTCATAAGTAACTGAAAAAGGATTAGATAAAGGATAAGATAAATTAAAAAAATAACATAAGATCATACAGGTTTATAATTCGTAGATGTCTTATCATCTAAGTCTCAGCCGCTTTTTGCACAGTGATCGATCACAATTTTTCTCATAACCAGCAATTTTAACAATGAGCCACCCAGATTTGTTCTTTATAAAGTGATAGATGAACCATATCATGCTCCTATTGATAGAGGTGAAGAAATTTTGTAGAGGAAGAAAACGGTAACAATAATTGAGGATAATCAGGTGGAATAATGACAAAAAATCAACTGGCTAGACCTACGTGGATATCTAAGCATGGCCAGATATGCATAAAACAAATGAGAAGAAACGATAGGAAGAAGGGAGAAAGAGAGGTTGAAGCTAGGTTTTGGTTTTAGTTTTCAAGGTATAAAATGCACTCATTTTCATTGAGAAAAAGAAGTGATTAAATACACATTTCAATATACATGCTTAGTTTGTTTTGTAGTCTCAAGCCACACCTGTTTCATGTGAAAGCTCAATTTCAATCCTGAAACTTTTCATACACCTATGTTTAAGTTCTATCCTTTAGGTTTGCAATAAACTTTACTAAGATGTTAATGGCTAGTCCTAAATTTATTGGAAGATAATTACTAAAAAGAATACAACAATATAGAGAGAAAAAATTGATAATTTTAATCGTCCATTAATTGTTGAAAAATTATTACACAGTTTAAATTTATTGTAAGATATTTACCGAATAATTTGAATTAAAAACATTAGAAAAGGTTGATGCTAGAAAAGTGATAAATTTTAGAACTACCTTTTACGTAGTTGTAAAAGTTCTACAACTCATTAAGAAAAATTAAGAAATATTAGAACTAAGTGTCTACACACTTGCAAAGTTTAATATTCATTTAGAAAAATGCAAAGTTTTATAAGTAAAATAGAAAGGTGAATGGTGTTCTTAAAACCAAAAGTGATATACGTCTATTTGACACACTAACTAGGGGTAGACACTAACTAGGGGTGGAAATGAGCTGAATTGAGTTCAGTTTGTTAAGGATTACCTTGGCGTAATCTCGAGCTTGAGTTCGACGAAATTAGTAAATAGAGCTAAACGTTAGATCCACGTCCTCCGAGCGTTTCAAACACCTGGCGAAGCTTCACCTTCGCAGATCAAGTTAAAAAAAATAAAATAAAATAAAATAAAAGGGGCATCTTGATCACGTTTACCACCGCCAAATACATGAGAATTCATTATGTGAAGGCTTATTCTGTTACTCGGGCAGGTAAATCAATCACACAACATCATAAACTAAAGTTCAAGGAACCAGCCAACTTGTGGCTATGAACCATCAAAACAGCTGACCTACGAATCTTATATTGCCGTCTAACTGAAGAAAGCAATCACAAAGGACCAACATTTCCTCTTGAACAATCTTGCCCATGGATCGTTCTCAAGCATCTTCATGTACATGAGCAGCAAAATGCCCCAAGTTTCGTCCCTGAACACAGAAAGTAACAAAAGTTCATCAGTTGCCATGGCTTCTTGCTGAGAATGCAGTGCACCACGGGGTTAATGTACGATGGCAAGTAATCTACCTACAGAACAAACACATTTCCAGAAGCTGGAAACAAACTATTTCTACCATGAATCAACTGCTCAGTTAGATGCCTACCTCAGCTTGCATCCGCTGCTTGTTGAGAAACTGGGTCCTTGCCTTGTTGAGGACTGAATTTGGAGACTTAAACATCCTCTGAAAAAAGATACTTGAGATCACTAAAACCTCAAAAAATATCATAACTGGTTAGACCACAAGCTCTTGTTTCATGTAAAGTACATCTGACCTTATCAACACTTGATATGGGTGCTCCATCCGCAAGAATGTTTTTCGCTTTTGGAGTAAACCCAAGAAAATCTTGAAGGAAATCATTTTCCTGGTTGATGATCAAAAACTCATCAGGCTAACATTAAACAAAACAAAGAGAGGCTATGCCCATTGACACCCAAAATACACCATCTAAAACAGAACAGCATGGGCTATGGCACCAACCTGCATGTGCTTCACAAAGCCACCTCCAAGGAAGCGCTTCAAGAAATTCAACTGCAACAGAGATCCAGTTCAATAATAACTACAGTGCAGCAGACTTACCAGAAAGCAGCTATTAGTAAAGAAAACACATACCTGAATCAATCCAGACCATGTCGATGTTTTTAGCAGATCTCCACCAACCTTCAGTGATGTCTCAGGACTGTCACCATCCTGATATAATCAGGAGACTACATTAAATTCTCGAAAAACATGAATTTTACTTAACGCATTGGTCAAAGCTACCTCTAGAAAATCCAGAAAATCCTTGAACAAATTCCGCTGGCTATTAAGATCTTTCTTATTTGAACCTTTACCGCCAGCCTCAGCTGAAAGGTCTCTCACTTGATTTAGAACTTTCCCCCTAAGCCCTTGTATATGTTTACTCCGCCCCTGATCTGAGCTGTCAGTAGCGCCTTTCACTTCACCAGCAAACTTCTCTAAACTTCCCATTTCAAATATTACAGCGAGTGCTTCACCAACTGAAATGCGCACAGACCTATCAGCCTTGTCTAGCAAGCTAGAGAAGAAAGAAATACACCTGCATAAATTTCAGAGGAACATCACTCAATCTAATATACACTAAATGCAATGCAGAAAATATGCTGAAAAAAAAAAAAGTTACATGATACCAAAATTATCAGAATCTATCAGTCATACGCATGTATCAACTATCAAAATATGTACAAATGCACACATGTTTGTAAGTATGCTTGCAATGACAGCAAGATAAGAATGAAACAACAAATGAAGTTAATTACTCTTGCCAATCCTTGGGGTTTAATGTTGCTTTATCCATGGTCGACAAAAGAAATGACCATGCAGACACCACAGCTGTTATTAGAGGCGGTGAAAGTTTGACGCCTACAACCTGCAATGCCAATCCAAGAACTTGGTCAGCTGGATAGTTTATGTAGTAGTTATTATCACTATATGGCTCCTAGGTATCACAGGGAAAAAATACATATACAACATTCAACTGGTCTCGCACATACATTGGAACCTAGCTTTGGATGGACCAATTGCCACATAATCTGCATTGCTCTCTCTGTTTCCTCTGGTTCATTTCCCCCAACAAAGGTAACAATGGCCAAACAATCCATCAACTGGAATTAAACCAATGTAATGTCAGACTAACTGCTTCAGGAGAAAAAAACAACATACAAGAATATTAAACCCTTTTTTCCTACAGAGGCTATCTTTGAGGATTCAAATCCAGATTTAAGAGCTTGTGATATTGGAGCAATTGACTCATCCAAAATTTCTCGCGCATTATCCCCATAGCCAATAGTCAGAGCCAGCAGTCCTGAAAACCAAAAGAAGGGAGGAAAAAAGAAGATGTGATTGAAGCTAAAGTTCCTTTTATTCTTGGTGTAGGAATTAACCAGGGGGGGAGAGGGCAGCAATGGTTTGTTTAGTACTAACCAATAACACGTGAAGCCAAAGACACCTCCTTGCTAGAACCTTTCCTGATGGAGTTCAGGCAGCGGTCCAATAAGGTAGCAAATCTGCACTTGTATAGTAATGAAATATGTTATAGAATGTAAAGCCACTCATTCCGTTCACTAACTTTATAGGACAAATGGTTAGTTGACATGTTATGCAATAAGGTTAGGAGTTCAAATCCTGATAACCGCATTTTCTACTGAATAGATCCTACTATTGGCTGAAGTGGGCCAAATTCTCTAGTTCAGATGCTCTTGTTATTGTACACATGTTTAGATTCTTTTCTACAGATTCAATCTTTCAGAACGTTGTTCCACTTGACCTTGCAATAGAATCAATCTATAACACATAAATGTGATGTTGAGAGAACAAAACTTTAATGCTCGGTAATCATATTCATCATCACATGGCAAGACTACAAGAAGTACAACTACTGAAAAATTTCAAAAACTCGATCTTACACAAATGCTACATGCCCAATCATTATACCTGACAGGTTCAAATTAAATGGTTGTGCTTGTGGGACACACAGATTGTGAGAGACCTTAGTAACAAACAAAACACGATAATGCTAACAAATGACTAGAAAGACGCCATCTTTCTGGAACTTCAGCAACTCACTTTTTCTCCACAAAATCATGCAGAAGGTTGCCATTGAATGCATCGATTATGGATAGCAATGCTTTCTCCCGTGTGGAACCCCTTTAACATTAACATAAACAGAAAGATCATCAATTCCCAAGCTCCATTAATTGCCACACCAACGTTCTAAGAACAAGAAAACCCAGGAATGCCCATCATTAACCCCTTCATTTCAACGCAAGAACGAAGCAGACGCAGAGAATCATAATAACGCTAACCTCTTCTCATATAAAGCGTCTAAGGCTTCATCAAGCAAAGTGTCTTGGCTAACTTCAACTTCGTCATTACCAGCCACGGACATTCGATCAGACTTCAGAGTAGACGACGAACTCACGCTACTGTTATCATCCTCGCTATCTAACATGGCCGCATTTTTCCGCCTAGAATTACCTGCCCCACCATTACAACAAGACAAAATCAGCCCAACGATTGGGAATATAAACAATTAATGCAATCCAATTAGAGAACCCTAATTCCCAATTCATCATTTCCGAAAGGAAACACAAGCAAAAACGAAAAATCAAAATTCTAAATTAAAGGAACCAAAACCTACGCTTTCCCATGATAGAGAGGCTCCTAGAGAAATATCCCGACGTCAAGAACGACCAAAGACCAGAAAATGAGACCGTCTCGAAGGCAACAGATCGAGGGGACAAAACAGGACCGAAACAGCGATAGGGAATGACAAATCAAGTAAGTCGAATGATGACGCAGCCATTAACGAAGGTCAGAGAAGAAATTGAAGAAAAAAAGGAAGCGATTTCCTGCGCTTTTTAATATATAGACGTGCAGAACTAGAAAATGGAGGAAGGAAATCGGTGGAGGCTTCCTGGGTTGTGTACCGCATTATTCAATTTGGGTGCCATGGAATATTCCGGTTACGTGTGGCCACGACACGGAATATTGTGTAGACTTCATGACGTGGCAGATTTAGAACCGTCGGTGATTGCGTTAGAGGATGGCGTCACGTTACAGCTGGCAGGTGACAGCGACGACACGTTCACTCTGCCATATAGATACCTGAGGGAAGAAAGTTATTTTAGGATGACAGGACAATTTGCGCTGAACTTTATTTTACCATTTAGGTGAAAAGTACTGTTTTCATCACTTTATCCCGTTATTTTTGAAATTTATATTAACTGACGCTAATTTTTAAAATTTTAATTTAAATTATATGATAATCATCTTCTAATAATTTTAATCTCTTAAAATTTTTTTATAGTTAATAGATATTTTGAATTATCAATTTGTTTCTCTCTAAATGCCAAACATCATTTTTTAAATTTTAGTTAACTATAAAAATAATCAGATAACTTAAAATTACTGAAACATAATTACTACATGGTTTAAATTTGGGTTTCAAAAGTCATTGTGAGATAGTATAAAAAATTAGGGTAAAGCGTAAGTTTTTAAAAATACAGGAGGTAAAGTGCATGTTAAGTCAAGCCACTTTGAAGTCATATAATTTTCCATATTTAGATAGATGAAAATTTAATAATTCAATCTATTATATAACTATCAAAATACTATTAAACAAATTTAATTTATTACTATAAAAAAATATCACATTTAAGGGGTAAAGTTTAGATTTTTAGAATATAATGATGCAAATTGTAATTTTACTCAAGCCTTAGGGTGCAAACTGTAATTAAGTCTAAAACAAATTGGTTACTAATATGCTTCCTTTCTGTCATATTATTTGAACATTTAGGTTTGGCGCATGAATTTAGAAGGAGGAAAAAGAAGGTTCCTCTTCTTTTTATTTTTGTTCAATACTTTTACATGTGCAAGAAAGATAGAAAAAATTACTATTAAAATGATAGTCTTAAGGGTAATATGATAAATTGATTTAATAAGTATAGAAATGAAACAAAAAATTTAAGATGCCTCAAACTAGTAAATAAAACAGAAAATATGACACATAAAGAATATACTTTTTGAATGGGAAATTGCCTGTTGAGGCTATAGAGGCAGCAACTTAAAGCAAACTAAGACCATTGCCCAGTGTTATGTTATGCATAATGGCCTTTTATAGGGGCAGTGATTAAGTGCTTTGAGAAAGAACTAAACATATTCTACCTTAAAAAGTTTTATAATACATGTAAGTATTGCAGAGTCTACATGTTGTTCACATTTGTACATGGAATATTAGAGCTAGATAAAAGGTAATTTGCATATATTGTTCTTGTTGTTTTCTTTAGTCAATTGGTAGGTTGGTGAAACTCCAGATGATGATAGAGAGGGAAGAGTAAATGTAGGATGAGAATTCTATTAGAAAAAAAAAAGATTTACTAATAGTAGGTCTTATGTTTTTGTTTGGTAGTTTTGAGGGCTTAGTCTTGTAGTTGTTCATCCGTAGAAGATGTGTCGGATGTTTTTGCATTTGCCTGAGTAAAAAAATCAAATGGATGAGTTGGCTAATATAAGCAAGTTATTGTAATGTAGAAAGTGTTTTAATTTATTGTCATACTTTTTGCCTCTAAAACTGATGGCTGTTAATAAAAAATAGATATCAGATGTGAACAAGTGTAGGATGAGACTTAATTATAAGAAATAACTAATATTAGAGGATTCACTCCTAGTATACTAGTTATGGTTAATTTTAGCCAATCTTACTCTCTTAACTAGGAAACCACATATAAAGGTTTTCCTAACTTGGATTTTAACAAATAAACTCAAGAAACATTAGACATAAGATAATATTAGCTTTCATTAATCCTCAAACACCAACACTTATAAATTGGTTCAAGTGTGCATCATGTCATTGTTTGTCTGGAACAACTTAAGATTCCATTTTATCACAACTAACATAGTTAGCCCTATAGGGAATAATCAAGTAATGGTTATGTTGTGGATATTTATAATGAATTAGAAATCCCACTTAACATGGAGGTTAATTAAATTTATTAAAGAATTAGGTAAAAATAACATTAAGGTCAATTTTGATTACCTCTTATCTTTGTACCAAAAGCTTCATCCTTTTATCTTAGCAAAATAAAAATTAACTACACATAACAACAGTAAAAACCAATAAATCTAAAAAGAAATAAATATGAATTAGAAGAACACCAAGATAAATAATAAGGATAAAGTAACTAGAACAAGACTTATAAATAGAAAGATAAGAACAAGATCAAGGTAAGAGAGTTAGATTTGATACAGAGAACTCTAACCCTTAAACCAAGATCACTTTGGTGTCAATACAAAGTTCTATTTATAGCATTTCAAGTTCAGTAAATCCTAAATGAAGGTGAGGAAGGTAGGTGCTAAATATTTTAACAAAGGAGGCAAGGTAGGTGGCAAGCATGTTAGCAAGGGAGTCGTCAACCTCTTCTGACTTTTTGACCTAAATGCACATTGATTCATCCATTTTACAAAAAACAATATTTATAGATATATTTCTTAGATTTAAAATAGTGTCTTGATCATTAAAAATTGAGACCTACAAGTTGAGTTGCAATTTTTCTACCAAAATTGAAATATATCTCTAGATATGATTTTTTTTTTGAAAGATTGCCAAGCGCATGGATGCTAGAATTAGTTATGTTTGTGGCCTAGATAGATTTGGCCTTTCATATCTCTCAATTAAGCTGGACCATAAACAGAAGATTTGTAGATGGTTGCGATTCCAATAATTTGTTTAATAATGAGTTGATTTGGCATTCTATTTTGAGAGCTATTATGATTTTCCCAACCTACATTAAAGCAATCATTCACTTAAATTTGCAACGAATGAATGCTTTTGAACTCAATATTATAAAAATGCTTAAATTAGAGAAATTAATCATACTTAAAGCGTATAATGATAGTTTAAACTCTTATGAGCTCCATACTTATGAGTGTTCATCACAAGTTAGTGAAGCATTTTATTGCTAAAGTGTTTTTGAGAATAGGCTGCATACATAAGGCATAATAGTTAAATTAAAACTTGCATTAGATAAATAAGTATGGAATGAAATGTATGGTAGTCTCATTAAGTAAATTATATTACAGATAAGTTATTGGAACTAGAGGTATTACCTTGAAATTATTTAACCATCACATCTGCAAGAATTACAATATTTAGTTCTTTTTTTTTTATTTGTTGATAAGCATCTTCTCCTCCAGATTCATTCTAAAGTTGCCCAAAAAGTGATAGACATTTGATTGTTTTTTTGAACATCAATGAAGAAAATATCATAAATAGTAGAGGATATAAAAAGTTTTCATCATCTAGTAAAAAACTAGATATATGGCCTAACAAACTATTACACTAAAGAATTTTTAATAGCCAAGATATTTGATGGTGGCTATGTTATTCATAAAAAAGTGGATGTATAAAACAAATGTGAAAATAAAGAGTTTATAATAAAAGAATGTGCTATTAAGAAGAGTGGTATACCTTATATACATTATTTTAAATGTTCTTTTAAGTGTTTGGTGATCTTTAACGTTGATTTGGTAAAAAAAAAATGGATATTTGTGATTTTTTCAATGACATCCAGCAAAAATAAGATATGTATTTCTTTTTTTTTTTTTGGGATTAATGAGAACTTTTTATAGTAAATGCAAATCTTCAGTTAGTATGTCCCTAAAAAATCAATGTCTCTCTCGTTGGTTTTTACTTCTATGATAGTTCCATAATAATTGTGTTTTGTTTATGTTAATCATGTTATAAATAGTCACTAAAAATGCTATGCCAAATGAAGCAAAGCTTACGTTCATATATATAAGTTTTCATATGTGTGTGTATAAGTTTGAAGATCTGACACTTGATAGTATAGGTGAAAGGTTTCAACCTTAACTCAAAAGTCGGCCTAAAACGCGATTTATAGGCTCGGCTCAGTGAAGAAGAAAACATGTATTTGGTCAAACCTGAACCTGATCCTATTACAAGATGCAAAAGTTGGGTTGGTTTTAGTTAAACCCGAAACCAACCTGATTAACCCGAATGTTAACCTTGTCTCAAAATTCCCTGATACCTATACCCAGCCCAGCCCAATCCCATTCCCTAATTTACTTGGGCCCAATCCCTAAGCCTAATCCTAAACAATCCTTAAGCTTAACCCTAAACATTTCCTAAGCCTCCCCCCATTGCCCCTCGTTGCTTGCTGCTTTATGCCTCTATCTGCCCACTTGAGTCTGCTCTGCTCCTTTCCTCTGTTGAGCAGCATCGCTCTTCCATCTTCTTACTTGGCTATAGTAGGTACACCCCTTCCTCTATCTTGCTCACTTATTTGTACTCTTTTTTCACTTATTGCTCCGCTATCGGCCTCTTCGTTAATCTATGGTTCATCTGCCCATAGATCGTTGTTCATCCGTTGTTGGCCTCCTCATCAGCCAGTGGATTGTCATTCATCTGCTGTTTAATCACATGAGATTGTTGTTGTCGCCTTCACTGGCGGTGGTGTCAAGTTTATGTCGATTAAACCCCGACCCTAACCCTATATTTTCGAGTTAGGGTTGGTTCAGGTTAAGTCAATAAATAAGGTCGGGTTGGGTTACATTTTTTGGATGGAGAAATTGCTTGAAAATTTCAGGTTCTTACCCAAACCCGACTTAAAAACTGAAATTTACACCTTTACTTGGTAGGGTAAAGGCCCAACGTGAGGCTTATAATGGTTGAATATGCATTTGGCCAGATCAACGACAGAAGGCCCAAATAAGCCTGCAAAGAAAGCCCCTTCTAGATAGGAATAAGATCTTGGAATTATGAGATTAGCTGAAGAATTTCCATCTAGGAATGATTCCCTTAGTTCCCGCCCTCAACTATTTAAACCAGCCTAATCGCCAATCCCGAGGTACTATATTCTCACTTTACACTACATTACTCCTCTCTACTCATCAGAGGACTGACTTGATTATTGAAGAATTTCTCCTAGGAAAACATCTCGGAGCTTTGACATTGTTTTTGTATGCAGGATCCCAGTCTAAAGTTCACCCAGTTGTAGGGCCACGCACATAGGATCCCATTGACTATTGATTTGGTGCCATATGCAAGAAACATGGTGAACACTTGGAGGTCATGCATGGAGAACTATGACCAACTAGGAAATGAGCATGAGGGTTATCATCCTATTAGGATCGTAGGACCCATAGGCGAATAGACCAACTGAGGAGCTAATCCAGAGGACCCCTCGGCACCCTAGAGAAATCCTCACAAAGGGAAAGGTCCCACACCCTTGGATGATGATCAGTTTCAAGCTCTGCAACACACCTTGTTTGAACAGCTAAAAATGATGTTGCAGTAAGAAATTCAAAAAGCCCTACTGAAGGCTTCATAAGAAGTCGTTGAAAGCCACTTGGAACATAAGGAACCCCGTTAGGCCTCTTAAGACCCGCTTCTGAGGTCACAAATTCATGAGCCACCGGTATTCTTAGAATAACCCGATAGCCCTACTGGTAATGATACCAGTACAATATTACAAAGGCTCAATCAGATAAAACAACACATGTGGATCCTCAAGCCCCTAAAGGAATGTTTTGGTATTGGCCTCAATGTCGAATACATGCAGCTTCAATATTTCACGAACGAAATAATCAACACACTGGTCTTTAAGGGATTCTATACAACCAAAATTGGCCTATACGATGGCTTTACCCATCTAGTTAACCATCTACAATGATACATTACCTCCATGAGGTTAGAAAATGGTCTCAAATGAGGTCATGTGTAGGGTCTTCAGCTCAACATTGACAGGAGCCACTGCCTCCTGACTTGTAATTAATCGAGGGAGTCGCTTATCCTCCTTTAAAGATATTTCCCAAGCATTCTTGCACCATTTCTTAGGGAGCCAACCGACCTTTAAGACGGTGATACATTTCTTAAAGATTCGGCAGGGCTACAATGAATCTTTGAAAGACTTTGTTTGAATGTTTGAAGGTTCAATGCCAAGGCAGTAGAGGTGTAGGGGCTATTTTTGGAGTTACATCTGGTCGCTATCACTCATGGACTAGTGCGAGACTCAAGACAAACCTAAGACATTCATGAAAACCTTGTAAGGGACATAGAAGAATTCCTTGATCGGGTTACTTGGTACATGCATGCGGAAGGGCTTAATTGATCGTCAGCATCAAAGGAATAGCTGAGGACCTGAGAAGATGGCCACAAGAAGAAAATAAAGGTGGTGAGCTCACGCAGATAGATCCAATACTCCCGCCTCTAAAGGAGACAAGGTCAAATATTCTTTATGTATTGGAAAGGAAAAATCAAGTCATTAGGTGGCCCTTACTAATGCAGCCTTCAAACAAGAAGGACACAATGAAATATTATAGATACCATAAGAAAAAAGAACATGACATTAAGGAATGCTGGCAGCTAAAGAAACTCATCGAGGAGATGATCCAAATGGGAAAGCTGAAGGAATACTTGTTCAGGTAGCCATCCCTTGTCGGGGGCAAGATGGAAGGCCTCATAGAAGGGATGATGAAGATGACTATGATAGAGGGTGAAGGCTAAAAAGGCAATGATTTCTCATGAAGGAATATAGGAATCCAAGCCCACCAGTAGGGGTAGTTCACATGATTACCAAAGGAGAGTCTTTTGCAGCTCAAAAATGGAAAGAGCGGGAAGTGCTCAACTAGAAATGACTGACCTAGGCAAGGTTTTAATGAGGCCCATTAGGTCATGGGTACTTGTCCCTCACATGGACCTACTAGTATTCAGAGCTTGGAACAACAACTTTGATGTGGAAAAGGTATATTTGGACACTGGGGCCAATGTTAATGTTATCTTTGCTCACTTGTCTTTCATATTGGGCTTACCTTTGGAATGGGAAGAGAAGAAGTCCTTATGCTTAAAACCATAAAGTTGCTCCTTATGCTGATACAGGCGAACAAGGAAAGAAGGGTCTCCTGTGACTTCCACACGCCAGAATTCCTGGTTTTAGATGTTTCATAGCCATACAACGCCATCCTTGGAAGACCGGCCCAAATACAATTCCACATTAAATCCAATGTTAGATGGTTAATGATGCTTTTTATGACCTTTATTAGGGATGTCGTTATTTTTATAGACTAGACGTCGGTGCAACGGAGCTACGTGGCCAGTTTACGGGGGCCAAAGGAAGACAAGCTTGTCCTAATAGAAGCAAAGAAGAGGAAAAAACAACCTTAATAGAACGAGGCTGGCATAACCTTGTTTAAGGATGCTGAAATGGTGGAAGTAGCCCTTGGAAAGACATTAAAAATTAGCAAGGACCTTCCCTCTTGAGGTAAAACAATCATTCGTACAGTTTTTAAAGGCTAATATAGATATATTCACATGGTTTCCTAGTGAGATGTTGGGAATAGATCTAGAAATTATCATTCACAAGTTGTAACTAAACCCCTATGCTCGACCGGTACAATAGAAAAAACACAACATGAAACTTGAATGAAGAGATTTTGTCAGAGAAGAAGTTAAGAGATTGTTAAAGTGAGCATCATCCGAGAAGTATAATAGCCGGAATGGCTTGCCAATATTGTTTTGGTAAAAAAAAAAATGGTGAATGGCGGATGTGCGTTGATTATATAAATTTTAATGATGCCTTCCTAAAAGACCCGTACTTGTTGCCATCTGTAGACCAATTGGTCAATGAAACCTCAGAATTCAAAATCTTGTCATTTATAAACACCTTTAATGGATACCACTAAATCTATATAGACCCTGAAGATGAGGAAAAAATGGCTTTCACCACTAGAAAACCATATGGGTAACCTATTAGAGACTCATGAACCAGATCTTTATAGAACAACTGGGGGGAAACATAGAAGTTTATGTGGATGACATGATTGTTAAGAGTAGGGCATTAGAACATCACTTCGATGATGTATGGGACACCTTTCAGGGAATGCGGTTATTGAACATGAGACTCGACCTTAGGAAATGCACCTTTGGGGTCAGTGCTGGGGAATTTCTTGGCTACATTATCTTTGAAATATCTGGAAGAGGAATAGATGCGAAGTTAGACAGGATCGAGGCTATTGTCGTAATACTTGACCCTTAGAATAAAAAGGATGTCCAAAAGTTGGCAGGAAGATTGACAGCCCGCGGGCGATTTATGTCACATTTTGGGGACCATTACAAACCCTCTTTTTGCATAATTAAAAAAGAAGTGATATTTGAATGGATGGATGAATGCCGTACGCTTTTAAACACATTGAAGACTACCCCCGTCACCTCCCAACGCTAAAGTAGTTGAAGACTGACGAACCCTTCGTGATTTACCTAGCTATGATAAAAGCCCTCGTCAGCGCTATACTTGTGAGAGAGCATGGATATGAACAATGGCCAGTGTACTATGTCAGTCGAATCATCCAAGGTGCAGAATGTCGATATCCCATTATACAAAAAGCAGTACTAGCCCTCATCATAGTTTTTTTGAAATTTACGGCCATACTTTCAGACACACCACATTATTTTGTGAACAGAGTTACCCTTACAGAACATCCTTTAAAAGCCAGACAAATCAGGAAGGCTTGCTAAATGGTGCATTGAATAAAGAGAATACAATATCCAATATGAGCCCATAAGGGCCATAAAAACACAAACCCTAGTGGGCTTTGTTGTTGAAATGACTCTACCAGAAAAAAATAAAGAAAAACAATGGGAAGAAAGCTTGCTTTAGGAAATGTACGTCAACAAGAACTCAGGACTAGAAAACCAAGGAGTAGGGATTTATGCTTAAATGACCAATGGGCTTGGAAGCAGCTATCTAAGAATTAAGTTTCAATTTCCTGTCACAAATAATGTTGTTGAATATAAATCCCTATTAATGGATCTACAGATGGCTGGTCAGGTAAGGGTACAATGTCTACAGATATATAATGACTCACATCTAATATTAAACCAAACGGTTGGAATGGCAGGGGCTAAAGACCCCACTCTTTGTAAATATCTGAGCATGGCAAAATGGGACACCAAAGGAAAAAAAGACTAGAATTTGGTCTGGAAGGTTTATTATCATTGGAAGAGAACTGTATAGGCGAGGGTTCACTTCTCCCATACAGAGTTGCCTAATGCCCTAAGAAGGGCAAGACGTTTTTCGGGAGATTCACCATGGAAACTATAGAGTATATATTGATGCCAACTCTACGGTCCATAAGGCCCTATGACAATGTTACTTTTGGCCGATGATCTGGGCGGACTCTAGGAAGTTTGTTCAGCAATGCCACGATTCCATATCAACTCGTAAATACAAAGGCTACCTTTAGTCGTTTGCTATGTGAGGGCTGAACTTGATTAGGGCATTCCCCAAGGCCCTAGGACATGTTAAATACTATATCATGATAGTAGACTATTTCACTAAGTAGGTAAAAATAGAGCCCCTAACTTCTATCACAACCTTTCAAATCATTAAATTCTTGTGGAAAAATATTATTTATCACTTTGGTTACCTTCGATCCATCATCACTAATAATGACAAGTAATTTGATAATTAGTAAATGCACTAATTCATAAAAACAAGAGGCATCTGTCTATATTTTTGCGCCTGTGTCCCATCCTTAGTCAAATTAGCAAGTAGAGGTAACTAACCGAACTATAAAAAAAGGCCTAAAGAAAAGGTTGGGAAAAGCCAAAGACAAGTGGGCAGAGGAATTACTAAGTGTCTTGTGGGATTATAGAATGACATCTTGAAAGCCCACTAGAGAATCTTCTTTTACAATGGTTTATGAGACCGATGCCCTCATCCTAGTAGAAGTTTCTTGCCTGACTTTGAAGACCTAAGCATATAGCACAAGTGAGAACGAAAAGGTGCTAGAAGGAAACCTTGATTTCTTGGAAGAACTTAGACAAGATGCGAGGGTCTGTATGAGTACTTTCAAGTAGTGAACCGCCCTGGTTCATAATGGAAAGACCTGGAGGAAGAACATACAAGTCAAAGGCATGGCCCACGTTTAAGCAGAGTTAACTGGGAGAAACTTAAGGCACGAAGCATTGAGACCTAATTGTGACAGACCTTACTTGGTCACCAAGAAAATTAGAGATCGGGTCTCTAAGTTATCAAGCCCCGAAGAGAGGAGATTGCCTAGAAATTATCACTCAGATGATCTGTTATCTCACTTTGCATAATAGTTTCACTTTGTAAAATTCACTTCGAATGATGTACTTCACTTTCTGCAAAATAAAGCAAAGGTACTCTTCCTAAATGACTTATGACTTTCATGATTTACGAGAGCACCCAAATTTGAACACGCAAAATAAGGAAGTAAAAATAGAATGATCTAAGATAGGTCCATAGCTGAGGCATTGAAGTCGAACGATTTTTCTAAAAGGTTAACTTTATTCACAAATGGGCCAAAGACTGATGCAACAAATGCTCATATATGTGAGTAAGTATAATAAAGACTTCAAAATTATTGATGGAAAAATTCGCTATACGTTCACAATAGAAATCATACCAAAACAATCAATAAATAAGAATCCATATTTCATTAATATGGAAATTAATTACAAAAATAATGAAAGTTACAAAATGTAGAAAGATAGCAAGACCCCTCAATGGAAGGAACCCATAGAAGTAGTTAAGAGGATTAATAACGAAGCCTTTTAAAAATTATCCTAAAGAAGAACCTCCTTAGTGTCTGTTGTCGAGGCATCCTCGTCAAAGGTAGGCTTCCTAACTTTCCCTTCCCTGGGCTACACCTCAAAGTCTGGACTTGGATCTTGATAAATTGACATGAAGCAAAGATCTAGGTCTAGATAGGCTCACTCAACTTGAAAACAGTAGAAAAGGAAGCCCTCCATAAATTCATTGAAGGCTTTTTTACGCAGCCTTTTTTTTTGCCTTTTAAAGGAGTGGGCTAAGCTCTTTCACATACATGTTCACCTTGATTAGTGCACCACATGGCCTTCATGTCCAATGAAACTAATTCACATAATTCATTCTATGAGAGGAATTGTAGAAGCAGTAGAGCTAGTGCTGGCCTAACCTTGAACAGTCCTTGGGCCCATGGGCATAACTTGGTGCTTAGGAAAAGTCCCATTGACGTCACCAATTTTTTCTTTTGTGGCTTTTAAAAGTGATGCCAGCTAATCGACCTCCTCGGCAATTTGGTCTCTTTTTTCCTCAGATGCTTTAAGAGCCTCCGCCAACTTCTGTAGCTTTTGCTTGAGCTCTTGGGCTTAGGCCTCATCCTTTGTCTTGGCCCCCTTCATCACTTAGAGATCCTTCACCAGGGCATTTTGAGTAGTACACTTGTTCTCCAGCTCCATCCTTAGGGAGTCCTTGGCAGTTCACAGACCTTCGACCTGTGAAGAAAGAGGCTGCATGGCCTTTCCTTTAGCTGTGCACTGTTCTTCAATGGTATAGGTAACGATGGCTTCATACTAAATCAAATCTATTAGAACTAAGCAAAGGCAAAAATTTTTCAATTATCTAAGAATTTACTTGGAGTTGGCAGCACCCTATGCTCATAAACTAGTGACCATCCCCCCAAGGCAGATGAGCTAGACAATGCCGATCCCTAGAAGTCTTCAACTCCTCAAGGATACAGTGAGTACTGTTCATCTGATATTTGAGGATCAATTTGCTAATACTTACCACTCATTGAGGGTTAAAAACCTGGTCCGATGCAATTTTCTTCGGTGCCAAGTTATGATTATGAGCCTAACCATGCTCAAGGATCAGGTTGCAAGGTTGAAGGTGCTCATCAATCAGCAACTCAGGAAGGCCCCCAAGAGTAGGTTGTGCCCTCTTGAGGATGACCCTCACTAGAATCTTGGTGGGAGGAAGAGGAAGAGAAGGGCCAACTGCTTTTTGCTTTGATGATGCCTCCCCTGTTGCCTTCTGTTTTTGGGACACCACCATTACTTTTGGATCCACAGAAAGAGGACTGGGGGTCTTCAAATGCTTCATGGGACGACATAGATAAAAAGACCCACAATCAGCACAGAAGGATGTCAAGTCAATAGAACCAACATTGCTGAAGGAAAAGTTTTCTATAAAAGTCTTACCGTCACTCTTGCTCTACCTAGCATAGGCTGAAGAGTATGATCTCGTACACACCAATTGAGCCTTCAAAGAAGACTCGGATAATTTCACCATTAAGGGTGCTAATTTGGAAGATGGAGCACATGGAGGCTTTTTGGTTGCCCCCGAAGAGTGAGCTGCCTCAGCTAGCAAGATAGAGATCTTTTGAGTATTAGCCAAGGTATTGGAGATGCTCATACGTCTCTTAATGAACTAATTAGCCTGGTTGTGCATTACTACAAAAATAAGTAAGAGGTCAGGATTGACCAACTGCTTAAAAATTAATAAAGATTGAGCGTCTGTAGGGAGTATAACTCATGGTGTTCGGGGGGCCTCGTTGAACTTGGAAAACGACCCCAAAGTTATCCACCAACTTCCCCTTATAATCTGGAGCCCAGTTAGTTATGCTCAGCATATCTGGATAACTTAGGTGGGCTCTACTGATCCCCGCCCACCTAAGTGATGTTTGGACAATATCCATATAGCGAATGAAGAACAAATCCAAAAAATTGTCACCCCTCATTGCTGATTCCAACTAAGTGATGAACCCAAAGTATGAACGATGGTCCTTAAAGCTCTCGTATATTGATGGCCGCTGGATTAAAGCCAATTGGGGAGTCTCTATAAACTTGCAAGAGAAGCCCCACACTGCCTCCTTTAAGGTAAAGAAAAAGGGATCTTTCCAACTTACCCATGAATCTTTGCAGGATATAAAGGCAAAGAACTTGTTTCATCCTTAGTTGACGGGGGCGATGTGGAAGAAAAACAAATCTTTCCCTAAATTTAGCATCTAAAACTATAGGAAGACTTTTAGTAGAAGGGTCATCATTGCCATCTTGCAGCAAAAATGAACCCATTAATGTGTACAAAGGAGTTTATGATTGGCTGCGAAGCCAGCACCTTATAATGACTATAGAATTGCTCTACCAACAAGTATAGAGGGAGGCAAAGCCCTGCTTGCAGTTGGTCAATAAAGAAAATGAGGACATTAACCCCCTTATCATCATTTCCGAGGCCCATATCCTTCAGTGCTTGTTCCCAGGAAAGAGCAGCCATAATGCCCTTAGGCCAAAAACAACTTTGCAGGTTCATTGGAAGGGTCTCTTTGGTGAACTCCTTCTTGGTACCCCTTAATACTCCCATGTTAGGGGAGAACAGTGCTTTTAAAGAATCGGGCTTGCTTGCGGCAGCCTTGGATGAAGATCTTGGATATGTCATTTGGAAAAACTGTCATGCAACATGTCAAGGCTGTCGCCAACATGTGGCGGACAACAACAAAATGGCCAAGAACAACCAAAATAGTAGAAGAGAAAACCCTATCCAAAATATCGAAAGTTACCACTATAAATTCCATAAAAGCAAAAAATGATAATTAAAACTATTACCTGGTTGTGAAAGCTTGAAAAGACTTTGGAAAGCTTGAACAGTGGAAGAAAAACTTGGCAGCATCAAAGAACAGAGGAAGTAGAGTAGGAAATAGCAAGAAGCAGACAAACGGTGAAAAGGAATGTTGGAAAACATATATATAGGGAAACCCATGGTTGTTGTGTTACTTTCTTGAAAATTGCTACTACCATCATGACAAATTTATTGCCCACTAAAAAGAGGATGGGTGGCCATAAACTATCATCAAACAATCATGTCTGATTACTTTTCTGAAGCACATTAAATGGGCATCACTTTAACTTTCCCCCTTGACTGTTGAACCTGCCATGTGTTGCAATGGTAGAGGCTAACAGTTAGGTGATGCCATTTTTTAAAATTCTTTTGGAAGCAGCCTGGGAAAAAGTCTAAATCCCTTAAAAAATGGCATCATATGAAGCGCGGAAGGTTAATGATAGGCAGATAGGGATCATACCCCTCTTAGAGGAAGATCCCTACCAGCAAGTGCAACGACATCCTAAAAAATGCAAGGCCTTGACCCATTTGTAAAAAAGGTATGGGGAGCTATTTGTAGGGTAGAGGCTTAACGTGAGGCCCATAATGGACGAATCCACATTTGGTGGATCAAAGACAAAAAAGCCTAATAAGCTAGTAAAGAAAATCCCCATTTATATAGGAATAAGATTCAAAAATTATAGTATTAGTTAAAGGATTTCCATCCAGGAGCAATTCCCATAGATCTGCTTTCAACTATATAAACCAGCCTAATCACCAATCCCAAAGTACCTTATTCTCACATCACACTACTTTACTTCTCTCTACTCATCAGATGATTGACTTAATCATCGAAAGGTTTCCTTCGGAAAAACATACCGAGGCTCTGACATTATTTTTGTGTACGAGATTCCTGTCTAAAGCTCTCCCAGCTATATGGCCAAGCCTATACAATCCCATTAACTATCGGCACTGAAGTAATCTAATAACTTCTTTAAGGTTAACAGTTTTTCAATAGTGAAGATCACTTCATACACCTTTTTAATTCAAGTCATGTTTGATGAGTGGGAGTCATCAAACATTTATTCAAAGATAAAAATATATTGGATATACTATAAATTTAACCAATTACATCAAAATAATTTTTAAAGAATTTTTTTGCGTGTTAAGTATGATAAGCATAACAGTTGGAGACAGTCTTCGATCACTGGGTCAATTGGTGAGAGAGGAGACCGACCTTAGCACCAACCAAGGTTGGATTTTCTTCCCCACTTTCCAACACAACAAAAATGCCACTATTACTAGTTTGGTTTCTTATAAAGTCTTGAAAACTCCCATTACTTGTTCTATAAGTACCTTCTAACACCATTATAGACTTATCTAGATGATCTTAAATACAAAATATATGTATATATATGTAGGGATAAAAATAAGTGTAACAATTAGAATTAAGTTATTTGTTAATCAGTTGCTTGATATACTAATTTAGATATCCTTACTTTTTTGAAACTTCTAAAGTGTGTTTGGCTGATAGATTTCAAATTTGAGAATATTTTCACCTTTATACACTTGGTTATACTTATACCAATTAGAAAACATTTTTCCAATGGCTTATATTTCTAAAACTATACATCATTTACAATTTGCATGGTGATCTTTTTTCGGAAAATTATTAGGTCCACCTAGTTAAACATCTACCATGTTTTGTTGAAAAATAAAATCACTCTCAATAAAACAATTCCTTCTAAAATAACACTGCCACCCAGGGCATTAATGAGCTCATTACGCATCCCTGGCAACCAAAATTCAGGATTCGACTTTCCTCTACATGGGCAACTGATTTCACATGCTTTCAGAGTGACATCATTTAGGAACTACTAGGCAAACTGGAACAACCTGCCTTTTTAGTTTCCATCTTTTATTAGCTTTAAAAGATAAAAGATGACCCCTTGATGGCCTCGAAAGCCACTAACCCAACTGTTGGGTTTTGGGAGCCAAACAGTGCAGCGGAATTTAATCGAAACTCTCCAGGATCCAAGTGAAACGAGGTAAACCGGGTGCTCGAAAATTTTCATAGCTAATTTTTGGTTGAGATCTCTCACTCAATTGTAGAGTCGAATCACAAAACTTGAACAGTTGACGTGTTCAAGCTCTCTATGGTATCCACATGAGCCTTTTAGGATCACCACGCTTCCACCGCGTCCTGACAGATGCGTTTCGCTTGTGCTCGTAGTGCTAGCTTGCGTCCTTCAAAGAATTGTAAGAAAAGAGTGCGGCTGTCCTTTTGGGAGGCTAGGGTAAGGAGGCCTACGAATTTCTCACTAAAAGTTGTATTTATAGTGAGACTCAACTTCCAGGCCTAATGGGTTTCAAAGCCCTAATCCAATTAGCCTTTAATTTCAGGCTTAATAATGGCTCAACTATTGGGCCCATTATTAATACAAAAATTATTGTGAAACCAAAACCCAAATTATTAGCTCATGCACTCTAATGATCCAAATAGCTCTATGTGTGCAACCCAATAGGTTCTTACCACGTTGGCAATGATCATAAATCACATTTATGATCATAAGCAATGAGCGGTGTCTAGCAACACATCATTACTACCCAAGTGACAAGATTGTCGGTGATTCGACTAAACCTTTATGATCATCATCAATATATGCCATTGTCCCTTTGTTCAAGATATCAAGACCAAGCACGAGATATGGAATATGTCACTCTCGTATAGCCCAATCTTTGGTTTCTTGATTACCGAGTAGACCAACTTAAACTGATGACATTGATATCGTATATCAACTCATCCGAGTATGGCCATGCATTTTCTAAGTCTCACTCTATCAAGGGGCCCGAAGATATCACTGCCATTACATAAGAGGGACAAATCCTATCTTGATTTTCCCTCCGCATCATATGTGACATACCCAATGACCTCTTTTAAGTTCACTCAGTTACGAGCAACAAAGGAAAGCATCAAAGTATATGACTCACATATAGGGAACCTTAATGATTTTAGGTCGAAGGACTACATATACCATGATCACTAAGAGAATCACTTATAACACTCATATAACGATCCATGTAGTGTTCTCATGGTGGATCGGTCCAGTACACAGGTTCTCCAACTTGTACCCATATGTAGACTACATATCTCATATTAGTCTCCACATATGCTAGTCATTATGTATTATTGCAACCCGCTCCACAATAATACTAGACTAAGGACATTTGAGAATATCATTATTCTAGGGTTACAATTATGTTTATTACGTTACGTAGAAATAAAACAATAAACATAATTGCTGGATTAATGCCTTAATAAAATATTATGACTCAATGTGCAAAAATACAATCATCTCATGATTGGCTTTTTAGGCACAACACTAACACAAACTACCATGGAAAGTGGCTTAATTTCCTTGTGCATAGGGTTGTCATTCTACTCACAAGTGAAAGTCCCAATTCTTATAAGTGGAGGCAGAGAAAAACCTCCTCTTTAAGGATCAAGGTGAAGGAGAAATCAAGGTTATGGAAGAAATAGTTGGGTTGAAGGTTCAAAAACAAGATTAAGACTTTTCAAGGGTCATAGAATAGAAGAAAAAGAAGAAAAAGAAAAAGAAAAAGAAAAAGAAAAAGAAAAAGAAAAAGAAGACTAATTCAAGGTAATATCCATCCTTTACCAAATGACATGCCAAAAGAAATGCATTGATGTGTAAAAAGGTGTTAAAAGCCAATTGGGACGTGGAAATGCGAAAGTGATTGCAGAGTTGAGAGATGAGGGGGTGAATGGGGAAATGGAACCCTGCTGGGACTTGTTTAGCATTTACAGTCATCTGCTTGTCTTGGGCTGGTGACATCTTCCATTGAAGCCCAGATTGGTCAAATCCATTGAAGAAGGTACAAAGTTGTCCTTCGGGATGCTAGATAGGACTCAAGGAGTTAAGATGTTCCTCAGGTTTTGCACTTTCTAAAATTAAGGGCTTTTAACTTTCTGGTCTCGGTGGCTGTTTTCCCCTTGACATCAGATGTCTATGAGCATAATGGTCAATGCAGAGTTAGAAGGGAAAGAAACCCCTGCCATTGACCAAACAACGAATTAGCTGTTAGACAGAAACATAAAGAAATTTAGGAAGAAGAGAATTTTTTCAAACAATAATGAGGAGCCTAAGCACGTACCTTGTTTTCTTAATGATGCAACGATGGTTGAGCAAGATCTCAAATAACTTATGAGTAATAAACTGAAAGGACTACCTTGGGGCACAACATAAGATTTAAAAGGTGAAAAGTTTCTATTAGGTGGAAAGATTACCATACAGTACAAGACTACCATATACCCCACATCTATGTAGCTCCAAAATACCGGGCACCCTACTTCTTCCATTTAACTTGGGGGCTATTGATACCATAATGGGCTTTGTCCACATCTTATGAAGGCCCATTAGAAATTTTCTTATGGGTTTGTTTCAACTTAGAGAAGCCCATTGGAGCATTGCTCATGGGCTAAGGAACGATAGGTTTGCTGTTATAATGATTGGCTTGAGTTAAGATGGCAATCCACGTGATCACAGGATCCACCACGAAATAAGGAAAGTTTCCCCAACTTCCACCATGCGTGTAGACCTATAAATAAGTCTTCTTAACGGGACAATGAGGCACGTTCTACTTTCTAAAGAGTGTTTTCTTTACATTTTATACACTTTTTTTAAGCCCATATTGATTTAAGTATCAGCGGGTTTTCCTCGGACAAACAACTTTGCGCCCTCCTAACACTATCTTTGATTGTAGGTTCAACCGTCTTTGTCTTAAGCTGCTCAACATCCTTCAATTCAAATATCATATAGGGAAAATGTGATTAACCTATTAAATTTGCACATTTGGATTTTCTACTAATTTTTTTAATTTTTGTGTTTTAAAAATGATGCCTACTTGCATTCTTCTTTTGACCTAGAAAAACAAACAAATAAATGAATAAATAGACAATGAAAGAGAGAAGAATGTTCTTAATTTGGTAAACAATGTTTAATTCATGTACTTTTCATTTTTTATATTAGTTTCTTGAAGAAAACATAAAGATACTTTTTGCTAATATTTATTTTCTTAAAAGAATATCTTCTTGAATAAAAAGTAATCTTTAATACGTAAGTGATTTAAATATAATTATATTTTTCAAATGATATGAAATTTTAAAGAAATAAAAGGATAAAAATGATCCATGATTTTTTTAAGCCCATCAAACATGTTTGCGTTACTTTAAAAAAACAATAATTTTGAGAGTTTGGAAACCTAGGAAAAGGAAAAAGAAAAAATTATACTAAATTTAATGAATTATTGTGCATTCTTCTTATATAAGGTGATGGCTAAGGAGAGGATATGCCTGGTGCAGCCACTATGCCCCGCCTTGTCACAATATTAGATGATTGTCAAACTGAATTTTCCATTATATATCCTTGCTTCTTCCTTGTTCTTATTCATTCTCTTATACATTTTTTAATGATCCAATTTTTTTCCTTCTGCTTTTTTGTTCCAGGTTTTTTTATGCTTTCTTTTGCCTGTGCTCTTTTACCACAAGAGATGATAAAATTTGACCTGATACGAAGACATGACCCAACCCACCCGAACCCAACCCCGATCTGACCCGATTTGACTAGAAAAGTCAACAACCCGAACCCGACTATACCCAACTCAATTTGAACCCGAACCTGACTAAAGTGAAACCCGAGAAAACCCGAACCCGAACTCGACCTGAACCCGAAATGACCCAATAACTAAACCCGACAAGATCTGATTTTAACTTAAATCAATATAAAATATATGGTTGGAAAAAAAATTTAAAAAAATTATGATTTAATATATGTGAATGAGTTTCTTCTACTCTACTAATCTATTTTGCGTTGTAGAGCGAGCGAGTGAAAACTATGGGAAATGATTAGTGAAACGGCGATTAAGAAATAAAAATAATTAGGTTTTAGAAATTATAGTACTCCTTCTGTCCCATATTCTTTGAAATATTTGACTTTTTTGAATAGTTTGAATTGAATTTATTCATATAACTCTTATATCTCAAATTATTTGCACAATTTCAAATTTTAACAATTAATATATAATTTTTTATTTTCAACATTTTAATATATAAATAAAAAATTTTATACATGAATGATAAATCAATCCATCTACAATTTTTAAATATATTATATATTTTAATTTGTTAATAAACAATAATATAAATAAATTCAAGTCAAACTAGTCAAAAAAGTTAAATGGAGCAAAGAAAATGTAGACAAAGGGAGATTATTTGTTAGAAAAAATTTTAAAAATATATATTTAGAAACTATAGGTCTTTTATTTATTATTTAATATAATCTTTTTCATTTATATACTAAAATTTTGAAAATAAAAAATCGGTAGTTTAATTGTTGAATAGATATTACAAAGAACTTGACATAGAGGAAGTATTTTATTAAATAAATTATATATTAATATATCTTCATAAATTTTATATCATTTTTATGTCTAGTTAAATTAAATTTTAATCAAAATTAAACAAAAAAATTGAATCAATTTAGCAATTTTGACTTATGTACCAGTGAATCGAGTAAACTCGACAATCAAGTTGAATCTGGTATAAGATTCGATAAACTGATCTGATTGAATCTGAACTTAAATAAACCCGGTTTGACCCAACTCGAACCCGAAATCTACTCAATCTGAAATCAACCCGAGTCAAAATAACCCGACCTGAACCTGACTTGGACCCGAATACATACCAACCCGATTAAACTTGGACCTGAATGGCCTGACCCGACCCACCCAATTGCCATCCCCATCTACCACTGGTTTTTTTTTTTTAAAATTAACAAAGAATAACTATTAGGAGTATAACAAGCAAATATTTAATAGCAAAAGGATGGGGTAGATTGTTAGGAAACAATCATATATGTTAAAGGAACAAAAAAATTTAGCTAGAGAATAGTAACAATCTGATCATGAATAGCTTCAATATAGCAATTAGTTCCAGCATGATGGAATTATCTTAATCTATAGGAAGTGAGACTCATCATATAATAGGAAGTTGTAGCACAATGACCTTTTCATAATTTATAAGAACTTGAAGTGCATTGACAGTTTTATAAATAATACTAGTAAGATATTAAGGCGTATCTCTTGCACCCAGGTGCATGATTTAACTATTCATTTTATAAAAAAAATTATAATTTTTTAACTTATCCAACCTAAAATTATTAAGAAAAAAACTAAAATGACATTCTAAAATTATTTTTTGGACTTTAAGAATTATAAAGATTTCAATAAATTAATAATTTGAATAAGTAATCGCTTTGTATAAGAATAATTAATGCACAGTAATTAAATTAAATTTAAACTGAACTTGGCCCCTAAAACTATTTCCATAATAAGATGCTAACGGGGAAAAAAACACCTACCATCGATACATAGAATAATTTTCAACTTGGGAGGGTTTCTTAAGTTAAGTCTATATAAGCCTCATAAGGTACACATACCTAATTAATGGTTTAAGTATCCGAAATCCATATGGTTGAATAAATTGCGGGAAATGTTTTCATTAAAATAATTTCCGCAACAATGAGGCTTGTAAATTTTTTTAAAGGTTTTTGTATTATATCATGTGGCAGCTTAATTAATTGTCACGTTGAGGTAGCTTGCACGAGCCGAAAAAATTTCCAACATTTTTAAGGAATCTCAGGCCTGGCCTGTGCTACCATACCATCAATGTTCTGTTCATGTTTGGGCAAGCGCCAAGCTATCGGGTCTTGCACTAGACAGTCTTATATATATATATATGGGCACACAGAATCAGATATATATAAATATAGGGTTTGAAGGGAGTATTGTTATCATATAACAGGAAGGGAATATAAGCTTATTCAAGATGCTAGAACTAAGTGAAATAAATCAAATGATATTTATAAAGTTGGGGAAAAGGAGGGGAGAATTGAACACCAACTGCCGTTGGGCCGGTGTCCCCTCGCACCGGTTGAACTAGCCTCTCGGGAACCAGACAGTCTTATATTAGTGAAGGCTGAGAATAATCTATATTTATTGCAGGTTCTGCCCTCTTAATTTGTAATTATTTATGATTTTTGTCACTTAAATTAAAAACTTTATTTTTTTTCATTTGCTACCAAACTGTTCTTGTTGCCTGAATTCCCAGATCTCAACGACGTCGATCTGATCCTCGAAAAAAAGATAACAGCTGAAGCAAGGCTTGCAAAGTTCATACAGCTCTTCCATGGCGTTAGCGTCTTCAAAACGGCCTTTGAGTAACAGTGAACAAGACCATAGAAAAGGAAACAAAATAGAAAGGTGGGCGAGAAAATCTAGAGAGAAACAAATGGGGTTTAGTGAAAATTTTGGAGGTGACTGCTTATAGTTTTGTGACTCCGGCTCCGATATAGAAAACTGTTTTTTGTTATCCATGTAAAGTTTATTTCGTAACATATTGTTCATTTTTTAAGGAATATTGTTTAGTTAATAATGTTATTTAGTTTATATAAATTTGATGTTTTATAAAATATTGTTTCTTGTGCAAGAACTGTAATTGAATGTAGTGATTGAAAGAGTCAACTCTTATGAAAGAATAATGCTACAATAACCAATAATTGAGTACGTCAGACATCACAAAAAACGATTAATGGTTAGTAGTTGGTTTTTGGGTTTAGTGTTTTTTAATTGTTTTAATACAATTAAATGTGCATAATTATTAAATGAATTGATAATAGTTAATTCAATAAATTAAAATTGAAATTAAATTAATGATAAAATAATAAAAAATTCATTTTAAATCCAAAGTAATTAATTACAATAAAATCTATTAATTTTACAGGCTATGTGGTGAACAGCTAGGTCTATTAATCTTCACTACCTTAGCAAGAAAGTTAAATATACAATCATAAAGGTCTTCTTAATTAGTTCTCCAAATCCCAAATGACCAGTTACCCATCCAAGGATGTGATCACATGTTCAGAATCGCTTAATTTCTTCTAGGATCGTCTTCTTCCTCCAGAGGCATAGTATCTTCAATGTCTTCAAGAGGTAATGCAGGAGAGTGGGGTGGGAGTGCAAACATTATCGAAAACAAGAAAATGAGGGAAAAGGAGATAGAGGGGCTGTTATTGAAGGTCAACTGATGGACGATAAAAATCTGCTTTAGTTGCCTGAAAAAATTAATTCATACTATCTAGCTATCGAAGGACATGCGACTAAACATAATTGGCATTTCACATTTCTTTTTAGTGTACAGACATTAATTATGATATCTTTATTTATTTTAAACATATAAAATATAGAATATATAAATTATCTAAGCGTGCATATCACGTTAGGAAAAAGTAGTATTTATATCATAAGACTGGCTGCAAACCCGATAGTTTGCAGCTCAGCATAGGCCAGTGATTTCTTACTTACAGTGTTTCCCGTCGTGCAAGGTACCTGAACATGACAATTAATTAAGCTACCATATGATATAATCCAAAAACCTTGGAAAGAATTATTTAATAAATACTTTAACCTTAATTTCTTCATCCATTTGGACATGGGATACCTTTTTAGGGAACCATTCATTTGGCATATCGACGTATTAGGTAAAATTCATTTATTGTTTATAATCTTTTTATATTATTCTCATTAACATTCATTTTTTCATTTTAAAGTCTTTAACCTTCATATTATTATCGCAATAATAATTTTTTCGTTAATTTTATAGTTAAAGTTAATGAAATTTCAGTGAAAATGTTAACTTTGGCTCTTAAATTTTCTCCCTCATACTCAAGACACCATCAAGCCTTTAAATTTCATACATTTTCTCTCTCTAATCAATTCCCACTTCAGTCCACGAAACATTTTCTCCTTCTGTCTCATCAAATCCTCCCTCTCCACCAAATTCCACTCTTCTTCTATCTAGTGCGTTGTCCTCGGTGTCACCACCCATGGGTTGCCCTTCTTTTTCGGTGGATCACTACATCTTCTCCCAACCCTCTCCACCTAATTCAACCTCCTTCTCCTCTCACTCTCACTCTCACTCTCACTCTCTCATCAAATCCCTCAATGCCTATCCCCTTCGACGGCTAGAGCCAACGATTTCAATGTAGGATAAATTGTAGGAGTCGGAGTTGGAGGCTTCAAGACCATAAATCCCACCACTGATAGATGCGGCTAGACTGGTCAAAGAGACCTTTCGAGTCAAGGCTGCCCTAATCTTCTGACGATGTCATTGTTGCATCCGCTGGCTCCACCATACTAATCAGATCAGGTTCTCTTCCATTTCCAGCCCAAACAACTCCGCTTTATTACACTATCGTCGTCCGGCACAACCCTCACCTCCAATTCTGATCATCCAGCCACCATTAGTTTTCCCTTCTCTGATTTTCCATCGGCGCTGATCTTAGGCGTAGCCACTCCATGCCCCTACTTCCCTCCCTACTTTTTCATCAATTCGTTCAACTTCTGAAGCTGTACAAACACAATATTCAATTACATCATCGATTAATCCATGTACAAATTCAATGAAATTATATTCATCGGTTATGATAAGATGATTTGATTGATTGGGTACCTGGAGCACGAGTGCTTGCTTTTCCTTGTTCAAGGCGTCGAACTTGGAAGATAATTGTAATTAGCTCTCAGGACATCGTAGTCTTGCTCAAGCCGCTTGGACTTCCAGCAAGCTTGCTTGTATTGGAACCAAATGGCGACCTGGGCGGGCTATAGCCCCAGGTCCTAGGCGAGCTGCAGCTTCTTCCGCGAGTTTGACTCGAACATTGAAATCGTTGGAAGTGAGATCCCCTCCACCGCTGATATGATTGTAGGATAAATTGACGGTGCCGGAGAGGGAAGTGACATTGCCAATGTCACTCGGGATAGAAACATTGAAAATCTTCAATGAGAGGAAAGTTAACCAGGAGATCATCATTGTCGCTTGGGATAGAACCATTGAAATTGCTAGTGTTGCTTGGGATGGTGGCGGCCAGGTATGGTGAGGGAAAGAAAGAACGAAATGATGGTTGAATTTGTAAATTTACTTAATTAAAGATGATTTGAGTGGGAATAAAAAAATGTAAAACCAATGTTATTAATTATTTTTTACAGAAATTTTATCAGAGTTCACTAAGAAAGTAGTAGAAGGACCTTAATTGAGACAAAATAAGAAAATTTAGGACTTTATGAGAACAAACTAAAGGTTAAAGATCCATTTAGAGCAACATGTAAAGGTTAAAAACAACAAATGAATTTTACTCATATATTACATAACAAAGAGGTAAGTGAGTTAATTCAAAATGATGAATGATGGTATAGTTTTTTTTTCTTTTGGGAGATTTAGAAAACTACTAAATTTTGGTCAAATCTACACTTTTACCTCCACTATTCCAAATACCTAAACCTGTTCCCTTACAAAGTTTACACTGTCATTTACCATTGCCAAAAAAAGATAAAATGTTTATTTTACTTTCTTAGCTTTCTTCATTAGAAACTTTGCATCTCTAGCTTATCCATCTAATGAGCTGCCTCTTAGATTCTTGAATTCAAATCATTTCTCTTCCCAAATCAAATCTGCTGCTCCCTTTTTTTCCCAACCCAGATCTGCTGCTGAGTTCAAGAAAAAGTAGGTTGTCGTCGCGGGAGAAGCTACATCTTTTCTCTGCTTCTCTCTCTCTCCCATCGCCAAAAAATGAGTCACTTTTCTTCATCAGTCTTCTTCAACCTTTTGTAGCCAGCTGGAAGAGCTCTGCTTCTCGAAAAGAACAATAAAAGAACCCAGATGGGGGGAGGAAGATGAGACCGTCATCCAACGCATCTTGCCAAAACCAAATCCAACAATCACTGCAAAAATCTAGCAAAATCAAACACCTAATCATCAAATTTCTCAAATAGGTCATAGTCGCCCATCACCTGACAACCAAATTAGTGATGTTAACAACAGATGGAGTATTTTCCTAGAAAAGGCGAACCTTCTCGAGCTCATTGGACTGCAACTTTCATGGAGGTGGCTGTGATGATTGCCGATGCGGGACTGACGTCGGTGATTGTGAGGGAAAACGATAGAACATCAGATGCACAGAGCAGAAAAAGCGAATCGAACTCTCTTGGCTGGTGATCGAGGCTTACGGAGGTGGCAGCGTCGTTCATGTGTGAATGCCAGTATGATCCCACCACTTTCCTGCTCAAATCTTAAACAAAAGTGGTTAAAGCTTAGGTTTCCGAAAAGGTGAGCCTCTTTTTTATTTCAAAGTCTTTTTCGCCTTTTTATTCTTTTTGTTTATTTTTCGTCGTTGCCTTATCCTTAACATTTTTTTTTTCTTTTGTTGATCATTTGTTTTCTTCGGTTTTCCCATTATTTTTTCACATTCCTATTGTGTATGTTTTTCTTTATTTTTTCTTTTCTTTTTCATTTTCTAAAGGTCCTTTTTTTTTAATTTCTTTTTTTGTCCTTATAAATAACCGTTACAATGGAAAATATTTTATTAAGTATTATTCATGTCCAATTAATTTCAGGACTTAGACTATTTTAAAAAAGTCTTAACTCATTCATCTTACTCTTTTGGATTTATTGTATGATTTATAAAGGAACATGGGAATTTTAAATTTTTTTTCCTCATGTTTTAATTTAACGTATAATTTGGCATTAATTAATCTTATTGCTTGATTTGTTAGCGTCGATAAGTATGGATCATGTGCTTTTTATCAAACTAATGAATAGTTGCTTGCTATAATATTGGCTAAAATGTAAATATATTCGTACATTCCTCATTTAATGAGATGAAAGGGCAAAAAAAATAAAATAAAATAAAATAAAAGACTTAAGTAATGTTTTATATCTGTCAATAAAGGAAATAATACAACTAATAATTTAACTGAATTAACACTCTGTATTTAATTAATAAAAGAATGAGAAGGAAAAGAGATTAGTCTTTTCCTATAAGGGGTGCAACAGATGTGAAAATAACAAAAATAAATAGATAATAACTGTCACTACCTTTTAATTTTCGCTAATTCAAACACAAGTCATACTAGATTTGCTTTTCTTCTCCTATCCTTTCATCAATTGGGGGTACACTTTTTAGGCTCTCCCTGTTTCACACTTCTGTCACTGTACCATATAATAAAATTTCTAAGTTCTTTTATGAATCATACAATAAATCTAAAAGAGTAAAATTAAATGAGTAAAGATTTTTTTAAATTATTTTAAGTCCTAAAATTAAATGAACATGAATAAGACTCAACAAAACAAGTTTCAATGTGAAGGTTATTTGTAGAAAAAACTATGCAAAAGAAATAATAATCTTTAGAAAATGAAAAGGAAAAATGAAATAAAGAGAAACATTCACAAAAGAAGCATAGAAAAATAATAGAAAAATTAAAGGAAATAAAGAATCAAGAAAATAAGAAAAGAAAAGAAAAAGGAGTGCTAAGGATGAGCCAGCAATGAAAGATAAACATGAAGAATAAAAAGAAAAAAAATCTTCAAAAGAAAAATAATTAAAAATAGAAGCCAAAGAAAAAAATAAGAAAAAAAATAAAGAAACTAGAATAAATACTTAATTAAAATTAAATTATAAAAGTTTTATTAAAGCAAAGTCATGAAATTGATGCTACGAAACCAAGAAAGAAATTAAAAAGAGTATACACATTTTTGTAGTTTTGTAACTGAATTAGAAAATCATAAAGTTTTAAGGCTTAGAAAAGTTTTGTAAATTTTAGGGCTGACTATGCATTTCCCCCTTATTTCTGTTACTTTTTAACAACTAATATAATGGTAGGATGATGGGTGTAATAATTAAATAGTTTGAAGATGATTGATACAATGATTGATAGTTTCGGGATGATTACGTAAAACGGGAATAGTTTAGGGACAACCAGTAATATTAACCCTAAAAGATTTATATGGGGAACAAGACATAATAATATTTTTCTCAAACAATGTAAACACAATTTAGATATAACATGTAATTAACTCATTTTGTCATTGGTGCCAATGATCTATGTATATAAATGAAGAGTAAATATTCGGTGCGTTCATTGTATGACACCACACCCATACTTTTGAGATATTTATAAAACTGTCACCACGTCTTGAACAGCACGCCATACAAAATGAATAGCAAACCTTACAAGACTATCGCAACATTTCAAATAACATATCTTATGAAATGAATAGCACATTTGACAAGACTGTCTCCATGTCTTAAACAGCAAAACTTACAAAATGAGCAACACTTTACATAACACAACATTTGTCTGAATGGAACAATATTTCTTATTGAATTGAATAACATTTTATAGAATGTCACATTTGTAAGAATGAAATAATACTTTTTACTAAATGAACAAATTTTTTCATAGTAGTATATCTTCTGAAGTGAACAACATATACATAATAGACATTAAAAATAAAATGCACATATTACAAAATGAACAACATATATAGAATAACACATTTATATGACTAGAACAATATTTTTTACTAAATTGAATAGCATTATTTACAGAATAACATTTTTTTTACAATGTGAATAGCATGTTGAAAATAGTAAACTCATATAAATAGAAAAATGGTTATTATTGTATGGAACAATATTATTTAAATGACAACTAAAGGTTTAGCATTAGAGGTTAAAAAAACTATCCAAGGTTAGCTTTAGCATTATATGTATGGTAAATCTATTGTTATCATTAATAATTTATTCCAACATCTAACAATAATTATAGATATTATTCTCAAATGAAACTATAGTATGTTGGGACCTTTCTACATATCACCAATTAATTTTAGGGTTACCACTAGACATGTCATAAAACCTTAATTTTTTTCACATAAAAAATATGCTTTATTCTATTCCCAAACTTACCATTAAAAATGAAAAGATTTATATAGGAAACAAGGCATAACAATATTATCATTTTCAAATTAACGTCTCATAAACGATGTAATCAACTCATTTGGTCATCGGTGCAAACAATGTATGCATATAAAAGAAACAAGACCGGGGCTAAGTATGGGGTTAGCTTGTAGATTACGGTAGAAATTAGTATAAATAAGCTAGCTAGCTAGGGTCTGTGGTGGTTAATTACAAATTAAACCTGTCAACCACACCATCGGGATAAAAGAAGATTAGCACTTGATCAATAATTAAATACGCTTAAACATGCTTCTCTCACTACACCGATCAATAATTTTCTGTCCAATATTCTCACCTAACTAGACCAATTCCAACCAAACTCATCCCTATCTGCCCCATCACAAGCCCCTCATTCGTTGCTTGTGCAAGGCCTTACCCAGGAAAACAACCTTCCGGCTCCACTGCCAGCTGTTTAGTGCGAAATGCTTTGCTGATGGTGGTGGGGACGTAGGCGGCGTTGAGGGGGGGAGGCTGCCATTACCATTAAGGCTGGAGCGAGAGAAGATGCCACAACACATAGCGCTGATACTAGACAGGAGCCGACGATGGGCAATCAAAAAAGGGTTGCCCAACGTATTTGAACACAATGCCAGACTTAGGCAAATCGTTGAGATTGTACAACTCAGCATTAGATGGGACATTAACATTATTGTCAGCGTCTTTGCCTTCTCTATCGAAAGCTTCAACCACCCAAAGGTCATTCATCATCTCTTTAATTATTAGGAATCAAAACACACGCACAAAGAAAAGTGACATGAGAATTTACAAGAAAAACCACAAATCAGGGAAAAATCTCGGGCAGCAAGCTGGAAGAAAGAAATTCATTAAGAAGGAAGAAGAATACAATTTAAGTGGTTATCTAGATTGTGGGACGAATTCTAATTGCCATAACTAAGCTCTTTATATAAGGAGTCTAAGGCACTAAGGCCTTATTTCTTATACATATGGGATGAAGGCCAAAATAAAATTGAGGCAAAACTTCAACAATCTCCACCTTACATCAATTTTGTTACACATGACCAAAACTCCACCTTGAGACCAAATTGATATGTAACCTTTTTCATTGATCTTCACGGCTACGTCCAGTTAAAATATACTTCAACAAACAAGATTAACTAAGTCCAAAAAATTTTGGAACTTAGATCCAGGAAAAGTCTTTGTCATCATATCAGCATTGTTATCCAGCATACTAACCTTTATGACCACAATATCACCTTTATCAACAACTTCACGAACAAAGTGATATTTTACTTCAATATGTTTAGTACACTCATGGAATATGATATCCTTTGTCATGAAAATAACACTTTGGCTATCACAATTTATCTCTAGTCTACGGTCATCCTGAGTAAGCTTTGTATAAATATTCCTAAGCCAAATTGATTCCTTCATTGCTTCAGTGATTGCCATATACTTTGCTTCTGTAGTTGAAAAAGCAACTGTTGCTTGTAGGCAAGCCTTCTAGCTCACAGCACAACCATTGAATGTAAAGACATATCCTAATGTGGATTGCGGGTGTCAAGATTACCCGCATAGTCAAAATCCACAAATCCAATCAATTTAGCTGTAGAACCACCAAACTCAAGACAAAGTCGTAGTTGTACCTTTTAGGTACCTTAGTATCCATTTTACTACTTGCCAAGGCTTTTGTCCTGGATTAGCCATGTAACGGCTTACAACGTTAACTGCATGTACTAAGTCAGGACGTGTGCAAACCATCACATATATAATGCTCATAACAGCACTTGCATATGGTATTTCCTCCATTTTCTTAATTTCTTCATTTGTGGTCGGACATTGGCATGATGATAATTTGAAGTGTACAGCAAGAAGTGTAGAAACTAGTTTGGCTTTGCACATGCCAAACCTTTCCAAAACTTTTCGTACATAACCAACTTCCTAGCCTTACGATCACGCATAATCTCCATGCCTAGGATGTGTTTTTATTGCACCTAAATCTTTCAGGTTAAATTCTTTACTTTGTGCCTTAATCTTGGCAATTTTTGACTTGCTCCTAACTGCGATAAGCATGTCGTCCACATAAAGCAGTAAATATATGAATGAACCATCTCCGACTGATCTCATGTAAACACATGAATCATAATTGCTTGAGACCATTGTCAAGGTGATTGCTTGAGATCATATAATGACTTGTGGAGTTTGCAAACATGGTCCTCCTTCCCCTCAACCTGAAAACCTTTGGGTTGCTTCATGTAGACTTTTTCCTTTAAATCACCATAGAAAAAAGTTGTTTTAACATCAAGTTGCTCCAACTCAAGATCATCTAATGCAACAAGACCAAGGAACAGTCGGATAGAACTATGCTTCATGACAGGTGAATAAATATCATTAAAGTCCACTCCCGGTACTTGGCTAAAACCTTTTGCAACTAGTTTAGCTTTTTACCTTGGTTCTTCAACTCTAGGAATTTCTTCTTTCTTCTTGAACACCCATTTGCACTTAACTGCCTTTTTACCTTTGGGTAGTTTAGCTAGTTTCCAAGTGTCATTCTTTTGAAGCAATTCCATCTCTTCCTGCATAGCCACAACCCATTTAGAAGAATTTGGACAATTAGTTGCATCCTTATAATTAGTAGGTTCAAAACAACTCTCTGTCTCTTTAGCAGCTACAAAAAACAAACCCAACAAAGTATACTTCCTTAATTAACCTTTTTCGAGGTATACCTTGATTGCTATGATGGGGTCTATCAATACCAATAGAATAAGAAGGCTGAATGTCATCAATTGAGGCTTATTGCTCCACCTCAACTTGTGTATCCTTGACATCCTGATCATGGCTCCTATAATGCATTTTGAGCTTCACATTATTCCAATCTTACCCTTCTCAATGCTAGAATTAATGAAAGTCAACTCCTCCTTTTGATGCAATATGGATGTCTCGTCAAAGACAACATTCCTAGCTGTGAAAACTTTGGAAGTTTGAGGTTCCATAATCTATACCCTTTAACTCCTGCAATGTATCCAAGAAATACACACTTAATAGATATGGGTTTTAACTTCCCTTTATTCACATGTGCATAGGTGGGACATCCAAATATCTTAATATCATTATAATTAGTTGGCCTACCCGACCAAACTTCTTTAGGTGTTTTTAAACCAATAAAAGTATGAGGAGATCTATTTACCAAAAAATAAGTTGTGGAGACTACCTTTGCCTAAAATTCCTTCCTCAATCCTAAGTTTAAAAGCATGCATGTTGCCTTGTCCAACAAGTGTTTATTCATTCATTCTGTAACACTATTTTTTTATGGAGTCCTTGGAACGGTTAAATGGCGTACAATACCTTGATCCTTGCAATATTGGTTGAATTCTCCAGAATAGAATTCCAGTCCATTATCTGTCCTTAGCCATTTCACTTGCTTCTTGGTTTGCTTCTTGATCATGGTCTTCCACTACTTAAAGGTGGTAAAAGCTTCATTCTTGTGCTTTAAGAAATATGCCCAAACATTCCTTGAAAAATCATTAATGAAGGTAACTATGTAACGAGTTCCACCAAGAGATGCTTCATGAGACGGTCCCCAAACATGAGCATGGATATATATAATCAAAAGTTCCTTTAGTATTGTGTTTTGCGGGAGTAGTAAAAAAGATTCTCTTTTACTTGCCAAATAAGCAACATTCACAGAAATCTAACTTACTAACCTTTTGTTCTTCATGTAGTCCCCTCTTGCTCAGCTCAAAAAGGCCTCTTTCACTCTGTTGACACCCAATTTTGTCCAGACATTGACTTTTGTTCAAGTTTTAGGTTAGGAAAATTAGTTTAGGGGGAATTTTTATTTTTAGGGGCAACTTGGCCAATTGTTAGGACATTTAGGCTATTTTGTCATTTGGGGCTTCACATAATTGGTTGATCTAGTTACATTTAGGTTGCATTGTTTTTCATGCTATAAAATTTTAGGAATTCATTATGGTTATTTAGAATCAGAATAGGAATTAGTTTTGTTTAGGTACTGATTTTGGCTTCTAAAGGTCTTTTGGGGTTAGTTTAGAAAATAGGAAGAGTTTGGATGTGAATTGGAGGATTTTAGAAAGTGGTATGCAAAATTTGAAAATTTGGGATCAAATTTGTCAATTTTAGAAAGGTTGAGCCAAAGTTGGCAAAAATATGAAGTTCAGGGTGAAATTTGGGTTTTTGCAAACTTTTGGGCACAATTTGATAAATCCTGAAAGTTTTGGGCTCAATTGACAGATTAGTAGCTTCGGGTTAAATTAAAAATTGCACAGAATTTAGGGCTAAATCAACAAATTGAGAGTTTTGTTGGACTTAAACTGGTGTTTTATTAGATTATATCCTAATTGATTTAAAACCCTTAAAATTTGGTTTGGGTGAGTTTAGACGTACTTAATCACGTTTTATACCTCCACTAGTATAAAAATGGATCATTTTTCAAAGAAAAGTAAGTGGAGAAATTCGAAACCCTAAGCTCCTAGCTAGAAAAAGGAGATACTCCAGCCTAAGCCCCTACTTTTTCGCTGCTCACCTCCCAGGCCCTAAAACTTTCTTACTCACCGCCGCCACACCCTAGGACTCTGCAACCACCTCTAGGGGCCGTTCCCCCCGTCGCCCACAGCCCCAACCAGCCTCCATTACTCCGTCCAACCCTGTGCTACCATCCCCAGCTTCCCTCTCGCCGCCGTCCGCGCCCAATCGGAGGAAGATCGCGCCTCCCCGCCGATACAATCTTTGATTCTCCTGCCTCCATCTTCTTCGTCCGCCGTCTCCACTCGTCCCCCAAGGTCGTCTGCCATCGTCGAGCTAAGCCCAGGTGGTCCTTCTCCTCGACGTCGCCGGAAAACGGAGAATCAGATAGATCCGGATAGAAGATATGCGCCCAACCGGTTTTGGTCCAGATCCGATTCGATCTACCTTTCCTCTTGGTTTAACCCTCGTTTAGCTCCCTGTTCTGTTTATTTTGTTCATTTGGGTCACTAACCTTTGTTTCTTTCGTTCGCAGATTAGTCACTAGAGCTACAAGTTTATTTTCGTACAATTTAGCCACTGACCAGAACTTTGATTTTCTTACATTGAGTCATTTTCAAACAACTTGTACCAACAATTTTCATGATTTCTCATATTTAATTAAATTTAACCAATTTTGAGTTTTTAGAATAATTTTTATTTTTCTTTATTTTGAATCTCATGATGCATCGAGGAATTAGGAAGAGACTTAATTGAGTCAATTTTCTAACATATAGCAAAAATTTTAAAAGAATCCGTTCTTGATGATTTAATAAAATCCTAAGACGTAATATTTGTTCGAATCCGATTGGTTTGATCAGGCTCACGGCCAAGAATAAGATGGTCTTTTTAAATTCTTTGTGGATTTGGTAAAGTCCCGAGATTTCAAGGATATCTAAGATTCCGTATCTGATTGGTCTAATAAGATCTATGTTTTGGAATTAAATCAATTAAAAATTAATCATAATTAAATAAAATTCATAAAAATTATTTTTTAATCAAAGATTAGGTTAAGAAATAAGGATTTAGGAAAAGATAAAACTGAACCTCATAATACCAATTTTCGGGCGTTATAATAAGGTTATTTTAGTGTAACCGACTTACGATCTTAGAATCTCTCGTAGACCATCACAGGTGTCCAATCAACTTAGGCAAAGCCGATTGGTGGCAACTCCTAAAAACACGTTGTTATACACTCATATGGCCTAGCCACATGTGCAACAATTTTGTTACCTCTTCATCAGACATAGATGATTTAGCAACTACAGATCGGCCTTCCACAATCTTGCCATCTAAAATGTAGAGCTTTCCTTTCCTCTGGCTTTTCATGATTACCAATAATCCTCTGACGATTTTCAGCGAACCATCCCTACCAATAAAAGAACAACCATTTTCTTCCAATGTGCTTAAAGAACTTAAATTTCTTCTCATATCAGGGACATGCCAAACACTTGATAATGTTCTCACTATCCCATCATGCATTCAAATTTTGATGTCTCCGATGCCCACAATTTTGCACGCGTTGTTATTCCCCATCATGATTTCTCCTCGATTGACTGGTTCATATGTGTAAAACTAGTCCTTATGGAGAGTCAAATGGAATGAGCAAGCTAAATCCATGGTCCATTCGCCACTTCTACTACTATATGCTTGTCCAGTTATATGAGCTTTTGCACTGGTTGCTGATGAGTTTTTAGCAACTAAAGCAAAGTCATCTTCATGAGTGGCAATGCTAGCCTTGCCTAGTGGTTGCCACTTGTTCTTGTTTTGATTGCCACCATTCTGATTCTGTTTCTTTAATTTGTGACAATCATCCTTAATATGACCTTGCTTCTTACAATAATTACAATGAAGAGTCCAATGTTTTAACTTGGACCTTTAAGATGAACCTTTTTCACTCATTTTTTCAATTGATCTACCTCTTGACTATAATCCATCTCCACTTTCCTCATGCTTTGAAGTGTCGATCCTATTTCTTGACAATAGACTGGAACAAACTTCATCTAAAGTGATTGTATCTTTTCCATAAAGTATGGTATCATGGAAACTATTATATGATGGCGGCAGATGGTATAATAAAAGCATAGCCAAATCTACATCATCGGGATTAATATCAAGATTTTCTATATCATTAACGATCTCTCTAAATTTTTCAAGATATGATTTAGTAGACTTACCTTCTGACAGCTTATGCGAGTACAACCTGGATTTAGCGTATAATTGACTTGCTGGACTTTTCATCATAAGAAGTGATTCAAGCTTCAACTAAGCTGGCAGCAGTTGTCTACTTACTGACATCTTGAAGAATCTCCGTTGATAGTTGTAACTGAATTTGAGTGAGCACCCATAGATTTTTTCTCTCATTCTCCTACTCTGTACCAAACATATTCGCTATCCCAAGTAGTGCCTCATCCAAATTAAGACTTATAAGAATTGCTTTCATCTTGATTTTCCAAATGGAAAACTTTGTGTTATACGTGAGTGGTGCTATATCCAGCTTTGTTAATGTCGAAGCCATCGCAGCTCTGCCATAAACCTTCTGAGCAAAGATAAGCTCTCACAATTTCACGTGAATAGTGACTATACATGTGAACAATAACAGTATACAAGAATAGTAACCATATATGGGAACAATAACCGTATACAAGAATAGTGGTCATATATGAAAATAGCACTTGCATGCGGGAATAGTGATTGTATTTGGAAATAGTACTCGTATATGAGTATAGTAACTATATACGAGAATAGTAACCGTATACCTGAATAGTAATTGTATACAAGAACAGTACCCAACACCACAAAGGTAAGTGATAAAATTACTAACCTAACCTTAGTTCTTGTACTAGTTTGTTAGGAATTAGAACGCAAGCACGAAGAAAAGAGACACAAGAATTTACTAAGAAAACCCCAAGTCGGGAAAAATCCTCGGGCGGTAAGCCGGAGGAAAAAATTCACTAAGAAGGAAAAAGAATATAATCTAAGTGGCTATCTAGATTGCGGGATGAATTCTAGTTTGCACAACTAAGCTCCTTATATAATGAGTCTTAAGGCACTAAGGCCTTATTTCTTATCCATGTGGGATGAAGGCTAAAACAAAATTGAGGCAAAACTTCAACATTAATTAATACTAGCTACTTCATTGAAAAAACAAAAATAAAAAGTCATCCTCCATGCATATAGGATGTATTCATCTAAAAACACAAAAAACATTTGCCATTAGGTAATATATAATTTTAATTTTTAAAATAAATTACATGTATAGTCGTTTTTTTTTATTATCACTTTTTTAGCTCCTAACTTATTGATCACTCTGTTTTTGTCCTAAAACTATTAAAGTTGTTTCATGCTGGCCCTAAACCTATTACCATTAATTTGATAGAAGTCATTTAACTTAGAGTAACTATTTAATATTAATTTTTGAAATTTTAATATAAATCAAATGATAACTGTCCTTCACTAAATTTAATTCGTTAAATAATATTTTGATAATTAATATAAAACTTAAATTATCATTTTTAATGTGCAGTTTATGATTATTTTTTATTTTTTTCCCCTAAAAGTAAAATTAAAAAAAAAATCCCTTTTTGGGTTATGTGAAGTGAAAGTTTAAATGATGATTAAAAAAAAAGGATACCTTTTTTGTAGTGAGTTTTAATGGAAATTAAAAAAAGAATATTTATTTTTTGGGTTTTATATAATGAGAGTTTAAATAAGAATAATATGAAAAATTGAATATTAAATATATTTTAAAAAAGAAAACATTTCATTCTTTTTATGATGACCAACAAGAGAATAAATTTCATTCTTTTTTAGACACAATAAGTATTTTAAAAGTTAATGTCAAATATTTATTCTAAGTAGTTGTATTTTCTTCTAAAATGAAATATTTTAATAATTTTGGATCGACGTAAGGAGATCAACAAGTTAAAGGCTAAAATATAAAGTTTACCTTTTCTCGTTTCGGGTTGTAGAAGTTTTCATGTTATGTATTTGGTGTTACTGATGAGAAATCAAACCAACAATCATGATATGGCCGGTTATACTGAAATAATTACTTTGATCCCTGATGATGCACCTTCCTCAGTAAGCGATCTGAAGGTCCGGAAGCTTGGTTTGTCGCACGAGTACACTTTAATAAGGGAAGCGTGGAGACCTGCAAAAGATACTCCGACGCTCAAGTTAATAATGATTCTGGTCTGGTGTAAATACCAAGGAAAATGATCTTATACCTGAAATGTGATCATGAATGCCTTTATATAGGCTTTTGGGATAGTGTGCCTTAAGATTTAGAACCATTAGATGAAGCGGTTATCTCTTGAACCATTAGATCTAGGACATCTGTCCTTTGTGATCAAACTGGGCTTTAGACTTTTAATGAGCCAATTTCTTTAAGATGATGTTTAGGCCCAATGGGGGCCCAATCTTCTGATGTGGGTATCACCATTTGCCCCCTAGCCTCAATAGAGCGCGAAAGAGCTTTAGTAGAGGCTTATGACATTTTTTATTTTCCTGCACAGGGAAGATAAATAACTTTTTTAAAGGTATTTTCATTTTAGGAAAATATTTTTGAAATATCCCTCATGAAGAAATATTTCTAAAAATGATACTTTTCTAGAAATATTTTTAAAAGTACTTTTTTGGAAATATCTTTAAAAAGGATACTTTTTTGGAAATAATTTTTGAAAAATAAAAACCTTGCACTCGGCGGATGTACTGCCGCCTAAAATGCTTCGCTTTCTTTCTTTGTTCACAGATCTACCGCTGACACTTTTTTTTTTATACCACCGTCACCTTTAATCTTCACGGCATGGATTGACCACCGCCGCCTTATATCTTCTTCCCTTTGGTTAACTACCTTCGCCTCTTTTCTCAAAGTATGAGCTAACCACCGCTGCCTCATTTCTTTACTATTTCTGGCTGACTACCGTCGCCTCTCTTCTTAAGGCATGGGTTGACGACCGTCGCCCCATTTCTTACTACTTCCGGCTGACTATCGTCACCTCTCTTCTTAAGGTAGGGGCTGACCACCATCGCCTCATTCCTTACTACTTCCGGCTGACTACCATCACCTCTCTTCTTAAGGCATGGGCTGACCACCATCGCCTCATTTCTTCACTACCTTTGGCTGACTACTATCGCTTCTTTTCTTAAGGCATAGACCATCACCTTACTTTTTTAGGCATGGGCTAACTACCGTCGCCTCACTTCTTCAAGCAGGGGCTGACTACCGTCGCCTCATTTCTTCAGGCAGGGGCTGACTACCGTCGCCTCACTTCTTAACTACCTTTGGTTGACTACTATCGCCTCACTTCTTCACTACCTTTGGCTGACTACCGTCGCCTCTTTTCTTAAGGCATAGGCTGACTACGTCGCCACATTTCCTAAGGCATAGGCTGACTACTGTCGCCTCATTTTTTCAGGCATGGGCTGATTACCGTCACCACATTTCTTAAGGCATAGGCTGACTACCATCGCTTCACTTATTCAGGCATGGGCTGACTACCGTCGCCACATTTCTTAAGACATAGGCTGACTACCGTCGCCACATTTCTTAAGACATAGGCTGACTATCGTCGCCATTTTTATTTTACTTTGACCGTCACCGCCTTGTTTTGACCTCTGTTACCTGATTTTGACTACCTCCATAAGTGCTTTTTCTTACTTATAACTAGTTTTATTTAATGCCTTCCAAGGTATTAAATGACCTAGGAAATCATTTCTTTGTTTCCTTTTTCTATAAAAGGTGGAGGATGTTGCCCTTATTTTTAATTTTGGTTTTTGAAGGCCTTCCTCCTTCCTCTACATTCTCTGTCTTTGGTTATGCTTGCCCTTGTTACCCGGTAGTTGGTGCTTCCTCTAGTAGGTATTTCTTTTTCCTTTGACACGTTATTTTCATTAGATGGTGGTAGTGAAAGTTATTCGGGAACCCCTACCGAGGTCACGAGGGACAATATATTAGACCTTGTTCTGGTGTTGGGGCGGTCCCTTTCGAGCTCCTAGATATACCATATGGCGTTGTTATTCCTTTGCACTTAGTAACTATCGCTAATCCAGGGAACTTTGTTACACTATCAGATGAAACAAGAGAGGTACTCGACAAGAAAACTAGATTGGGTAAGTTGAAGGTTAGGAAAGGGTTTAGGAGGCTAATGCATGACCAAAAGGAAGAATTTTCTAACCCTCGAACCTGATTTGGAGGGCCTGTTAGATCACCGAGATGTCGCTTTTTCCTTAGAGTACTGGCAGGTTGACTTCCTTTGTTGCTTCTGCAACATAACTTCTTCTTGCGAAATTCGTTTACTTTCTCCAGGCGATCGAATTGATGTCGCCCTTGCTGACGGATTCCTTCCCTTCTACTAGGATCAATTCGAAGTTGGATTCTCTTTACCACCTTCCCCATTTATCTTGGACCTCCTAAACTATTTTCGGATTCCCCATTTTCAGTATTCTCCAAATAGTTGGAGGTATATAATATATTTTGTTGTTGTTACTAAGAATCTTGGTATTGTGCCCTCCGTGCCTCTATTTCGGTCATTTTTCCGTCTTCAATCCGTCCAAGGTAGCTAGTACGCATTGCACCCAAAAAGCCCTCTTATTACCTGTGGCGTTAGTAACATTAAAGATGGGAAGGGTAGGTTTTTTTTACTTAGGTCGAGGGATGTGGTTTGGCCATTTCCTACTAAGCCATGGGTTTTTAACATCTATGAGAAGGAAGATCTCAATAAAATTGTCCCCTCTCAACATTCCGAAGAGGATGACTTGTCATTCAAACTGCTTTGGGAGGTGGTGGGCGATAATGGTCGTGCTTGGACTGATGGATGTCTAACCCCAGAGTTATTGTCAACTCATGATGTGTAGTACTTTCTTCCGTTAATTACTTTTTCCTAATTGTCACCTTATTCTTTCCTTTTTTCCTTTGCAGCTTTTGGTGTTCCTCGCTCTAAAGAGGATTTCTCTCTGTTAACTTGAGTGAAAAGGAAGAAGAAGAAAAAAATGAAAGGCAAGGCTTTTATTAAGAAGGCTTTTGCGAGTGCTAAGTCTATTGAGAGGCCGCAAGCCTCTTCTGAGGTTCCTCCCCCTCCCTCCGTTGTTTTGGCGACCGCCACTCCTTCTGCCCCCATCGCTCCTCCGGCTAAGGGGAAGGGTAAAGTAAAGAAGTCGAGCTCCTCTGTTAATTCCCCTGACATTGCGGCAATATCAGAGATGGTTGGAGCGCTCCACATAGATGCAGCTAATCAATCTTTTCCTTCCTTTGCTAGCCTCGTGGCTAATGTCATTCAATATGACTTTGAGGTTCCTTTATCTACTTGTTTCTCTTTATTTTCTAGTTCTGAACTTGCTTGTATAAAAGCACTGACTTTTTCTTTTTTTTGCTATGCGCAGGTTCTTACTGGCTCACTTGCTCTTTATAAGCGGGCTAAGGCTCTAGATGACCATAATGCTGAGGTTCAAGAGAAAGAGAGAAAGTTGGTAGAGTCATCCAAGGAACTTCAATGACTCCATTCTTGGGAAAAGAAAATGAAGATTCGTGAGGGTCAGCTTGAGAAGCAATTGGGTGAGGCCTAGGATTCTTTATCATCTAAAGAAGATGAGCTTGCAACCCAAGCAGAGGAGTTGAAAGGTGCTCGTGCTTCCTTGATTCTTAAGAAACAAGAGCTGAATGAGGCCTTTTCCAATGTTAAAGATGCCTATCTTGAAGGCATCAATGATTCCAGGAAAGTGTTGTCTTATGTTTACCAAGGAATCGATTTATCTTACCTGTCGCAATTTCCTGACATTTTAGATGGTGATGGCTACCTAGCGCTGGACTCGGTGAGCCTTTATGACCAATTTCCAGAGGGATTTTGTGGACCCCTTCCAACTAGTCATACTCCTGTCACTGGTGAGAGTCATTTTAAGAAAAGAAAAGTTGGTCAAGGCCAGACCGCTGGGAAGTCATTGAAGGTTCTCTAGTCGGTTCATTCCAGCTCTCATGCTACCCTAGCTGGGTCTTTGGTGCAGGGTGACGATGCCGAGGACTTCAACAAGAATTGACATGCTAGTTCTCACTATTTTCTAATAGTGTAGTCGGCTTTTATCTTCGAATTTCATCAAATTATGCCCCGGCTGTGGTTTTTCTTGAAGACTTATGACTCTTCTTTTTATCTTTTAACACTTTACGTCTTCTTGACTTTGTTTGCCACCTCTGGGCTCTTTATGTTGTGTTTACCTTATCTTAATGTGTGCATTTCCGTATGCGACACTATGTCTTGAATGCACTTCATTGTATTGATAATATTTTTTCAGGACATCGACATTCCACGTTCTTGGTACTTCCGTACCATCTAAGTGCTTAAGTCTATATGCCCATTTTCTGGTGACTTTTCCGATAACATAATGTCCTTCCCATCGCGGATTGAACTTTCCTCTGTTCAATTCCTACTGGGAGGCTTCTGCTTGTCGCAACACCAAATCTCCCACCCGGAAATGTCTTGGTTTGATCTTGGAGTCATAATACTTGGCCACTCTTTCTTTATAAACCAAAGTCCTTACTTTAGCAGCTTGCCTGAGCTCATCTAGCACATCTATGTTTATCCTCACCTCTTCATTGTTTGCCTCTTCATTAAAATGAAGAACCCTTTAACTGGGAAGGCCGATTTCCACTGGTACTATTACCTTAGTTCCATATTTTAAGTGGAAAGACGTTTCTTCTGTAGAAGTCTTATATGTTGTTCGGTGAGCCCAAAGGACTTCCGGGATCAAATCAACCCATGCTCCAAGGGCTTGATTTAGCTTCTTCCTTAAAGCCTTGAGAATAGATCTGTTAGTGAGTTCTACAAGGCATTAGACTGTGGCCTTATTACCAAGGTTCTGCAATGGATGATATTTAGTTCATCTAGGAACTTAAAGAACCTCTTTCCTGTTAGTAGTGTGCCATTGTTGGTGATAATCTCCTTTGGGATGCCAAATCTGCATATTATTTGTTGGCATAAAAAATCCTTTGTCTCCTGCTCTCTAATTTTTGCTAAGGGTTTTGCCTCAACCCACTTAGTGAAGTAATCAATGGCAACTATAAAGTATTTCCTCCCCCCTGAGGTAGGCGTAAATGGTCCAAGGATATCCACCCCCCATTTTGCAAAGGGCCATGGCGTAGTGATTGAAGTCATTTGTTCCCCGTGTTTTTTTTATATTGTGCCAAACCTTTGACATTTGTCACATTTCTTGACAATCTTGGTTGCATCATCTGCTAACGTAGGCCAATAATATCCCTGAAGGATGAGTTTTCTGGTTAAGTTCCTAGCACCAATATGGTTCCCACAAATGCCTTCATGAACTTCTCTCAGTGTATAACTAGCCTCTTTTGCAAAAAGACACCTTCTATATGGGGTTGTGAAAGAGCAAAAATATAGTGTGCCGTCCTCGGATAGGTAAAACTTAGTGGCTTTTCTTTCTAGCTTGATCGCCTCCTTAGGGTCCTCTGGGAGTTGGCCTGTGGACAAGTAACTCCTTATTGGGTGCATCCATCCCATATTTTCACTTTGCGAGATGGCCATGCCTATACTTTCACAAATACTTGGCTTTTCGATAGCATCAATATGAATATCTGTGGGTACTTCAAATGCTGAAGCCACCCTCGCTAGAGCATCTGCTTGACTGTTTTCAATCCGCAGGATATTTTCAATGGTCACCTTCTTGAATGTTGTCATCATATTTTTTAGTGCCTCATGGTATTTAATCATTGTGGGTACCTTGGCTTCATAGTCACCTTGAGCTTGTTTGGTGACTATTTGAGAATCACTTCGGAGTCTTACCTTCCTTATCCCTAGGTTCTTGCATATTCACAGTGCTGCAATGGCCGCTTCATACTCTGTTTCATTATTCGTGGCCTTAAAATTAAGCTTGAAAGCATGGTCTGTCCTTATCCCATCCGGGCTTATTAGGGCCATTCCAATGCCACACCCTCTAAAACTGGATGAGCCATCCGTATGTACTATCCATTCTCCTACCACCTCTATGGTCTAGTGAGGAGTACACTAAAAAATAAAGTCTGTCAATGCTTGTGATTTGATATTTAGTCGGGGGACATATTTTATGTCAAACTCGGTAAGCTCCATGCTTCATTTTGTAAGTCTTTCTGATAATTCTGGCTTTCCCATGATTTGCCACAATGGATATGAAATAGGCACAATTATGGGATGAGAGTGAAAGTATGGTCGAAGCCTTCTTCCTGCAGTGATGAGCATCAGTATTATTTTCTCTACTTCAGGATATCCAGGCTCTGCCCCTTGAAAGACTCAATTAACAAAGTATACTGGGTTTTGGGTTCCCTGTTCTTCCTGGATGAGGGCTGCCGCCCCTGTTTTTTGAGTAATTGATAAGTAACATATAAGGGGTTCACCTGTCTGTGGGCTCTTAAGGAAAGGTAGGGAACTTAATTCACCCTTAATTTAGTTGAAGGCTTTTTGACATTCTTCATCCCACAATGAAGGTGAATTCACTTTCTTCCTTAGCGCGCGGAAAAATGGGAAGCAATTTTTGGCCGATCCTGCCAGGAACCTTCCAAGGCCCGTGATTCTTCCTGCGAATGTCTGTACACCTCTAATGTCCTTGGGTGGAGCCATGTCAAGTACTGCTTTTACCTTTTCTGGGTTGGCCTCTATGCCTCGATGAGTGACCATGTAGCCTAGGAATTTTCCTGAGCGTACCCCAAAAGTGCACTTGGCTGGGTTAAGTTTTATCTTATATTTTCGCAAGACATTAAAGGTTTTCTTTAGGTCTGCGATATGATCTTGTCTTCGCTTAGTCTTAACTAGCATGTCATCTACATAGACCTCAACATTTCTATCAATTTGCTCTTTGAAAATTTTGTTCATGAGCCTTTGGTAAGTAGCCCCAGCATTTTTAAGGCCAAAATGCATTCTAGTAAAGCAATATAGACCTTGGTCCGTCACAAAGGTAATATGAATTTCATCATCTGGATGCATTCAGATTTGGTTATAGCCAATAAAGGCATCCATGAAGCTGAGTATTTCGTGAGATGACGAGGCGTCAACCATGACATTAATTTGAGGCAACGGGTAGCAATCCTTAGGACATGCTTCATTAAGATTTGTGAAGTCATTATACATTTGCCACCTTCCGGTGGTCTTTAGGACCATTATGACATTACAGACCTAATCTGGATATTTGACTTCCTTTATGAAGCCGGCAGTTAGGAGCTTGTCTACCTCTGCCTTAGCAGCTACTTTCCTTTCAGGTCCGAGGTTCCTCTTCTTCTGCTGAACTGGGTGCCTTCCTGGCATGATGTTAAGTTTGTGGGTAATGACCTCTAGGTCCATTCCTGGCATGTCTTTTGCTGACCAAGCGAAAACATCACAGTTGTCTTTGAGGAAAACAATCAACTCTTCTTCCTCTTCTTCGCCGAGAGTAGTTCATACCTTGGTCTTCTTGCTAGGGTCTGCATCGTTGATACGAATGTCAAATTCTTGCATAGCATAGAATCCAATCAAACCATTGTAAGTTACAGGTGCATCAATGATTTTGAACTTGACCATCTTTATAACTTCCTTCTTCTCTCTGTCCCCAAATGTTACTGGAAGCATGACCTCCCCTGCTACTGGTAGAGGCTCGTTTCCTGGTCCTTTGATATGATGATAGTGAGGCTTGATCCTTGCTTTATCGAACATCATCCTTTTAATAGTAGACTAGTAGAGGATGCTAGGAGGTGCTCCCGTATCTAGTAGAAGTTTTTCAACTCTGTGCTTGGCTATTACTGCATTGACAATAAGTCCTGAGGTTCTGTAAGGGATTGAGGATCTTGGAGCAACATGTTCTCTTCCATTTTCAGAGGTAACTTCATTAGCAATATGATGGATTGTTGCCTCCATTGGTTTGTTGTCATAATGGTCCTTCTTTCTTCTGCCCTGGTTATCTCTATCCCCATTGTCATCTTTCTTCTTAAATTTGGAATCTTCCTTACAAGGATCATTATTGCGATTTCCATAGCGTCTTATGTACTTGTTGAGCTTCCCCTCTTTAATCAATTTTTCAATTTGCTCATTGAGCAATCTACAATTGTTGGTCTCATGCTCGACAGTCCTGTGAAATTCACAATAGTGGTCTGCTCTGGGGCCTATCTGCTCGCTTTTCTTGGCTTTTGGCCACTTAAGATACTTTTTATCTTGGATAGCATGAAGAATAACTGATCTTAGGGCTGTGAGTGGTGTGAACTTTACTCTTTCCTGGCTTTCACTTGTGTACTCCCTCCGAGAGGGGTTAGGGTGTGGCCATGATCTTTCATCATGCCTTTGCCTTTTAACAGGATCTTGGTAGTCTACCTGCCTAGACTCCCTTTTGCGCTGTTCCACGCTAAGTGCCACAATGTCCTCAGCATTCATGAACTCTAAGGCTCTTTGCAAGAACTCTTGCCTTTTTTTTTTTTTGGCTTTTTCACCAATTCTCTAACGAATTCTGAATCTGGCTAAAGTCCCCTAGCCATTAAGAGTACAAACTCATTTTTGGCCAAATTAGGCACCTTCAATGTTTCCTTGCTGAAACGGTCTATGTAACTTTTCAAGGATTCCCCTTTGTTTTGCCTTACAATAAAAAAGTTGGTTGGCACCCGTGTGCAGGCTTTCCTCCCAAGAAAGTAATCCGTGAATGCCTTGTTGAGGTCATCCCACGAACCTCTAGATTCTGCTTCAAGACCGAAGTACCATGTTCGGGCATCCCCTTTGAGTGTTGTTGGAAAGGCTCGACCCATAGCCGCATATGAGAAACCATCTAGAGTTATAATATTTTCATAGTGGCTCAGGTGGTCCGTCGGGTCCCTAGTCCCGTCATATGGTTCAAAGTGAGGGACTTCATTTTTTCTGGTATCGGCTCATTCATGAGTTCAGTAGTAAATGGGTGCCTTCCTTGCTTTCTTGGACTTGTCTGAGTTAGATTTTGTATTTGCCGTTGTATTTGAGTAATGGTGCATTGAGCAGCTTGAAGTACTGCTACTGTGGCCGGATTTGAGGTATTGGCCATGGGCTGTTGCAGAGATGCAAGGTAAGCTTGTTATGCCAGTGGGGGTATATTGGCTATTGGCAATACAGAGGCAGTCTGGTATGAAACACCAGGCCAATAATAATGTGCGTAAGCTAAATGACTATTGTCTCCCAGGTTAGAGGCAAAGGAAGTCTTTGGAGGCACCCCTGTTATTGGTGGGACAGGCCTTGGCAAGAATTCTTGAGATGGCAGGATGACGGTATGCTTGAATAGAGGTATGGGCTATTGGGATGGCGGAGCTGTAGAAGCTGGTAGGACTTGGAGTGACGTTGGAGCTTGCTCCCAGGGGTCGAGGTACCAATGCTAGGAAAAGGAAAGTTGGGGACTCCCCCTATCTAGCTCTGAATTTGGGTTCTAATGCCTGTACCCTCATTGTGGGGTTGGGCACATTGTGTGTACGGATAATAAAAGTTGCTCCAAAGTACAGGCAGCGCCTGTGCTTGCTGAGGGGGCTACACAAAGTACTTAACCATGATGGCCGTGACGGAATCTAGCTTGCTTGTCCACTGGGCATTCATACTTTCAAACTCCACTCTTGTGAGGAAAGGGGTATTTTGTATCGAGTGCCTTTGGTGGAAAGTTATGTTTGCCCTACCACTTTCATTTTTGAGTGCTCAGCTTGGTGATGTGGATGCTGAGGTATTGCCTTCTGCTCCTTCTGTGTCATCAATAAAGAGGGCTTTCCCTGCCATCTTATCGGAAGGATCAGGATAAGTATCCGGATGCTGCGTCTCCTTTGCAAGAATAATAAGGTCCAAGTATGTACTCATGGATAAACCACAGTGGGCGCCAAATGATGATGCACCTTCCTTAGTAAGCGATCTGAAGGTCTAAAAGTTTGGTTCGTTGCACAAGTACACTTTGGTAAGAGAAGCGTGGAGACCTGCAAAAGATACTCCGACGCTCAAGTCAATAATGATTCTGGTCTGGTGCAAATACCAAAGAAAATGATCTCATTCCTAAAATGTGATCATGAATGTCTTTATATAGGCTTTTGGGATAGTGTGCCTTAAGATTTAGAATCATTAGATGGAACAGTTTTCTCTTAAATCATTAGATCTAGGACATCTGTCCTTTGTGATCAAATTGGGCTTTAGACTCTTAATGAGCTCAATTTCTTTAAGATGATGCTTAGGCCCAATGGGGGTCCAATCTTCTGATGTCGGTATCACCAATCCCTATGCAGGAGCAAGTCAATTATTTATTAAAGGTTTTCGAGAAAGGACTTAAAGAACTTGGGCATGGTTTCTCGAGGTAAAACTTTTTTTTTTAATTGCCACTCTAGTAATTTCAAGTATACTTTGATCAAGTTCATATTCATGCTAAGAAATTATTATGTTTGGTACTTTCCTATTAACCGAAAAGAGGAAAATTTGTACTTTTCCACATTCGGTCGAGTTAGTTTGTCATTAAAATGAGACTTTTCAAACTCTAATAACATATTTGTGATATTTAAGAAAGTTTTTAGGACTATTTTATAAATTTTTAAAAAATTTTAGGAATCATTTTTTTAATTTTATAAAATTTTAGGACTTAATTGACCAAATTTCTTGGAAGTCTAGAATCCTGGCTTTAAATGTGTGAAATTTATTCATGAGCTCCTATACATTGTAATTTCTCAAAACATAAGTAATTTGCAGATTCTTATAAAATTAGGAAAGTGATACGTGAAGGGTAGAAGGGTTTTGTAAATTGATAATATTGAATAGTCATTTTCCAAATGCACCATTATTTTCATATAAAAGTGAGGTCATTCTGCAATAATTTTAATATTTTATTTTACATTATTCTTACATAATTATTTTTCAAATTATAAATTTATTAAGAACTTACATTTTAATAAGTAATTCTTACTAATAATCATTTTGTATAAGAATAATGCATAATAATACATTAAAATTAATGAAAAACGAAGTTAGTTTGGTGATTTCCCATTCAATATCTATTCTCAATTTTGGAGCTCCTTTGAGGCTAGCATTTCTACGGCCATGGAGTACTCCTTCGATTTTATTGGATATATATAGTACAAATTAAAAACAAATTCTTTATATACTTGACATGATAGATATAATAAATTTTTTGAAGGAAATCCTGATTTAGATTAAATCAAATCAAGGCAGAGGATAACCCCATGAAGTTCGATCTAAATAATAGGGGCCTTTTCTAGCAAGAATATGGGCCACACCATTTGCACACTGCCTAATGAAAGAAAATGAAAAATGATAAATAAAAAAAAAACCTAGCATAGATTCTAGCTTCATCTAATAACACACCAAAGTAAAATAAGGAAGGAGAAGAGCCCTTTTGAAGCTCTATGACCATTTGCAGCGAATCCAACTCAAGGGTGAAGTTTCTTATATTATGTTGATGAGCCTCCAACATGCCCCAGCTGACGGCCAATGCTTCCATGTATAGGGCTGCCAACCCCTTGGACTGCAAGACCTCTTTTCTGCAAATTATCCTTTGTAGGTAGAGCGTCTAAGCATGCTCGCCAGGAAAATAAGTGGGCTTTGGCCAGGCGGGACAAACTCCACAACCACGACCAGAATTCCAATCGAATCAATGGATCCTGCCCAAAAAGAATCGCATAAGCAAAACAGTAAGCAGATTTTACCGTGAAAGCACCATTGTCATTCATTCCCCATGTCAAAACATCTTTCATGCAGCGAGGGGAGGATTGGATTTTCTTTACTGCCACCACGTCCACCGGATGGAGAAGAGCATCGATGGAACCATGATTCCATTGAAGGGCCTCATAATCAATTAGGTTTGCCACCCTGCAGTCTTCAGTCCTCAGAAGCGGGCTATTACTGGCTTAGGACTTTCCCTGGGCAGCCAATTGCCATTCCAAAGTGATATACCCGTTCCCTTACCCACTCTCTAAAAGGTGCCTGCCTTGGTAATGCTTCATCTTGCTAGCAGACCTTTATAGATGAGGGACAAGGTGTTAGGTTCAGAGGCCCTTAGAAATGATGTCAAATGGTAATGCTTCCCCTTAAGAACCTGTCCTCCTAAGCTTGCTTCATTTTTCCCTAGGCACAAAGCTTGTTTTGCCAGCAAAGCTAGGTCAAAACCATTCACATCTCTAAAGCCAAGTCCTCATGCCTTTTTATATAGGCACAATCTATCCCACCCATCCCAAGCCATTTTCCTCTTCTTGATATCCGAAGACCAAAAGAATTGAATGGCTAAGGATTGCAATTTGTCACATACCTTGTTGGGGACTAGAATACAACTCATAAAATTTGTTGGCATAGCTTACACGGCCGATTTGACAAGTAAGCTTTTACCCAATTGGGAAAGCAAGGAAGCCTTCCACCTTACCATCTTGTGCTTAACACGCTCAATTACAGAGTTGAATTGAGTTATTTTCTAACGCCCCAACATCCAGGGGAAACCCAAGTATTTGTCCAATTTCAAACACACATTTGTCCCCAAAATGCTCATGATAAGATTCCTTTTTGCTGGACCGCAGTTCGGCTAAAAACGATGGATGATTTCTACATGTTAACAATTGGAGATAAATTATCTAAAACAGTGAATTAAACTATTGATAAATAGTTTGATATACTTTATCCATCCCATAATTAGTGTTACTATTCAAAAAATAATTATCTCAAGATATGAGAAAGTTTTATATTTTTATGCATCTTCTTTTAATAATTTTAAGGCGATGTTCATATTGAATGGTTTAGTTGTAATTGATTAATTAGATAAGGGTAATAGTGAAAAGATTAGTATAATACGTTGATTCAATATTACATCTTTAAGCTTTACAAAAATGATAAAAATATGAGTCAGTGTGTGGCGAAGGGAGATCAATTTAAATACCGTGACCTTTCATAAACTTTGAGTGTGGTTTACCCGATAGATGACTTTATTTTTCAGCAAGTTTTGACTATGAAAATCTGAACAGTGTTATTTCTAGTTAGAAAATATTTTCCAACTGCTTCACTTTCGAAAACTGTTCACCATTTACAAGTTGATGATCATCTCTGGGTAGTCTTTTTTTTTTTGTTTTGGAACTTTCCCCTACGAATTGTTTTGGAAAATTATAGTTTTCCAACTAAATTTTATATTTCACTAACACATATATAAATCGTAGTCAACGTTAGAGGAAAATTGTCGAAATTAAAATTATAGAAATTTAATTTCGTTTTTCACATATGTAAAATGTTATATTTCATTGACAATATTAGAATATATTTAACTTTCCCAACTAAAAACACAAGCGTTAGAGGGAACAAAAATAGTAGTAATTAGATTTGGTTGCTCTAGCTTGCATCATAGGCTTCGTTTAGGTATAATGTTCAAGATCAGTATTAGATCAGCTGTTATATCTTATCATACGCTTTATTTAGTGTTCAACGATACATAAAAGCTTAGGGTCTAAACTTAAAATTAATTAAATTCCTATTCCCCAGAAGTTCCATCCAAAACCAAGAGCCATATTCTTTATAAGCTGCATTTTCAAGATCATTACCCTTAAGGTAATAGGACTGCAGCTATTTAACCCATAAAGAAATTCCATTCTCCTTTAACTCTTCACAGCAATTAGCATCAGGCAAAGCCTGTTCCACATGCCCAAGTTTAACAATCCAAGCCCACCATATTTTTAGTTTTAAACACCTAATGCCAAGTAGTGGCAGGGAGTGGGCTGACCTAGTCGGGTCTAGGTTTGGGTTTGGGTTTGGGTTGGCTAGACCTGGGCATGGCTCGGGAAAATGCGGGCTAGGCCTGGGCCTAAGTCGGGGTCATTTTTGAAAAAAAAAATAAATTAAGTTTGAATTAATAATTTTTTTATAAAAAGGGAAACACCACTATGAGTGTAAATTTTATTAATTTAAAAGTCAAACAACATTTACAATTAAATGGAATGTGTCTCACAGGAGAAAATGACAAAATATTAAAAAAATAATCGGAAATTAAAACCCAGGATCTGTACTTAACAGCATATTCAAATCAAATCATTATCAGCCACAGGAAAAGATCTTAACCCAGTAGTGCAGGATGAGGAGCTATCCACACCCTTGGCCTTACATTCACTTGATGTCATTAGTGAGAGAATAATAGTAGAGATGAAAAAAGGATTTGGAAGAGATTAAGAAAAGATTGGCAAAAATGCTTGAGAGCTTGAACAAACTAAGAGAATGTAATAAATGAAGAAGAAAGATTGTAGATGTTGGTGTGAAGAAGAATAGGAAATGAGGCATTCTATTTATGGGAGAACCCATATTTTTTTTTTGGACTAAGAACCCTAAAAAACTAGTTGCTACTAGTTGTTGGAATGGGTAAAATGGGAATTTAGGCTCAAAAAAGCTATTGGATCCGGTGGGGGGCCTAGGGTGTAATTTGCTCATTTTTTACAAAAAAAAAATTAAAACTACCGTTTGAACTCCAATGGCCAACTCGTCCCGGGATCGGCATGCTTAGGCCTAGCCTCTAATGCGGGTTGAGCGGTGCTATACCCATGCGTTACACCCTCTCCTCCAAACCCACAAATGCCCCACCACTTCCCATGCCTCCCCAGGCTGGGCCGGGTTTGAACTCAGGCTAGGCCCAACCTAAGCCTGGTCAACCCAGCTCACTGCCCACCTCTAATTCCAAGCAACTAAACCCCTCATGTTATGGTCTAAACCAGACCATAGAAAGCTTCTACACAAGGTATTAAATTCATCAATAACTGACTTAGGGAATAAAGGGAAAATTTGAGCCTAATAGGCCTGGATACAAACAAAACCGACTACATTAATTGGCATTTATCAGCATAGCTAAGACATATGGATGACCAACATATAGCACTTCATGGAACCTTGTCAATTAGGGGTTTGTACTATTTGACACTTAGTTTTTTGGTATCCAAAGGAACCCCTAAATGCTTAGGGGCAGGGTACCAATTTTCAGGTGAAAGCATTCAGCAAGGGTTTTAGCTTAGCTTCATGCTCAATGAAACCAGCTATATTGACTTGACCCTTAACAATATAATTATTTAATCCAAAGCAGTTCGAAAAATCATGAACCACATTCAAAATGCATGCAACAGAATCGGAGTTTGCCCTACTAAATAGCATAAGGCCATCAGCAAAAGCATGAATAGAAAGTCTAGCACATTTTGGATGGAACTAATATGTTAAATTCTTCAATTTTTGAGCCAAGTACAAGAACGTCGGGTTACTTTGTCTGATAGCTTTTGTTGGGAAAAAATTCTCAAATCACCCATCATGCGTAGTGCAATAATAAATATGATCAAATAAGCAAACACAAATTTAACGTGGTTCGCCTCTTAACTAGATTATATCCACAGATGAGAGAAATTCACTCGAACAAGATATAAAGATTTCGGTAGAAGTATGCTCTTAGTGCTCACATTGGCCTATAGATCTCCTACACATCACTGATAGCCTCAATATTTTGCCCTCATATAATTACAAGATATGAGAAATCACAAAAGACTTCTGGAATTCTCCTCCCTGTTAAAACTCTTACATCTTAATTCTTCACAATATTAGTTTTTCTCTCATACTAAAGCCCAACATAACAAGCTTTTTAATAGGTCACACACAAACCTAAATTATATCAAAATAGGAAAACCAAATCCCAAACAAATAGGAAAATTAAAAACCAAATCCAAAACAAAAAAAAATAATAAACTCAATCCTAAACAAAAACAAAATCCTAAACTTTCTTGAATTTGAGCTAACAAATCCAACTTCCATTCCTTCAAAGAATTGAACTGGCCACCATCTATAGAAACCGAAAATCTAACAGCCTGAATACAAGTCATAACCCAAGTAATAAACTTTGATGGGAAATTAAAACCTTTCATCATTTGCTCAATAAAAATCCCAATTTAGAAAGTCATAGGCATTGCGCAAATAAATCTTCAAACAACATTTATTAGAAGTGTTTTTCCAACCAAAGCCTTTCAATAACTCTTGGTGATAGCCAATAAGCTTGGTTAATTTATTAGTCATTTGGTCACACGGTTTTGTCCTAAAAGGCTCTTCAAGTGCTAGAGGGTGTTTGCGGAATATAAAACTCCTAACCTCTTGTTTCCATGAAGTATGGACTAATAGCGTAAAATCCAAAGTTGGCCCCATAGCTTTAAGGATTATCTTAAAGTGATTCTTTAACTCTAAAAGTAACTATAAACGTCTCCTATTTCAACTCACATGTCTTATTTTGGTCTCTACTGTTAGTTCAAGTGTTATCTTTGATGAAAATTACCTATGTGGCACCCAAACTACCACGTGGTGTTTTATTTTAAGGCAATAAATGATAAGATTGGAAGAATAATAATTCTTACGCTAGAATTAACATAGATAAATAACTTTAGGGACTTAAAAGGTTGATAACCCTAATTTCATTCCCTTCCCCAACTTTTATCGTTCGTCGCCACTGTGTACTCCAGCCACCATCTCAGCTTCTCTCCATCTCCTATCTCTCCGTCTACGCATACATCCTTGTCTGTCATCATCCATCCTTGTCCATCCTTATCCATCAGTCCTTATACGTCCTCATCTGTCCTCGTCTGTCTACGTGTCCATCCTCGTTCGTCCTTGTTCATCCTAGTCGGTTCAATTCCTCCGTCCGTGTCCATTTCTTCATCTCCCAATCGCCGGAGCATCTGTCCTCATTGGTTCATTTGGTTCAATCTTCCCCAAAATCTTCTCCAATTATGGCTGATTCGATCGCATGTTTATTTGGTTTGCTATACAATGTACGTTCGTCACCACTTGGGTACTCATAGCTTAAAGAGAAGGGAAATTGTCGATGGAAACCGAGAAAGCGAAGGACAACACCGCCAAGAATGTTGGCTGATGGATATAAGAAGAATGCATGAGGGAGAGAAAAGGCATGCCATTTGCTACGAATAAGAAGATGAATTTGGGAAATTGACAATTTAAGTCCTTATCATTTTTTATTTGTGCCAATTTTAATCTAAGGTTTCTTATTCTTCTAGTATAGTCATTCACATGGCAATTTGGGACTCATCATAGGAGTAATAAGTGTTACATAGGAAAATTTCATCAAGACGCAGGAACAATAAGGTTGATAAGCTTATATTTATTATATTTATTTCTCTCATATTTAGTACTTTTTAATATGTTTTAAACCTTAAAAATATATTTTGAGTATGTTTTGTAGCTTAAAGCATATGTATACTCAATTGATTGAATTTTACAAGTTTTAATTTAGTTGTGTTCTTTTAGGATTTTGACAGATTGCTGATATTCCAGTAGAAAAATCATATCTTGAGCTACAAAGATCAGAATCAAGCGATTCTTCATTCATTGTAAAGCTAACATTTGGAGCTACAAATCACATTCAGACCATGAAACCCAGTTTGCACGTTAAGAGGGTCAAATTCAGCTGCAAAGTCGCGATTTGCAAGTCATCCCTAGTTCAAAAGCCGTTGCGGTCTTTTGGGCATTTTTTTTTATGTAGATGTCCGTTTTATGCGATTTAGGTTTCATTTCAAAGCTAAGAAATAGATCTACAACTTTAATGCTTTGAGTTTTGAGTAATAATGCCTGCATCAAGGTCAAATTTCAGCTTGAAGTTACTGCTGATGTCCTGGAGTATTGCTTGGCTTATAACTTTGAAACCTTCTAATTATTTTGAATCTCTTTATTTGTGTCGGGTACTTTTGTAACAATATAGAAATTTTAGGGATATTTTATGAATTTATCACACTATGTTACATTTTTTTTTTGTTTTAAAGGCAGGGGCTGCGCCCCCTCTGGGATCTATTTCTTTATTTTTCAACAGCCTTAGGTTTTTCTTATTCTTAGTTGTTTTTCTTCCAAACATAAGTAAGTAATTTTTCTGATTCAGTTCTAAGGACAATTTCCATCGCCAACACCGGTTGTGAGGATTGATTTTACTTGCTTAAACTTTTTTTAAATTAAAATATTTACTTCTTTATTGTTTAAATTTATTACAATTAATTTTCCTGTTCTTACTTATTAGATTGGTTATGCGATTGCAAATCTACTTGATTTTCTTTTCAACTGCTTAGGTGCTTAGGTGAAGAATTCAATTAGAAGCAAGTGAATTGATTGGAGATTATTTTTATTTCTGGTTAGTTCATACGAAGAACTAAGGCAGGTTAAATTGTTCAAGCTTTTGGATTATTACCTAGAATAAACTTTTGTTCATTGTTCCTAATGCTAATTTTGGGTTTATTAGAAATTGCTTTTCAATATCTGGTTACTCAAAATTAAGAAATTAATCTGAAGCTTTTTCTGGTTAATTTTACTGTTGAATTCTTTGGGTTCTTTTTAACTTTAAAAACAGTCCTATACATTTGCTTAGATTGAAGAAGTACTTTTTTTTTATGATCAACTGCGTGATTGGAATGGATAATCAACCCTAAATTGAACATTTTTAGTATTAGTTAATTTCATTTTAATTCTACAGTTAATTTATTTCAACATTCAATTTAAGAAAACCCCCCAAAACTTTATTTCAGTTTCTGACAGGAAACCTTCGGTTAAACAATTTCCCTTGAGATTCGACATGGTTTTCACTACTATATTACAAATTTATTTATTTTGACTTGTCAGTGATACCAGAATTATTTTTTACAGTTTCGATGACCGACTAAAGGTACACTCAGAAATGTAACAACTACCAATGGTTTGCAATTTAGAGTCAATACCCGTTTGCTAAGTGGGGCATTGTCCTAGGATCCTTACCAAAAGCTAAGGGTAAAGAAGATGGGCCATTATGGCCATAGAATACTTCACCAATGACCTAAATGAGGAAAGATGTGTTTGATTTTCCTCTAGAAAGAGATCATATTGTGGTCTAGCATCTCTAGATATTTAATTATTGATAATTACCCTCAGTTCATAGGAGCTCAGGTTGGTAAATTCTTAGCCAGCTTCCACACAAGGCATTGTACAAACTCAATGACACATGCTTGGACTTACAACAGACTTATCACAAAGGGCATGAACTAAAAGCTTGTTGAGTGAAAAAATAATCATGGGCTAATTTATCCCAGGTACTATGGCTAATTTATTACTTCTTTTACCCTAGTTTATGGAATGGGTGCTATGGTCCTGGTTGAGATCGTGTCGTCTTAACTCGAATGAGCGCATTTTTCAAAAAAGAAAATGATGATGAACTTACAAAAAAATTTAGTTTTATTAGAAGAATTAAGGTAAGAAGCAAAGATAAGAAGTATAATGTGACCTAATCTAAAGAAAGCATGAGGCGACCTTATCGAGAAAGCTATAAGGAAAATGCACATTGACATAGGGCCATAGGGGGCTTATATCTAGTTTTTGATGAAATGGTAGGAATTGGAGCCTCATCGACGACTTAGGGCTTCTTAGCATTCTATAAGTTTTTGGAATACTTTGATACTTTGTGAACTTATAGAATTGACATGAGAAAATGTGAAAATTTTAAGATTGTTTGTGACCTTTTACATATGTGTTACTGTAAAAAAAAAAATTATTTTAAAGCATAACACTTCAAGTGAAACCACTTCAAAATTTTTAGGTGTGCTTATGTTAGAAAGGCTACCATTAATTGTGTTTCAAGCTGGTTAGTGGCCTTGTCGTTGATGACAAATCTAGGCTTGTGATGTTGAATT